>OW679203.1:78999683-79431618 GCA_940337035.1 Agriotes lineatus
GAGTAATACAAAAACGTACCCTTCGGACGCGCTAAATTTAAAAACTTGAGTTTAGCAACTGATTGGATAATTGTTGAGAAAGTGTTAGAAAAAGTTGATCTAACACAGCTAAAGTAGTTAGGCATTTAGCTGAAAAGAAATTAATCTTTTACATAAGCATCCTTTGCACTAGAGTCCGCTGCCTCGACCGTGGACGAAGCAGATTCATACAGCTACTTATTGAATTTTTACGGTGCCGCTCCCTGACAATCATCGAAATCTTTATTGTCGTAAGACATGTTCGTACTTTACCAGTAACGTGAACCTCGGCATCCTGGCGAGCTAGCTGAGGACGATCGGGGGCTTATTACCGTTAACTCCAAATGCAAACCAAGCTGTGATAGGTGCAGTCCGGTGTTCTAAAATTTCGATTATACCATTCGAAATTGATAAGATTCTTATGCAGACCACGTGTTAATAAGTGAAAACACCGTGGTGTTTTGAATTTTGAACTGTCAACTGCCAGTGTAATTCGAGTATTGATATTAATGGTATAATCTAATCGACGACTTTAAGAATGATGATATTCTTTTGCTTACAGAAAGCAAAATTATTTTTGGTAATTCACAGTCATCTTGTGGTATTATTAATGATTATACCATAATACTTTTTGTTTAAGTATGCCATTAACTGACAAATTCTACATTAGTTTGTAATTTTGCATTACGTAATGTAAATATTTTTTTTGTATTCGTAGAAATATAACATTTACTACTCTCGATTAAATACGTTTTTTTCGTTCGTGAAGTTGCTCCACTCGTCGCCGACGCGGCGTTTTTATCTCTGGCAAAATCATACTTCATCTCTTCTAATAGCTATTTATGCAACAAGTGCTAAAAGTTGAGGTTTATGCACGAGACACTTTTAGCACGAGTTGCATGCAATATTTTTTCTACGACCAAATGTCGATTTAACAAAGGTTTGCATCTACGACAGTTATAATTTATGTTATAATAAACAGTAGGCCTTGACGCGCAGGTGACTGTTTATGGAGCTAGTACTGTCAAAGTCAGTTATCAAAGGTAATTATTAATACTACACATCTGACTGTATTCATTACACAACGCTTTAATTGTTTAAAAAACACTTTACCTCTAATGCGAGAAGTAACTAGAATAACTTTACAACTTCACTTGCAGTTCGAAATTGTAGTTTTATAACCTCACTTTACTTTATACCACACATGCGCTAAAAGTAAACAGCTGAACTCTTTAAACACGCTAAATTATAAGACTTCAGTTTTAGTGAAACAAGGTAGTGCTAAAAGGCCTACTTTTAGTAGTGGTCGTAGAAAAAATATACCGGGTGTCTTAAAATGAATTACATCTAGTGTGCTTTGAATTTCCCATAATGCAATCTACAATTTTACTTGAAATTGGCAAGGCTGTAAGTCTATGTCAAATTCGAGGTTAGCAGGTTAGGTTTTGTGTAGATTTGTGTCAAAACTGTCGCAAAACCTAACCTGCTAACCTCTAATTTTACATAGACTTACAGTCTTGCCAACTTCAACTAAAATTTTTGATTGCATTATGGGAAATTCAAAGCACACTAGATGTAATTCATTTTAAGACACCCGTATTATAAACTGTAAAAATGTTGTTTTAAACAATAGTGTTGATATTAGTTTCAACGCACTTTAAAAATATATATTATTTGAAATTTTCGCCAACATGTAAAACTAAGCAATCATATGTCATAATCCCATAATCGCGTCCTCGTATTCTTCAACAAGCGTCCTCATCTGCAACGTATCATTTTCATGCCTTGTAATGTAATATACTATTGTGCTAATTTAATCGACATGAAACCTCTCAAGTTAATCGAGATCTCTACGCTTAAGGTGAAAAAACGGATACCCTGTATATACGTAGTGCTCACAAACGCATCAGCAGCATTAACTCTAGTATAAGGGAAGTCATTCTTTAAAATGTATGCATAGCTTTACTTATTTAGTAGCCTATAGTAACAGCAAAGTGGTGCTAATGGAGTCTGGATTTTAGACGTTTAAGCATATTATTGAGTATTAGCATTAACCAACTTCAAATTGGTTATTGAGTAGTTCTTTTGGATCCATTAGTTCCAATCAAACTATGATATGACAAATGGTGATGTGTTGCATCATAACCTTGTTAATTGATTCTGCGGCTAGTTAGATACTTATTTGAAATTCATGTTGCATAGTTATATGTCATGTAAGCAGAAATGTTAATTTAATTACAGGCCATTTGTTGTCAATTTTTACCTAAACATAACTAACATAACCTGATCGAATTTCAAATTTGTTTTGTTTACAGAAATTGTTATAAATTGGAACTCTCCTTCTTTGTTACAACAATGGACGTGAAGCAGGAACTGGTTGATAATAACTTGTCTACCGAATTGACCAGTATCGAAGGAATGTTTGATAATGCACAGGCGCGGATGGGCACAAAAATATCAACCGGGCATCAAGAGCGGTCAGGCGACCCCCCCCCCCCCCCCAATCGAAAATAATGAAAAATGGAAAGTTGAAATTCCTTTATTAAATGATATAAAAAAACAAATCGTTTGATATAAAAATATTTATGAAATAACACAACACAAATTTTCAAAATTATTTTGAGGATAAATAACAAATTTTTAAAATTACAATATTGTTGGAGTAGGTAAGATAAAATTAAAATAATATATTTTCTAGAAAAAATTCTTAAAATAACAATTGATTTTTAAGTAGCTTCGAGCGGTTTGCTACGCAATCGATGATGTTGTCTTGATCGATGTTTTCTAAAACGTCTTTCTTGATACTCATAAGCAAGAAGCTTGAAAGCTTGGTTGGCGAAAATGCAGTAGTTTGATCTTGATTATGAACTTCGGTACTTTTGGTAGTTTCTTGAACATCAAGGGGTGTAGAATCCTCCTTTTCATAAATTGATCTAACTTTTTACAACTTCCAGCGCCTTTTTCCAAATCCAGCTTGCGCTTCAGCCTCACACGTTCGGCCCCGCCCATTTTTTTTTGACTCCATGTTTATTCGTGAATACAGAATACTAACAGCATTTAACTTTTCTAGAAAACGAAAAAAAATATTCGTTCAGTCAAATACACGAGTTTCTAATTTGTCAAAAGATAGGTAAATACGGTTTATTCGAGATAGAACTTGCCAAATCACACAAAACAAAGAACAAGAAACAACAATAATAAATCATCAAAAATTACCAAACCGGCGCTGTTAACTATTTACAGAATTCAGATCACAGGCACGAATAACAGTAGTTAGGCTAACAGTGATAAAACCGGAAACCGGATAAACCAGTATGTCCAGTTCAGTATCAGTAGCCGACTGGGCTGGTGCAAGATTAGAAGACAGTATTCCTGGAAATATAAGCGCGTCCCAGCTTTACATTCACCTTCTCCTACTGCTCGTATATCGTATCATGATTCGTTATACGTTGATTAATTCAATTTATTTATTTTATATTTCTTTTTTATCGGATGTGACCGGCGCGGCGCCAAAAGCGTCGAAAACGTCCGCGGCGCCCCGGGAAAATGCCCGGTTTGCCTTATGGCCCATCCGCGCCTGATAATGCATCTTACATGTTGAATATTAAACAAGAGGAAGTTATAATAAAGGATGAATTGCTTGATACGAGTGGAGCAAATGGAAACTGTTTTGATGAACATATGAATATACATTTAGGAAAAAAACCATATTTGTGCTCTATCTGTGAATATAAAACCACGCAGAAAGCTGACTTAGTTCAGCATAATATGAAGAAGCATACTGGAGAAAAATATTATATATGTTCCCTGTGTGGTTTTAAAACAGAATTGAAAGATAACTTAGTTACAATAGTTACGCATATGAAGACACATGCTGTAAAAACGTATATTCATATAGTATTTCTGAATATAAAACACAACAGAAGACAAATACAGGAAAAAAAGTATATTTGTGCTCCATGTGTGAATATAAAGCAGTACAGAAACGTACTTTAGATAGGCATATAAAGATGCATACAGGAGAGAAACCATACTCTTGTACCATTTGCAAATATAAAGCAAAAGATAAATGTTCCGTAGTTAGGCATATGAGGATTCACACGGGAGAAAAACCCTACACATGTTTTGCCTGTGATTATAAAACAGCACAAAATGACCACCTAATTAATCATATGAGAACACATACGGGAGAAAAACCTTATTTATGTTCCATTTGTGGATATAGAGCAGCAGTAAAAAATAACTTAGTTTTGCATATGAAGAGACATGCTGGGGAAAAATCATATTCATGTTCCATTTGTGAATATAAAGCAATACAGAAATCTAGTGTAGTCAAGCATATGAAGACACATAGAGGAAAAGAACAGTAAGTTATAAGTGTTCCCTTTGCCAGTATATAAAGCTGTATATAAGAGTAGTTTAGTTGTACATATGAAGATAAATATAAGAGAAAAACCCTATGTTGCCTGTGTAAAGATGTGAATACAGTGCAGCCTAGAAAAGTTTGTAGTGAAGAAGCATATACACTAGGCTAAAAACCTTACGAATGTTGCTTTTGTGGGTATAAAGCTGCACAGTAATCAGTTAGCTTGACATATGAAGACACATTATTTACCTATGTTGTATTTGCGAAAATAGATCAGCATGTGAAGACAGCTTAGGAAAACATATGAACGTAGTTGCAGGGCGAAAGCCCCATTCTTGTTTTGCATGGAAGTACAGACAGATCAATAAAAAAACCAATTAGGGTAGGCTGTGATATGTGTTATACGTTTGGCAGTACTGAAGTGTATTGTCAGTCTATGTCAAATTCGAGATCAGTAGGTTAGGTTTTGTTTGTTGTTTGACACAGACTGACATAAAACTTAACCTGCAAATCTCGAATTTGACATAGACTAACAATACACTTCAGTACTGCCAAACGTATAACACATATCACAGCCTGCCCTAATTGGTTTTTTTATTGATCTCAAGTTATAATATGGTATATAAGTTTAACTTAGTAACCCAGTGGTCCACGGGTGGGATCTAAGACGGCTTTGAGAAACTGAAAATGGTCATAGCTTTCTGTTTTTTTTACAAAATTCAACTTTAAGGTACCTTCTTATATTGTTCAAAGCTATAGTTATAATAAAAAAATCAAAGAAAAAAGATGTAAAATATGAGCATAGCGGGACGCTTGACCATCACAGACCTCACTCATGGTGAGCTTTGGCCGGTGTCATTTTGTACATACATTGTTTGTTTACACAGTGGAATAACATTGAAACCTTCATAATACAACTATGCTTAATGTTGTTTCTTATTTTATTTTATAATTTTTTACACTCCAGGGCTACCTACATAAAATGGAGAAAAAGAGCTGAAAAGTTCCGTAGAGTACAAACGCTTCAGTGGATTTCAGCTTCAAATATGTATTACTACATTGAATTTCAATTGCTTCTATTTGCATAAATGGTTTTGCACTTTCTCTATGTTGATTGGAAATAATGGCTGAAATAAAAGAAAACTCTTGTTCTAACGGATTTTCAAATTAAGGCTTCAGATAAAAAAATTTTGGACGTGCTTTTAGTAGAAATTAAGTCTCTTTGCACTTTCTTTATACCTTTTAAGGGTATTGAACACAACGTAAGTCCACATGTAAAGCCTCTACACATAAATACTTCACTCCTTTTCCTCAATGGCTCTTGCTAGTTAGAAGGAGATGAATGAAAGTAAAACGCTGCTGTTTGTAAACAGTGACTTATTATAAATGTCTGGAATATGTATAAGGTTTCTCACTTGACTAACCCTCAAAACATCGAGTAGGTATCGTACAATTACCCATTACATTTAGTCCGAATAACATTGCATTGTTTGTAGAAACTTATTGGCCAACTGTGCATTTAGTGCAGCATTGACCAGTATTTGCTGACCACTTGGCAGTCACATGCAGTCAGTGTTCTCATTTTATTTGTTAATTGCATATAGACATACATAAAATTAATTACTTAGTACAATAATTTAGTAAGATACCCTTCGATTTAAAAGTTGTACATATTTGACGTATTTATCTTATCTTTTTATCTAAGAAATTATAGTGCTGGAACTGCATGATCTTATAGCACTTATAATTAACAGGTACGTATGTAAAGGGTGTAACAGAAATACTTGGCCATATTTTAATCACGTCACAAATTGACAAAAAAGTTCATATAAACATAGGTTGAATTGTCAACCCTTAGAAATGTTAGAGGGCGTTAAAATTAGATTTTTCATTTTATTGAAAAGTGGGAAAGAATATTGAAATGAAAATTCGCAGATCTTTTTTACCAATAGAAGGTTTATTTATGAAAGGGTTTTTAAATTTTGGACATGGCTTTAAGAGGTTGAAGTTAGCAACCTCTATAAATGTTTTTATTAGAACTTTTCAACTGGCGAGAATTTGGTTATAAAAGTATGTACTGGAAAGTCTGCATTAGCAGACTGGACACAACAAAAATTCCTAAACTTCTTTAACCACTGAACGCTCCAATACTCAATAATAAATTAAAATAAAGTAACTAAAACAAAGGAAATTCATATGGCCCTTCAATGTAAATCAAAGAGCGTGTTGAGAATACTCTTTTGCGTTCAACGGGGCTCAGTACCTAATCGGCGAAGGCAGGAATGGGTTCCGAATAATCTATATACTAATTTAAAAAGGCGCCACCAATTTAATTACTACATCAATTCAATGAAGGTTCAAAATCACCCTTATTAGTTGAAGGCTTTCAGATAAACTATAGTTAGTAATAATAAAACGTGAGTGCTACGTAATCCAAGCAATATTTATTTACAACGTTACAAGTGAGTCATCAATTAAATAATCCATAATATTATTGATTAATGTAAAGGTTTAATTCAGTTAAAAAATTTATACATGACGTGATCACGCTATGTTTACATCTAATATCTACAAGTCACATTTTGATTAATTAACAGATCAATACACATTAGAAATACCCATAAATTTGTGGTGTATCATCGCTCATTATGAATGAATAGTATGGGAGTATTGTACTTTTCCAAGATGAGCTTATGCACAAAGAAATTATCGAAATTACAAAATAACTTCATTCGCTTGTCTGATTTCTCCAGCATTAACCAAGTGTCAAGTTTGCTGTGGCTTTGTAGAGACACGATCAAATCAATCCTCCAAATACAGCAGAACAAAGAGCAGCAAACCGCCAAGTAAAAGAAAGACGAAAAACAGGAAATAAAAGGCCACCAGTAAACGCCCGCAGCAATGCAAACAACAAAGATCATCAGCAAAGGCAGGTAACAAAGGCCTTGTAATAATGTTACGTATTAATAAACAACCGTGTACTTCGGTGATGTACCTACTTCAGTTAATTATCTGCTTATTGTTCGATAGTCCCCAAATGTGATCAGCGCCACAACACAAGCTTGACACATGCTATATCGTCGCATCGCTAATTTCTGGAGGAGTACAAATCCCACAGCCAAACCGGTAGAAGACGAACTTCAACAAAAATCCCAATGATTTTTTTTTCGATGTTATTTTTATATCGGCAGCATCGTCATGACGAGTAAACAAAACCAATAAATGAAATCATTATAGCGAAAATAGTTCTAGCATACTCGAGATTCCTTGGAAGTAAATACACACCCATCTCGCTTCCAACGGGCATATTACTCCTAACTATGTTAAATAGGGCACACCAGTTCAAACCTTAGACGAACGTTTAAGAGAAACCAAGGCAATATGAGAAATTGCGCATCCATTCAATATATCAAACCAGTAATTAATTCTCAGACGTAAACTGGCTATTCAAGACACTTCGACGGGTCCACAGCCACTACCAATGCAAGCGAGGAAGGATCGTCCAAAAACCAATCGGCAAATGATCCAATTAATTCTCCTTAAGTTTTCATAGACTTTTATAAAATACGGGATTCACCATCCTTTAGTAGTCGACGGTAAAATGTTATTGTTTCAAGCACCTTCATTAATAGTTGCAAGCTAAAGTAAATTATGATTTGTGTTGTTTATAAAAATGTCAATCCCTAAGGTGTGTAGAAAATCTTAGTCTAATAATTACTTTATTACGGGGATATCATGGCGTAATTTTTTTTCATTATTTTAATTTGACTTAGCCAATGTTTATTGTTTTCTGCCCTTAACTTCGAGTCTGGAATGTGTTTCGTGAAAACAACCTTAGTGAAACTAGTAAATACCGCACTCATTCACAACCAAGGGATGTGGCAACGTTACACCAGTATCACTAGAGCTCCCTTCAGATGTCGAGTTAGAAATGGCAAATACTCATCGCCACTGTCCAAATCGCTTTCACTAATGTAAACTTCACCTTCATCATCGGACTCGTGTTCTAAAATTTCTTCGGGTGCTTCTTGTGCCAACCGCCTTTTATTGTTAAAAGCCCTAGAGGTATAGGGAGTTTTACTAATCTTACAATTTTGCATAAGAGCAACAAAGAACAAGACTGAGTGAGCAGTTCAGAATATTTTGTAAGGTGGAGAAATTGCAACGTGGCAGAGGGTGACTACATGGCGATAACATAACGAACACAAAACCAAACCTATACTCTATAGTATAAGTACTATAAAATATTCAGATGGTTTGAAGAATACATACGTTTTCAGAACGTCGGTTTAGCGAAACACTGCAAATTTTCAGTCTGACGTCTGGCTGCTCACAGTCATCATGTTTTTGGTGACTGCTACTCGGACTGAATTTTAACAAACAATAAAACTACTTAATCTGAGGATACAACTGGAAACTCTAACTCTTCAGCAGCAGTTTTCAAAATGTGAGATTCTGAGACCCTGTATGTATAATTTCTCTCGCCTTTCGCTCACAACTCCACACCAATCTCTTGAGCAAGACTGACTTAGCATTAACGAATTTCTTGACTTTTTGACTTCTTTACTGGCTGGTTCTTGACTGACTGACACCTTATCAACGGTAAGTCAAGACACCACAATGCATATTTCTTGCCACACACAAGACAATTCACATTGACTATACAATATTTTGAATCATGTCGAACACGAAAGCAAGAACAACAAAATTTCTTACTCGACGCAATTTTTTTTTCTCAAATTTATTTTTCGTGCCTGGAAACAATCATGACCAGGGTGGGACAAAACAAAAACAAAAAGACTTGTTCCGTATTCTCCCGAGAACAAACCATCTGCAGTTGGAATTAATACTTTCCTAGTAGATGGCTTTTTTTTATTGGTTTGAACAATTCCAGTTCCAAAACCATTACACGCCAAGGAAATTCCCCCCTCCTCATATTCAACTTCGGAATTAAAAAATCTTAATACTTTAATGACCTGGTTCCCTTGCCCGTCCGAACCCTTGTATGCCCATTATAAGCAAATTGTAACTTTTAACCTGAAGTTCTTTTAAATCAACAAACCTTTTATCCGTCTAAAACGGTATTTATTTTGATATTGTTGTTTTATGGAACGTCAACTACAAATTTCAATTATTAAAGCCTTGTTATTATTCCATACTGCCGATATTTTATGCTTATTTCTTAGAATATAGGTAAGTGTAAGCTAGAAGCCAAACAAAGTAAGTAATTTTTTTTTAGATTGTTATTTAGACTGGCTTCTGTCGTTGTCGTGGTTTACCACTGGCGCCCTTTTGTGTTTTGCTCTATTTGATTGTATTTAATATCCTTAAGCATCATTTCCTGATACTGACTCATGACAACAAATCGCCGAGAATTTGAGCTAGTCAGGGTAGTGATCGCCTTTTGTTGAATGGCGGTACATCTATCTAATCATTTAAAGAAGCAGAGTTACAATTGCTGCCGAATTAGTCGATGTTAGCAAAAGGTATGCAGTAGAAATCAATAGCACCAAGACAAAAGTGATGATCATCGACAGAGTAAACGATATGCAGAGTCATATACAAAGACTGGCGGAATATGAACTGGTGAGCAACTTCTTGGTATCTTTATAATTTAGAAAATATGAAAAATAAATTAGAAAGCGATTAGCAACAGTTGTTCAGCAACTACGAAAACGACAACAACAGCAGTATATCTAAAAAGGGCAAATTACGATTCACACTTGCACCGATTGTTCCAATAGCAAATTACTCACTTTGGACATGAACTGTTAAAAACCGATATAAACATAAGTTATGCTTTTAAATTATGGGTGTTCAGGTACATATTGTGCATCACATAGACACAGTACCATATCCCCGAAAAATATGATGAAATAATTGAGAAGAAGTTGAATACAGTCATATCCCATTCATACATGAAATATTTCGGACATCTTGCTAGAAGTTACAACGCCGCGCCGTGGAGGCTTTCATAATTCAAATCAAAATGGAAGAGGAACTACTGAACGGAATATGCTGGATGAGACGGATTGACCTGATAAAGATCATTGGAATTAGTCACAGGTTTGTAAATAAGTGCAGTCAATGTGTTTTTCCTCATATTTAGTATATTGTACAAGCTTTGAAAAAAACCCGTCACACGAGTGAGACAGTTTCTTGGTTTGAGCCAAAGGCGACGGCCATAAGTCGAAGTCCAATAAATTGTATCCTTAGAGTTAGTGGTGCATTTATGGTTTGATGCAATTTAGTCCGAAGAGCAGAGCCACAAGAAATATGATGTGACTGCGAGCAGTGCTTTTAAGCTTTAGACAAACCAGGAATTTGTAGAAATATCCCTCCTGTAAGGAGAGGACCGCGTTTCAAGTATTGAAAAACAAAAAAATTTGGTTTCTGAAATCGAGCGGAAGCGGGCAGTCACATAATGGACTGGCCTTTTCCATTATTTCAAGAGCGTTCTTGTGATTGTTGCAACAAGTCTGGGTTAGCTCTTAATTGGGAACATTTTCGTGCAACGTAAGCTGCTCATCACTACTTGTTTCGTCCCTCCTAACCCACGAATCATCAGCTACACCTCTGTGGACTTTAGATACAATTGGTATTAAGTATCCTGGCGAAGTGAAGATCAAATAAAATTTGGAAATTGCTGCCAGAAATCCTTTTCGGAAAACTGAAATGTAAACTTTGATGGCCGGCACGCAATTAGTTTACTATGGATTGAAGGTCATGGAAATTGAGAAAAATAGATGGATGTCAGAGAAGCGACTTATTTCTGCAACATATAAATTGAATGGTAAGTATGAAAAGGTTCGCGTAGCTATAGTGAAGACCGGAAATGTAGAATTGCTAAGACCGATTCGGTGATTGTATTCTTTAGAAACCTCCGCAGCAGATCAGAATGATCTCAAAGAGAAACTAAAAATATTAGAGGAGGATAAAGTTCGTTCCAGTTGAAGACAAGATTGTTAGTGCTAAGTGAAACCCATCCACACACATTCCAGACGAGATGTAAAGGGAATTTCCCCATGTATTGTTTAACTGGAGAATGTTAGGAATTAGTCAAATAATGTTGCTGCTATGACGTATGTCAGAAATTTACAATCCAGCGTAATCTATGTCAAGTAAATCGTTTTCGTTATTTTGAAGACGCAGAGTTTGCTTTAGTCTTTAGTAATGGTTAATCATTATCTCAGGGAAAAGAGTACCGCCTAAAAAATCTCTGCCCGGAACGAAGATCTTAACCGGCCAAACCTTACAAGGAGCCACCCATTTTGCTTAAAGCCGTCAAGAATGGAGGAAGAACGTCGATTCAACGACGTAACTCGCAATATCACTATACCTCTACGAGAGGTTAAAGAAAAGAATAGGGAGAAAAGATTACAGCATAAATAATAGCACTGAAGAAATCGAGGATAGAATACCCAGCGATGACAAATGGTATAGCATCTACAAACATCTTAGAAAAAGTAGGACCCCGCCAGTTAAAACTCATGATCTATAAAATAATTATTTGCTCACCACTAACTTGCGGGAGCGAAACATGCACTATTTATTTCAGAGACTTTAACTGCATGCGTTATATTTGCTGGAAGTGGACCTTTCTTTCTAACGTTTGAGCGAATTATGCTTTATTTTGCACGCTAGGTTATAGCTGTGATTAGGGAATTCTACGGGTTAGTTGCCTATTAAGTAACTCAATTGACACTGGCTGGTGTACAATAATTTTGAAGTTAGACGGTATACACAGTGACGTCACTTAGGGTATTATTACGTTGTCCTGTATGAAATACGCGATTTTAAACATTTAATAGATTTGTTTAAATATGCGTGGTTTTTTGCTTATGTTCTTTTCTTTCGCTGCAAGGTAACTTCAAGGAAGCTTAACAATTATTTTGGAAGCAGCAGACATCAAAGGTAAGTCCCCGTCTGTGGAGAGCCGCTAAGCACACTGCCTGAATAACTTGCTTGAACTTCGTTTCGTAATTTTGCGATCCACTATAATAAACCCACCATGCTATAGTTGGTGAACCCACTCTTTGCGACTGCAGTGAACTGGAGCAGAATCCTAGGGTCAATAAAATTTTGTGGGTTCCCGAAATATATAAACGTCGCTATCTTCTCATAATAATTGGAGCTGCAACGCGAAGCAGCTACTTGTATGTATAAGCAAAGAGCATATAATGAGAAGAGACTCAGCGCTGGGCAGTATTAGCGTATAGCTTAAAATCTCCCGCCCGCTAGGCTCCCAGGTCTTATCCCTCTGGCGGGAGGGATCCCAGTTAAACAGCTCAGAGCAAAACCATGATTCTAGAATTCGTTGGTTTAAACTGAAGTGCGGTGTTGCCAAGGTTAACACGCCCTTCGAACGATAACAACTGGGTTACAAAACCCAGGTAGACAAAATTTCTCATTGTTTCTTTTAGCCAAAACATTGAAAGTAGACCGATTTTAGAAATATTACGTTTGCGTCAAGCTATTGTTGCTTTCAAATATAGCAATTATCTGTTTTTATCGTGGTTTTATGCTATTTCGTTGTTTGTATATTTTTTTGTAATTGCAATCGCAAAATAAAATAAATAACTCAGTTCCTTAATATCACCAACAAGTTTTTAGGCAGCTATTAAAAGCCAACTGACAACAAACGATAATCGATGTGGATTCCCTTTTATTAGCTCATACTTTGTTTTGTTTATTATTGTTACCGACCTGGAAAGATTAAGAGCATCTGGAACTCGGCCTTGTGAAAAGGTCAACGGCCCCTCGTACGGCTCATTGTAAAGCCCAATTCGTTTAACTTGACCAAAACATAATTTTACGTGGGCCATAATCCCTAGCTAGACCGTTCTAAGACGACGAAAAAGAATTTGCTTAATCTTAAAAATTACCAATATTCAACCAAAAATGTAAACAACTGTGTTTTTTATGGTGTTTTGCTTTTAAAGTAGGTACTTAAAACTTTCAAAATAATTACATTTAATGCAACTTGAAATCAATGTTTTTAGAAAAATGCGGCATTAATTAGAAACCTTCAAAATACGCATTTATGGTATAAAACGCTAAGAATATTATCCTAAACCTGGTTATGAGTTTCTATTGACAAGTAGATTAAATCAATCATGTCTTTGCTACTCCACGGCGAGGCGTAAGGGTGGACACATTTAAATATGCGCCAATAACATCGGTAGAGGTAGAGAGAAGTTTCTCTATTTACAAGACTATTTTAACAGACCGCAGGCAATCTTTTTCACCGGAAAATTTGGAAAAATACATTATCATAAATTGCTTTTACAATATTTTTAATTAATCATCTATTAACTGTGTAATACAATTTAATATTTTTATTATACTGCGTTTATATTTAGTTTTTTTATTTTGTAAATAAAATCACCTTTTGAATTTTTTCTCTTATTTAGCTTTTTTGAGTGCTTATTTTGGCTTCTGTTTTGGCTTTTTTCAGGTTTAAAGGCTTATTATAAGCGCTTATTCTCCAAAAATAAATGCTTTTTAATCAGCGCTCTACTCATTAGTCATTATGCATCCAACCCGCGATAGAAGAAGCAACTTTAGAAAAATGTTCTATTGTATATGTCGCTGGTCACATGGCATATAAAACTTTGAAAAAATATAACTGTGCAGCTTGTTTAAGTTTCATGCGTACAAATGAGTCATTAAACATAGCAAGTGAACTACTTTTATTAGAAAGAGATGACAGTAAAAATGAGACTTTGATTCTGCGGATGATAGATGTTAATCGCATATCTCTATTTCTGTCTAACGCATACAAAGCCCATAAACTATATTCTAACTCTCATTCAGCGGCTGTATTTTACCCAAACAAATTCGAGTGGTCCATTTTAAAAATCAACAGAACACCGCGCGCCGACTTTGAAAGTTTACTTGGTCCACTGCTACGACGCTCCAAAGCTACGTGACTTAGCGCTACAATATTTTGATTTTTCTCTAAAAGTTATAGTTATTTGCAATTTTGTGCACATCTACACGGTGACAGCTTTCATTTAAAAAACGAATTATCGAAGTCGGGGGGCCGGTGGAAGTCTCAAAATAGATGTCGAAAGAAAACGTTTCACGTTTTAAATATAATATAGATTCGGCGTGTTTAAATGGAAAAGCTTATTTCCACTTTCTTTAGACAATAACATGCAAGTATTTTTGTGTTTTCGATATTTGTTTTTTTCACCAAATGAAATTACTTCTTGTGCATCACGACATCGCCAAAGTGATGGCATCCTTGCTGCATGAAACTCGGTCTACTTAATAGATCCGTTTTTGTAAGCGGACAAACGAACTTCTAAAAACTGTTGTTTCTTGAACGTTTCCCGGTTCAGTTTTTTCTTGCAGTCGATGCTCCTCATTTTGACATAAGTTTCTGTTTGATACTCCATAGAGAGTTTGAACAAAGATGTTCAACTTTATAATTTTATTTATAATAAGCTTGTATTTTATTTAGTAGTTAATAACTATTCTTCTTCTTCTTTACGTGCCTTATCCATTTTGGACGTCGGCTATTAGCATGGCGATTCTAACTCTATTGGCAGCGCTTCTGAACAATTGGACAGATGTGAGGTTAAACCACTGGCGTAGATTATGTAGCCAGGTGTGTCTTCTTCTTCCCGGACCTCTTTTGCTATCTACCTTTCCCTGGATTATCAATTGCAGTAAACGGTATTTGTCCTGCCTCATCATGTGGCCGAGGTATTCCAATTTCCTCTTTTTTATATTGAACGTAATTTCTTTCTGTTTTCCTATTCGTACTTCTATGTTGGTGATGTGGTCAGTCCAAGAGATTCGGAGTATTCGCCGGTACACCCACATTTCAAAAGCCTCCAACTTTTTCATTAGTGCCTGTGTGGTTGTCCAGGCTTCCACACCATAAAGCAATACCGGAAATATGTAGCATTTAACTAATCTTATTTTTAACGGAAGTGATAAGTCATTATTTGTAAATAAATGTTTCATTCTTAATATTTAATTTTAATTTTATTTCTTGCCTAATTATTTTAGAACAAGTGTTTTTAGGCGCTTGAATCATTCGAATTTTTTTGCAGCATTTTTTTCCGCCGGCACTTTTTTTCCGCGGCACTTTTTTCCTCAACACTTTTTTCCTAGATTCCTGCCAGTAAATAGTTGAAATTAAGTGTACTATTGCTACCAAAAAAAACTAGGACAACGTTTTTTTAGCTGTGTGAATCTGAATTTTTAATTGGCAACTGATATGTGATTAACTTTCAAATTATTTCAAAATGTCACTGTCAATCATGCCTAAAGCAAGTTCAGTTTCAAAAGCTAGGAGTAATGCTGGCATACAAAACGGTGTAACTATTCAGCAAATTGCATGTTGATTTAGTTTTATAACTATTTTATATTGTAGCTTTTGATATTAAAATGTTATGACATGTAAATAATTCTAACCTGTCATATGACAGTTTCTTAAGGTCATTTAATCAACTAAAACAATAAAAATGCATGGCTAATGGATTTGGAGGTTGTCCTAGTTTTTTGTGGTACCAATAGTACTACCTTTAATGAGGACAAATATGAAACTGTACCAGACAGAATAAATCAGGAACACCCATTATGCATCCAACGCGCGATAAAAGAAGCAACTTTATAAAACTTATAAAACTTTGAAAAAATATGTGTGCAGCTTGTTTAAGCTGGATTTCGAAATAGAGAGATTAAGAGAGTGATTATATCACGGACATTTAATGGCATTTTAAAAAGTTTTTTTAATTTCTGACACAGCTCCTTTCTCCTTTCACAATATTGAATACATATAAATTAATGTACACTTGTGCTCATAAAAATGGAGTACACTTACTGTTGGACTGATTTTTGTAATATTTTATTTTGTAATACCGGTTGGTTTGAAACATCGATAAAGTGAAATTGTTTGTTGTGTTAAGTTACAAGAAAATAGTTAAATAAAGATATCGTATAAAAAATTTATTTAATAATGCGAATAATACGACTTTTCACATCAGTGCAACAGTAAGTGTATTCCATTTTTATGAGCACAAGTGTATGTATTTTCAAACATCATAACGGTGACGTTTGTGACTTGATTGTCAAGGTTAGGCTGACCAGAAATTTTTAATAGAAAAAGAGTATGTTTGATAACTTTGTTGAAACCAAAATTTTAAATAACAAACGAAGACAGTAATAACGCGCCACCCTAACGTGGACATAACCATTCAAAAGATTAAATTTCATTTGGTTTAGATTGCCAAAGAAAAAACATAGACTATATTTCCGTGGCAATGACAACTGAAATGCCTTAAATTTTGGAAATCGATCAATAAAATCAATCTGAATCTATGCTGTAGCTTACTTTATTCACTTTCCTCAAATATTTATAAAGTGATCTCAAACTGAACTGAAAGATGGCAGACCTGGCAAATAACTACTAAATAATAATTATTATAAATTGCAGCTCAACGTGTTCTAGAAAGCTAATATACAACGTCCGTCGTTCATGAAATAATCATATATTATACAACTAGGCGATCGAAAATAATCGATTTCGAGACGTATCATTGAGTAGTGTTTCATAAAGCAATACGTCGAGTCACCGAATTCGTCTAAAGTCGAGGTGACTGCGAATCTTTTTAGTCAAAATATACTTGTACACGAAGACTAAAGCGACTATTGCGACATTAATAAGACACTTAAGTACAAATACTTGCATTTATTTTCTGCCGTTTACAGAACAACTTAAGTTTATCACCGTTACTTATTGACTAACTAAATTCTGAGTCCAGTTGGACCAAGAAAACTCAGTAGGCGTTCTCAACATTTCTAATAAGCCTATCAGAGCAGCTCTCAATTTTGGACTTCTCTCACGTACAGACGTACGTGACAATTCATAATAGCTCTATGAATTCTACAAACCTGAAGGTTCCACACGCTAAAATTTGTCAAGCGGTCGACACTCGCAAAGAATCCCTAATAAATTTTACAATTTTTCTAAAGGAATTTGCTCCAGCCGGCACATAATTTTTATGACCGGGTTGCAACAGTTGCACTTCTGATCACGTACTAATAATCTAGCTTCGCTCAATTTTGCGGCTTACGAGGTAAATCCTGCATAAATTTACTCTTAACCATTCCGCGAGATTTGAATATTTCCATCTTTCCAGAGAAAAGCATGTTCCAAATACTGGCTAAATACTAGCCTGTTGTAACTTTAATATGACCATTTTGCCTATGTAATTCTACCTTAAAATATTTACGATACAAATTACTTATGGATAACTAATGTACTGTCTATTCATACAACCTCGTATAGTTCATTTTCACACAAGAACGCAAATCGTAACAACAGGTAGACTATACCATTCACATGAGGTTGGAAACAAATAAAAATGCCTAATTTTCCTCAGTTTCAGTAACTATAGCGATATCGATTATATCAACCTTTGTATAACCGGTGTAATACCAACATTTGTATAATCGCAGTCATTAAAATCAGACCCTTGAAAACAATATTAAAACCAAATAAATGAATTCAAAATTTAACAAATAAACACCAAATTATGATTCTCCTGTTTACTTTTTATATTATTTTATGTTTACTCATGGTATAGTCACTATAATCCGCTCGCATTCGTAGGTACACTCGGCACACAGAGCAATACCTACTCCACATACGCAACCTGCATTCATTAAGTGTTGCGCGAGTGCAAAATTTTCTGTCAAATATTATCCCGCGATGCAGATTTATAATAATGTTTGAAGCAAAATCTAAAGAAAGTATTAAGAGTATTTAAATGAATTAAAAAGAGTATATTGATAGCTGCTTTATAAAAAGTAAGAGTAAAGAGGATATTATTCAGAAAAGAGTATAATACTCTACAAAAGAGTATGTCTGGTCACCCTAGTCAAGGTAAAAGTGTCACTTTGTCTGATTAGGCATAAAAAATGCTGCTTTATCTGTCTAGTCATATAAAATAACAAAACCAAACATTTCAACAACTCGTATTCGAATATCTTGATTGTAAAATTCCTTCTATTTTGCCCATCACTACTTCCTTCTCAGAATGCGATGGCA
Organism: Agriotes lineatus; assembly: GCA_940337035.1. Taxonomy (NCBI): domain Eukaryota; kingdom Metazoa; phylum Arthropoda; class Insecta; order Coleoptera; family Elateridae; genus Agriotes; species Agriotes lineatus. The sequence goes on from OW679203.1 coordinate 79,018,136, forward strand.
ATGTGGCAACATGGCCAATAAATCTTTGTGCTGGGATAATTTTATGGTTGTGCCAGTTGGTGTCAGGTAGAAAGGTCCAAGGGACATTTGCTCCCTGCAAATATATTCGAGAAATATGGGTATGCAACCCAATTAACAAGCAATACGTTCACAGCCATAAGCCTGCGTCTCTTCTCATTATATGCTCTTTGGTATAAGTATTGCTTGAGACTATATCACCTTTAGCTCTGCAATAATTTATTTGTGGCTATGAGTGTGTTTTTTTCTTGATCATTGCAGTACTGGATAAAAACTGCATTTCGGGTATGTGCGGCGTTAAGAAATTGTTAAGTTAGCTGATAAAGTTATACGTTATTTATATGTTTCAATACTACATATATTGAAACAAGACTTATTACTACCAACTAAGATAAAGCAATCATTAAAACAGATACCTAGATTGTTCCATGTAAATATGAAGAGCGTCATGAAGGTTCATAACACACATTTTACTTATTGAGCTTTTAGCAAAGTTACTGGCTTTGGTGTTTTATCAAGGTATCAACGAATTTAATTAAAATATACTGCATGTAAAAATTGATTGTGTTCATCTCTCTAATATTTAACAAGGCAGTGGCTCAGAGCTGCGAGTTTTTAATTCTGTACCGAAAAATTTGAGTTCAAACCCTAGTAACTCTAACGTTCTTCATGACATTTCGCAATCCAGCTATGGCAACTGTAAAATCTTAATGCCTAAACCTCTTCAAAGAGGAGAGGCCAGTGCCCTGTACCGAGGACTTTGACAAAAAACCCACATTGAACAAGAGTACTTCACTTAGTGTGCAGCGTAAACTTCTAAAATATATGTCAAAATATGCCCCGGTACGTATAAACCACGACATGCAGAGATTGATTGATGGCAGAAATTTCATGTCATTTGCAGAGGAAAAGGGCAGAGTTTATGATACTATAAAATTAGATATAGATTTCTGAATGTAGTTATGGATGGCGCAAATACGAGAAGAGAAGAGTCGTAAACTCGTTGAAGTGCGTTGCTTTTAACAAGATAATATTATATAGCATCAGTCCGGGGCAATCAATAAACTATTCGAAGTAAAAATGGAACGTGATATATTGTTAACGTCGGTTTAGAGACATTCGTTTATTCGACGAACTTCTGATGCTTAGAAATAAAAAATGTATGAAATTGTTTGCGCTCTTAAAAGAGTTTATTATCAGAACTCGTTTTCAGTGGGTAGACGTAATGTATATTTAATTGATAATAAATTTAAAGGTAGAGGCCTTGCGTATAGGAGCTAATATAGACCAGCATCTACTTAGTTTCACAGCGGTGTTTAACTAACTACCTACTTTTCACTCATTTTGGTTATGCTATTTGACGTATATAACTGATGGATCACGTAGTTTTGTAGGTTGATGTGATTCGGTGAGGCAGATTTTTGTAAAAGTAACTAAAATACCATCTAGTTTGTTTATTTTGTTCGATAATATTGTAGTATTGATTGCTGATGGACAGTGGACCAATTAGCTAACAGCCGCCGTTTAAGCCTTTTATCACCACTATTTATCCCATGACTAGCTAACCTCAAACACAGTTGAAAAATAACCTCAGAACTAAAGAATATTTAAAATCAGTGATGCCGAGGCAATTTCGTAGCATTTAGAATTGTGTAATCAATTCATGATGTAGGTTTAAAAAATGGATTAAAAAAAAACTGAAATAGTGTTCGGTCTAGCAGTCTAGTCTTGTGTTTTTAAAACTTTGCTGGTGTTTAGTCCATCCATTAAAGAATGTTAAGTCAGATTGAGATATGATGCCACCACTAGCTTTTATGTGTACGAGGCAGAAGGGGTTAGGAGGCCGTGAGCTCCTTGCCTTAGGTTAAAGTGAGGACCGTTTGTATTTGTGCGTTATAACATTATTGCTTCGTGAATTTAGCCGTTTGGGAAAGACTTAACGTACCACTTTTGGTGAATTATGACGCTTCCCGAGCGCAGCTTACTAATTTGAAGTTCCGACATCGTCTCGTTTCAGTACCGCAGAATTTCATATCGATCTCCGATCGGTTATATTTAAATTCTCGCATCGCCCCTACGATACACTGTATCTCGTCGCATCCCTGAAGTGCCATTGTCAGCGTATAGATGGAAACAGACGTTCGTAGCCAATTTATTGGACAAGCCGACGTAGTTCTGAAAAGTCTGCCATCATATCGCATGTAGAACGACTTCAATTCTCCAGTCGATATTTTTGAGCCAGCACTTCTTAACAAACTTTACACATCTTGCCGTCGATTGAATTACTGGGATAACGAGTTTTCATAAAAGTCGTCTGATATTTCTGAAAATTTGCACGGGACAATAGTTTTCCATTATGCACAACTTTTCTTAATAATATTGTGATACACATATTTTGAACAGAAAGGGTATTTTACCAGAATATAAGAGTTTTTTATTTACTGTAGGTGAGGGCTCATTAAGACCAATTCAACATTTTTGTATTAATATTTGCGACTAAAAGCTCTCCAAAGAACAACGCTACGTAAAGCTTTAACACTAATTTAGACACAATTTGCATATAGACAAGATAGAAACACAATTTGAAAAATATGTGTGTGGTCTCCTGGTGCCCCTACATGGCAATACCCAGAAGAATAACTATCACAGCAGTTCTAGGGTTCGGTGTGCATTTGAGTTAGTTAATGTAAAGTCGTCTTTCATACGGTAAAACTAAGTAAGTAAATTTTATGTTTTTATTTTGATGTTGTCGATGTTTAGTGTGGGAACGCTTAGAATAGGGGCCTATCCTACTTAGGCCCACTTACAAAAAAAAATATTGATAACAGGTATTAAAGTATTTTCCAGCAGAATGTCTGAATATAGGATTAAACCTAACAACATCAATACTATAAATTATACAAACGATGCCGCTCTAATTGCGGACAATGAAGACAACCTAACTGCTGCACCATATTTTGAAAGCAAATAATATAATGTAACAGTCTCAAGACAGAAAGCTAAGAACTTACCTGCCGAACCCATTCAATGTACTTTAAGCTAGGATTGAAGTTTCAAAGGTCTTGAAATAAATATAATAAGTAATAAAGATGTACACAACGATATTTGCAACTCTGCAAACAGAGGCTTAGTTACATAATTATATCAGAGTACTTGAAAGCCATAATGTGAAACAATAAACACGTGTCAGTTCAAAGCGATTGACAATTTCGGAAATGAGAACCCTTAGGGCTATAGTAAGGAGCCTTGTCGTACCACTTTGGAGAATTAATGACCATTGTTGGATCTATTCAGCTTCTCCAAACCGCAAACTACTAAGTTTGAAATTCCGAATTGTTGCCTTGAAGTACCGCGAAAATTTAACATCGATCTCTGATCTAGTTTGAAGAAAGCACTATCGTTCATCGATGGCCTATATCACAGCATCCCTCCACATCGATACATTACCAAAGAAAAATTTCTGACATCGCATGTAGATTGGCGCTGATTGCACATGGATCTTTGAACTACCGTTGTCCCTTCTTGTAACGAAGCTCGTTAGAAAATTCTTCCATACATTTCGTGCAGGATTGACGCCAGTGTTGCCGTGAATATTCTGGGAGCTCTTAATTGTTCATTCGTGTTCGATCCCGCAAAGTTCGCTCAACTTTGGCGGTGAGCCGGGTTAAGATTCTGTGCAATGCTCGGGGTTTATGATTACGCTTCAGTTGTTTCACATTTTCCTACGACTGAGAGTACTGAATTTAAGTTCGTACTTAGGTTTGTTATTTAACGTTGCATGTGTTATTTGCCGTCAATGTTAAGTATGTTATAATGTAACGTAAAATAAAAACTTTGCGAGTTATAATATGGAGAATAGATCGAGATAATGTGAAACGACGACGGTTTGCCTTCCATTACATCACTAAACAAGAAAAATAAATGGAAATAGCGTGTTGCTATGGCTGACTCAGAATGAGTCATGAAGATTATACTGAAAGAAAGACAAAAACAAGGTGCCACCGTGAGTGGAAAACAACAATCCAATCAACATTTTTTCTGTTCTTCTTCGATATAAGTTTTTATTGAAGTTTCATCATGTATTGAAACTGGAATGTGGCTCTGTGCCCGAGTCCTTTATTTTCATGTTTAAGTATATAGCAAGTTTGTACTTGCATACGGTCCTGAACGGTCCATTAGTTTTGCATGTGTAGCATTTGATATGAACCCTTCAACGCTTTCACGGGGGTAAAACTAGTAGCCAGAGGGCCTTGCTCCAAGTTGCATGTCTTTAAGCTGCAAAGTGAATATCACCAGGCGGATGGAAGCCTTGCAGTAAATAGTTGCTACCTATATGTGCTTGCGGGTGTCATAAGCCAGCGTTTACGACTTTAGGCAACTCCATATCTACTGTGTACAGCACAAGTACACATTGCGACTGTGACGTTAGCGCTGGCCCATATTCGTATTTTTGCGCATTGCAATGCGTTTGAATTTGGACGTCGCTAAAACATCGCCACAATTAGGTAATTGCATCTCGGGGACGCACCAAAGAAGATAAATCAAATTAAGCCTCGCGGTGCGCGAGTACACGACGGGTCGAGTTCCACGCATTCCAACTTCAGCGAAGATAAGAAGGCACCAGAAAGGTATAAAACCAGGTAACTCAGGCGGTTAGAGAAACTTTCATCCACCGACCCGAACCAGCAACTACTGCACTCTGGAGCTTTCCGCTTCAGGCCCTCTCGGGCCTAAACCCTGATCCTGTCCGACCTGACACTTGATTCCTGATACCCGACTTTTCGCTGTAGACTAAAATGGTACGTCGACTAGGCGCCTGTGGTCACCGTCAATACTCTCTTTGATCCCGGTCCCCGTCGAAGACCAACGTTGTACGTCGATTAGGCGCCTGTGGGCTTCGAATCTTCACCTTCTTGAAACTGATCTCCAAAAATTGCAGGCAAAATTTACTTAGAGCGACGCACCAGGATTCCCAACATAAAATTAAGAGCTTCACTCACCTCTTGGGGCGTTATTTGCAAACCTTCAGAAACCGCCTGCAGTGCCCTTGTATCAAAATACAAGCTCCTAGAGGCAACTTAGATCCGTAGCGTAAAACTTAGGTTATTGCTGTAATTTCACAAAAAGTAGCTAAACTCACTGTTGACATCTTCTGAGCACTGAATTTTACCACGAGCGGGACTAGCCCTTCCTATACATGCAGTTTAAATGAATGGCCCCTTGAATAAACAATATATTATAACCCCATTATATATCGCCATTTCATAACAGAACTGACAGTGTATTCTTGTGTTTCTAGCTTCGAACGCAAGGAGGGCGCTACGCTCCGCGCCGTTTGAAAATTCGCATCGTTTCCAATCGGTTCTCCGAGGAGAAGCAAATGAAAGGGTTAAAGTGGGTTTTCTAAATAGTCAGACGCTCGTTAACCCATTGAGAGAGCTACAGCATCGTGTATTTATTGAAATTTTCCCGAACGCTTATATTTTTATGTATTGGTTATCTTGTAAATAGTTAAATAAAATAAATCCTTTATTTTATGTGTACTTGATCTGTATATTTGAGTTTATACATCGGACCCTGGCATTTCTGGCTACTTCGAAGGACTAAGTTAAATTCAAAGTTGTAGGTAAGCAAAATGAGAAATAATTATTAAGATACGAGCGTTCCATGACAACACAAAGCTGTTTCTGAGACGTTCCGAGGAATACGTGACGTCGGCTGCCCAAGCGACGCCAAAGTCAGAAACAAGAGATCTTCCAGTTGCCTTAGTGTGTAATTTATATAGCAGTCATTGCAGCGATGATGTAATCCAAGGCGATCGCAATGCATTATAAAGCAGTTCTTAGGGACCGACATCCAGATAACCCAAAATAGAAAATTATGAAATGGTAGCAATTACGCAATAAGTGTTTGCGGTCAGCTGTGGCAAGTTTTCGATAGCGTAATGGAATTGCTTAATAGGGAAATAATACCTATAGGAATTATGAATACAGGTTTTGATGCACGAATTCGAATGACGGGATTTGATACACTTTAGCGTTCTCACTTCTAAATACAGTTAATTGGAGGTAAGTTTAATATTGCTTCAGTGTAGCTGTATGGCAGACATACTTTGCTATTATTTAAATGTGATTGTGAGTATCCCCGTGTCCTCGCTTGGAGAGTGTCCACTATTATTTCAAATGTACGTTTAAAAAGGATCAATAGATCTAGGTTTAATCCTTTTTTATTTATAGTTGTCATGTGTGTTTTAAAATCAATGCATTGGTGTAAGCTAATTGGATTTTCTTGTGTGTATGTTTAAAGTTAGTGTGAGCTCGATAACACTGCAGGTGCAGACCAGTTTTTTGTTTTTGGTACACAGTGATCGTTCGTGACCACAACAACTGGGGGTTTCTGGAGTTTCATGCATACTGAGCTAGGTAGGTAAACAAACAGGTCAAGTAAGTATAAAAATACCAAGACGTACGAGACATTTGGTTAGAATTCAACTTCCCGAGGCGAAGTAGGGGATAACAAGAGCGTACCGTTACAGTATACGATTTTCGCGTTGAATGATGTTATACTTTTCTAATAGTATCTCTCTATCACCAATTTGTATCTGTTTAGCGTTATGGTAACCTTCAATGACTTACCCTTCCTTCGGGTTTTATATTATTCTTTAGACTGGCATCTAATAGAATGGATGATCCCATTCCTTTTCCTAGTGTTAACCAATAGTATTCCTCCCAGACCTTTTGTCAAGTTTGATTGCTGCTGAATTATAGGTAAACAGTTCACTCAAACAATTAATTGGATGTTTAGGAACGCTCACTTTTTTCCATATCTGCCATTTTGTACCATTATGTATTATTCATATTTAAAGATTTACATAACTATATCGCTTGAGATTTCTCTATTTTCGTCGATCAAACAAACGAATTTTCCACCCACCCGCGGTAGCGTTCGAAGTGTTCCGTGGGTGAAAAGGGTAAATTTACACCTACTCGATTCCTAGGATGTAAAGTGAGGGATAAGGATAACCCACTTTGTATCAAATCTGCATGCTTTAGATTCCCATTGTACAGGCAATAGGCGATTTTCTCGGCTGACTTGGACCAATAATTTCCATGCAATAAAGCAGCCCGCAGCCGCTGTTTTACAGCCCATATTTGAGGTTATGAAGGCAATATTGCAGGGGATAGTTTCCCGCCCTCGCAGACCCGTTGACAGTCGCATTTACAAGACATATTACCTGCCGCGCCCCGAGCTTTATTGCTCGAAATTTCCTGCTAAAGTTCAATATTTACCAATCACCCCGATAACGAACTTTTATAAAACATCCACACGGCGAAAAATCCAGCATGCAGGTAATGATGAGGAAATCTCTCAACCCCTAATTGGCACTGGAAATTTTCCTTTTGCATTGAAATGGAAGTTTCGCGTTATTCGCTTCACTGGCTGTTCGCCAGCAAAGCTTCTTGTTTAATGCTTGTTATAGTGGCAATTACGACACTACAAAAAATGCAAATCCGAGCGTATCGCAACGGTCGAAGCAGCGAACTCCGGAAGTGATCAGATGTAACAAATTAGGCGATTAAACACGAAGGGGAAAAGAAAAGCAATTTGAAATAATTTTTCGGGAGATAAGAGTCCCTGGCTGGCAATATAATTAAACTTTGTGTCGCTTCGCACCTAATCTGCTTTAAACGAGCTCAAAGTGCTGCAATTTAAAACGCGAATTAGTCTTCGAATTAAGCAGGTGATTACATACTTTATGCCTTTTCTAGGCCCGAAAGGGAAAAAGTGGAGACACCGATTTCCGCCGGTTTTGCCAAAATTGAATATTTTGAGCCAGGTTGAAGCTTGCCCGTTCTCAAAACCTTGTGAAATGAAACTGGAAAGTTTTTGTCCGAAATCCCCGAGGAATCTCGCTCGTCTCTGCTTTTTGCTCACCCACGCATATATTGGAAAATATGGAAAGGGATCGGAAAATCTGTGTTTGAGAATTTTTCGTGATTTCTGTATAAGAGGTAACATGATGAACAGATTCATAATGAGAAGTAATGTAGAATTGAATATATACCAACATCGCTACCTGTTTGTTTCAAACATAACCAAATAAAACCTCACTTTAACTTACATGTATACAATCACAACTATTGTAGCGCTAGTGGTCAACCACTCGAAGTGGTTGTAGGTTCAGATGCGTTGCTTCATGAAAATATGTTCTGATTAAAGAGAACTTTAAAAAAAATTAAAATAGTGCACAACCCCCCTCTTGACATCACCCATATATGTGCTTGATTAATGGCATGGAAATCGATTGGAACAAACAAGGTCCTACGTGCTATTCAGAAGAAAAATAAAATAAAAAAGAAACTGAACGCTGTTTATCATGCGTCTTGTTCGAAACAGTGACGCGTTTTATAAACTTCAAACAAATAACAAAACGATTTATTACACTTGATATTTTCCTATGCGTTAAGATATACGTATATCAGAGAGATGTCACTATTTGGTAAACAGCATGGAAACAAGCATGTGCGATGCTTGGGATTTGATTTTTGTGCTTGCCATATAGGATTCTAGAATGTTCAGCCTAAATTGGAAGCCTGATTGTAGATACGAGGTTATTCCCATTCATCATTTGTCTTACTATGTTTAAAAGACGTGTTATTAATGAAATTTTGAAATTGTATGGTTCTCTCGTTAAATATAATTTAATTTTTTTGATACGGCATATGGAGTAAGGTAAAATACATTTAAAAATAACCTGCATCAATTCACTTGTCAAGGAAAACATTCTCTTTTTTGCGGCGCTAGGTAAGCAACTATCGTATTGTAACAATATTACGTCATGGTTATTTTTAAGACTGCAGTTGGAATATAACAAAGAGCGCAGGATCGGCTGGTAAAACGTTTGCGCTTGCTGCAGTCACCTCTGACGCTTTTCGATCATGATACAAATACCTTTGCTGGTCGTAACCCCTGTGAAAGAGCATTCTTCTTTAATTCAAGGGGCTAGGCTATCCACCAGCCTCAACGGCGTATTAACGTGGCTTATAAAACCGCACTTAATATGTGGTAATAACAGGCTCTCGGCTTATACTAAGACAATGGAGAAAAAATATCTGTTATTTTAATCATTTGCAGCTTATATTTTCAAAATAATTTAGTCTGATACAAGCAAGTGTTTTTTTGCATAACGCAAGTTCGTCCTATTGCTTCAAAAACCTACGATTTACGCACTAGAAGTCATGGTAGTAGACATATGTAGTAGGTAAAGCACGCTAATCCATTTAAGCTGAATGTCATACTAACATGTTTGATTTTTGACAACATTTTCTATTTCTCCTAAGCGTTTCGAGTACCTCCACCTTTGTTACGTCACTCTGGCCGTAAATAGGAAAAAAGCAAATGTAGCCGGCGCCTCAGCCGGAGCTGGTCGTAGGTTAAACAAAAGACTTTAATCTTAAACCGTAAACAAATATGGGCGCTAAGTAGTATATAAACTAGCACATTGCTAATCGAATAACAGATAGAAGTCGAAAGGTGCTACTAACCAATTCCCGAAAAAGAGAGGTAACGAAACAGTATAATTTCTATCAGTCCAGAGAGTACTCAACAAACCAGATGAAAATATCACAATAAGTATCACAGTAGCATACAACAGTCGTTATAAAAGTAAATAATCAAGTTATGAATTCTTCTTCTTTCTTCTTTCTCAGCCTGTGTTCGTCCACTGCTGGACATAGGCCTCTTCCAAGTGTTTCCATGTATTTCTATATCTGGCGGTTCTCATCCATGCGTTTCCAGCTATGATCTTCACATCGTCGATCCACCTCTTCTGCGGTCTTCCTATTCCTATTTTGGTTTCTAGTGGTCTCCAATTAATTAGTCTTTGTGTCCACTTTTCTGTGTTCTCTCGTGCCACGTGCCCGGCCCATTGCCATTTCAAGCTCGCCATACGATTTATAATGTCCGTCACTCTCGTTTTGTTGCGAATATAGTCATTTCGAATCCTATCTCTCAGTGTGATTCCCAGCATGGCCCGCTCCATTGCAGTTTTTCTGCGGTTTTTCTTGTCAGGGCCATTGTCTCCAGTCCGTATGTATTCACTGGCAATATGCGACTATCATATACCTTGCGTTTTAGATTTAGCGGTATATCTTTGTTCTTCAGAATGAAGTTGAGCTTTCCGAAGGCTACCCATGCTAGTTGGATTCTTCTTTTCATTTCGGCTACCTGGTTCTCTTTTCCGATCTTGATTATGTGACCAAGATATATGTATTGGTTCACGTTTTCCAGGGGAACACTATCGACAGTAATTTCATTTTGTGTATTGCTCATTATTGTGGTTTTACGGAGATTCATTTTAAGTCCCATTTTCTGTGATTGTTCATTTAATTCCTGTAGCATGCCTTTCAGTTCTTCTATATGACTAGTACTATATCGTCGACGAATCTTAGGTGGGTCAGCCGTACGCCGTCCACATTTAAGCCCTTTTATTCCCATGTCATTTGTTTGAATATATTTTCTAACGCCAAGGTAAACAGTTTGGGGGAGATGGTGTCGCCTTGTCGGACTTCTTTACCAAGAGGAATTTTCTCTGTTCTTGTGTCGTCGTCTATTTTAATGTGGAAGGTAGCTTGTTCATAGATGTTTTTGATGATGGTAATGTATCGCGAATCTATTCTAGCATCTTCTAGTGCTGTTAGGAAGGACCAGGTCTCGATACTATCGAAAGCTTTATGATAGTCTATGAATGCTAAGTGTATGGGGACATTATATTCTGTGTTTTTTTCTATTAATGTCCTAATAGTTTGTAGGTGATCCGTGGTACTAAAACCCTTTCGGTCTCCCGCCTGCTCTACGGGCTGGTACGAGTCTAGCTTTGCTGTGAGTCGATTTGTAATGATCTTTCTTAGCAGCTTGTACAGGTTGGAGGGTAGACTTATGGGTTTGAAGTTTTCTATATTTGCATTGTCCCCCTTTTTATGTATAAGTATGATTTCAGCGTTTTTCCATACTTCCGGTATTTTTCTTTCTATTAGAAATTTTTTTAGGAGGAACTTCAGTTCTTTTTCAAGAGTATTGCCTCCCATTTTCAGCATCTCCACAGTTCTATTGTCTTCTCCAGGCGCGTTTTTGTTCATCAAATAAAGTTATGAATATTTAGTATAAATAAGTAGTATGAAAAGAAATATATAAGTTGACTGTAACATTAACAATTTGCATTACCGGCAGGTTACTCGGTAAAAGCCCATGACCGCGATTACGTTATTAGTAAAATTTTTGGGTTCGAATTGAATTTGACCCTAAATTCACATACGCAAAAACTTTCAGATATTCATAATATTTAACAAAATGGTCCTACAGGCCCCAAGATCTTGGTTTAGAGCAGGGCATTATATAATCCGGAATATGCTTAGCAGTTAATTAATAATAATCAGTTTTACTTTGTCGGGGAGAAAGAATTATTAACGCAATATCTGCAAGTAAGGAAGCAATTAAGTTTAATTCAACCGAGTGATTCGTCACTAACATGAAGTGAATACGCAAATCTTTAAAAACAAAATACAGGCCAAAAATTAATAGTAGGTAATAATGAAGTGGATGGTATGTGAGACCATTCCAAAATGTCTACCTCTTTTTGACAGATTGAATGTAAACAGTCACTCGAATGCTATAAAATAGGTAAGCTCTATATCATACTGCATTTATGTAATAATGGAGTCAGTCTGATATTTAGCGAATCCAATAAAGCTAACACGAAAACACAAACATTTTAAAAAGGATTTTCTAATTACAGGTTTTCAAGGTCGCAGCAATATTGTGAGCAGCTTTTAGTAAGTACACCGTGCCGACCAATTATAAAAAGGAGGTGGAGTTTAGTGATGGCGCCGAACTCAAAAAAGATAATATACGTTTAAGAGTACACATACATTTAAATTATGTTCCGTTTGAAAGAAAAATCGGAGAAATTATCAAAGAGCTCGTAAAACTTAAAAATCCAAAATATGAAATATATATAAATTATGCATATAATATAAAAACATATAAGAAATGATAATTGAAGTACTTAGTGCTTTACGTTATCACTTCTATACATACCACAAATTGTTAATTTATTGATTACTAATTTTATCAATGTAAGCATTCACGTGCTTACTGTATGTTAATTCATTAATGCTCATTAATAAATAAAAAATAGGAATACATTTCAGTTTCTAAGGGGAATACTATAATTATTTAGAATTTTATGACGTAATTTTATCTGTTTAAGTTTTATGATTATCACAAATGTTAATCTATTTAACAATATGTAGTGGATGTTCAATTTGTCAGAATTCAGTTTAAAAGATAAACTTATTTTAGTGTAATTTTTTGTTTATTTGTAGTTTATGGGAAGGCAAAGCTGCCATTTAACTGAAATTTTTTATTTTGCAGTGCAATCATACTAACTTAAATTTTATTGTAAACACTAACAATTAAACTTGTATATTTACCCAGTTTTAACCCCTTGTTATCAATTATAAAATATTGGAATATGAAATTCTAATAACATAAAAGCTGAACAGTGACAATCATCTTAGGAAAATAGATTTACAAATTTAGGAAACTTGAAATGTTAACAGTGAAACATTTGTAGAATAATTTAGATAGGCAGTATACATTGGAAATGTCTAAAAAATGTATGAGGATAACATTGGAAACTAGGCAACCCGAAAAACGTCTAAGCACGATAAATGGAAATCTATTTAAAATCAAGTAAGTACATCATGAAAAGTGTAAGTCATGTCTAATGGTTTCTTACAATCAATACATAATTTTTTCTACGATCAGGTCAAAATGACAACTTTTTGCACTGTTTCTAGTGTCAAAAGCGACGTTTGTAGCACTTTTAATATTAGCGCCCGAAATATGTCTTATTCACAGGTTTGCCGTAAGTTTGAATGTTAACATAACCTAGAATATCTAACACAATGTGACGGAAACAGTGTCGCCGAACGAAGTTTTTATATTTTTGTTACGATCGTAGAAAAAATAGCGTATGATACACGTGTATAAGGGCCATTAAAGCACTAACGACGTTAAAAGCACTGCGTTAGCGCGTCGTGCTATTAAACTCGTCGCAAGTGATTTAAAGGCGTACTTATACACTAGTATCATAATATACTATTCTAAAGCCAAGCAGCTTTCAGGTAATGACAGTTCATCTATAAATTGAACAGGTAACCGTTTTGTTAAGGCATTGTAAAATTTTCCATGATTTAAGTACTTACGTAGTTGTTTAACTTCAGTTTTTAAAACCGTATACTATCATAGAAAATGTTCAAAAAAGTATGTCGATTTGAAGGTTATTTACAGTGTCACTGAATGACAAACAGCAGTCTGGCCTGATTTTAAATAGCTTTTCAATTTCTAGTTGGAATACTCTTTTTATAAGCATGCTATTTTTTGAATTCGGCGCTATCACTAAACCCCACCTGCTTTTTATAATAATTGGTCGGCACGGTGTACTTATTAACGGCTGCTAATAATGTGACCCAATTCCAGAACACACTGAATAGGTTAGATCAAAGGATATCTATTGCTGATCAACACGTAGAAAACAGCCACATCGGAAGCTGGCCACTATGTCGATAAGCCACAACGGAAGCCAGGCATCTGCGATAGGTTAAATCGGCTGTCCGAAGTTGTAACCTTCAGCTGCCGATAATGTATTTTTCTGCGATGACATCAAACCTCCTACAGAAACAGAATTCTCAACGTACACATCGTCAAACGAAAAAGGAAGAACCTTGGCTCACACGACAAAATGTATTGCCTCATAACTAGAAAAGGAGCATTAAGATGTTCTGCTCGGTTTTTTCAAAACCGTAGCATGTGCTCGCTCAGGTACAAATCTAGAAATACTGAATTCACGAAAAATATTTCTTTCAGGAACTCGATGAATTCCCCACGAAAGAAATTGCAACAGCAAAGTGAATCATCGATGTAGGACGATAGCAAAAATTCTCAAATAAAAATGGAACATTTGACTTCACAAATGTAGTTCACCTTGCTATCTTTCCTGATTTAGCACAAATTAGCAAATGGACAACAAAGATAAGCTCCACCCCAACAATTTGGAATACCTTGAGAAATCCAGGGTAGGCAGCCAGAATGCATTGGAGCTTGAAAGTTGGTAGAAAATAAGCGTAGAACTATTTAGGAAAACTAATACATTGAAATATGAAACTTGACTTTAGTTTAGTTAGATTGTAGATAATATTTGATAATATGTTATCAAAGGTAAGACAATTAAATACGTAAATACTTTTGGTCCGTAACACCTTTACATTAATATCTTAAGCGATTTTCCAAATACAAGAATACTGCATGAAAAAATTTATATTCACTATGAAATAGTTTAACATTTACAAGAGTGTCGTCATTATTTTGCCATCTGTATCTAAACAATACTACCTATACTGTGGTTTCAGGTTTTGGACAGCAAAGGCTCGTGACATCAGGCAAAGAAGGCAGTTACTGCCGAAACGTAAACTATAAGTGCATATCGTAGCTACAAGTGTATTGCAGTTGTTAATTACAATTGCGCTTTTTCTAATAGGTAAGTCACTGAGTGCCTTCGTTAGTGTTTGGTAGTGTGCGTCTGAGTAGTTTACCACCAGTATTGCACAGCTAAACCCGTAAACAACCATTAGATGTGGTAGTAAAGTGAATACATTGTTATTGCATGGCGATTTACGGCGAGGTATGCAAATTACATTTTTATAAAGGAAATAAAGGGTGTATAAAGTTGAGCGGCTTTTGCCATTTTTTAGGACAACACGGAAGCTCAAATAAATATATGTGTTATTCCATTTTGTCTCTTAAGTCATAGGTTTTGTTTTGCCATGACCTAGCGGACAATATTCGATAAGCTGTTGCTGATAGTCCTGCGAAATATGCCAGTGTGCAATCCATAATATTATATAGGGCCATTTATTGGATATAATTTTTAAGAAATTATTGTAATATGTTTAGCAATAAAATGTTTACTATTTTTTCATACGGTATATGTTATTTTTCTATAAATTTTAAATAGCTAATCTTTAAAAATTGCACTCTTTATTATATGAAACATAACGGAGCTGGCTTTGAAATTTCTTACAGACGAAATGTAGCGTCCCGGTAATTTGAGGTGCGATTAAGGGTTCGGTTCACGACTGGTAACTCTATTTCCATAGAGCACCTTTAAGTTTTAAGTTATAAACATATTTGAACATTGTGCAGTTCTGCACCTATACGATTTAACGCTGTTTGTGCCAACGTCACCCCGGAAAGCTGGGGCCTTATTCGTTAGGTGGTATTGGTCTACGACATATTATTATTATGGTCATTATTCCATTTCCGTGCATATAGTAGTATTGTTAGTCATTATATCGAGAGATCCAAAAAAAAAACTGTTCCTCAGCAGGCTGTGGAATGAAAAGTCACGTCTTTACTTGTGTCAGCTGGAATCCACTCCATAAAATCGTTGATCTCTTTGTATCTTGGTTCGCTAGCTCCTCCGACGATACTGGACTGATTAAGTTGTATGATGGCTTAAAATGTTGCTAATTGTTAAACTTAGATCATAGGCCGGTTTTTATTTTCAAAAAAGGTTTTAATTAAATTGGCAAATTAGCAAAACTCAGCTGATTGATTATATACCACTACAGCAGCGAGAAGTTTTACAAAGTTTTGTAGCTCAGTGGTAGAATGTTCACCTGTCACACGGGCGGCCCGGGTTTGATTCCCGGCCGGTGCATCTTTTTTTAAATTTATATTAATGAATCTCTTCTAAATTTGCGAACCGAAGCGTAACTCGGGTGATTCACTAGTTAAATAAAAATGAAACGTCATTTTTAGGAGCAAAAATCTTTTAACAATCTGCCAGATTCGTAGAGAAATTGACAACTAATTATTATCCGACACAAGTAAAGACGTGACTTTTCATTCCACAGCCTGCTGAGGAACAGTTTTTTTTGGATCTCTCGATATATGCCGACCGCATTCTGGCTACTCGAAGTCACTCAGCCCATGGTTTCTCCCCTTAATGTGTTCTCTCGGGCTCATATACTGCAATACATTTTTCTTCATGCTACGCGTTTTTGTGCCATTTGTTACATATAGATGGCTCTTCTACTATCTTCACAGTTCGGTATGTTTCTTTGACTCTTATCTGCGCGACCAAGCGACTCGAATGTTGGCTTTTGTTTGAACGTGTCTCTCTTTTTCCTGAACGCTGTGATGATGACTTGGTGGCAAAGCCTTTGAAATTGCCTTGCGGCTTTACGGGCTTACAGAAAATGATTGTTTTGGGTCTTGGCCCCCGCAGAAGTTACGGATTGTTGTAGCCGGTCAGTTCTGTGGAGGATTTGTTTCTCGCGCCTAGTTGGCGGATTTTTATGGTCTACACCTGTCATTCAGGGACACGTTATCCAAATTTAAAACTGTTTGCTCGGATTTTTACCGAAAGCATCCAAGAGTCTATTTTGGGTTCTCACTTTTCTTTAGTAACTAGTCCGGAGCTCTTCAAACTTATAGGTTCAACATTGGCCGTGAAGCGCCATCACCGCGACGGAAGGCGTCGACTTTGACCTGGTTGGAGGTGTTGTTACCTGCATTCCAACCTTTGGATGTGTGGACCTTCGCTTATCTGGATCATCACATATCGTGCAGAAAGGGATGAAATGAAGATAAGATCGGGTTTTATTTTCCTTTATTTTAAGTGAAATGATACTTCGGAAGTTGGCTGCTATTTTACAGTTCGCTTCTCGAACTGTGTACCTGATTGACTGATTTTTCAACCAGGCGTCTAGGTTAATTGCGGCCGCTATTAATTTTAAACTGTTGTGGATCATGTTTGTACCTTTGTTAGGACTGTTGAGTAAGCCTTTTATTTGAAATTTGTAATACTGATTACCTTTAGACTGGCCAATAATTATTTGAAATTCGTACTAATGCTTGGTCGCAATTTGTACTATTGATCAACTAATATTTGTATTGAATTCTACCGATTTGGAAATTATTATATTGTGATATTAGCATTTTGGTGTTATTCTTTGTTATTGCTATCTGTACCTGATTTGAGCTTTTTTATCAGAAAATTATGTGCTACTTGAGTTTACGAATTCTCAGTTGAATGCCTAGATACATTCGTCGTTAATTGGTAAAGATTCGTTGGTGCCCTTTGGCTTTTAATCATGTGTTAGTACTTAAAGAGTTGCACGACGTCTTCCTGACTAGCCGGCTGGCTACTGAATCCAAGCAGTCATAAAGTTTGGTTTGTTCTGAGAGAATTGGATGCCAACACATTCCTTCTCATTATCAGTTCTGACCTAAACTCTGGAGACTTTCATGCAGCATATCTCTGTATACTGAGTTACAAAGAAAACGGTACATTCATTTAAAATCCAGGAACTACTTTGATTTCTTAATATATTGGTTAGGAAGTCAAACAAGATAATTGATTTAGTTTTGATAGAAAAAACACAATGAAAGTTATACATAACTTGTTGCTCCACCCCGGCTTCTCACACATTCATTTACCATTCTAAGCATGCTGCTAATACGGTAATCAAGCGAATTTTGCAATAATTGATTTCAAGCAAAGTGGAGATACAATCCTACCTGGAGGTTCTGGTAAAGTAAACATCTTCCGTCTCAGGCATACTCAATAGGCGACAAATATGGAGATTTACCAGGCCACTGGAGAAGGTACCTTTTACTTGTGGTTTTTCTAACCAAAACTTAATCAGTGGTCTTGATTGACTTCCTAAACAATAAATTAAAAAATTAAAGCAACTCCTGCATTTTACATGGGTATAACGTGTTTTTTTAAAACTCAGTATATATCTTGTCCTTGCTTTCTTTGCCCATTGAAGATTATTTCGATATTCGCTACCAATTAGCCAGCAGCCATAAATATAGTGATGCCAATATAATAATTCTAATAAAATGTGATTCATCTTCCCAGTTTTATGAAAATGTGAACAACAGAATTGTTGATAATCTTAGAAAATTAAGACAACGTATAAATTCATAACTACACTCGGAATTTCAATACTAAAAATAGTCAAATCGGTGCTTGCATGCAAAGTTAAAGTGTTAAATTTACTAAATCTTCTAATGTATCCGATCACGTGGGTTTTTATAGTTTACGTTATCTGTATACTCTCCTGAGTATTTCTCAAAAAAGGAAAAGCTCGTACTGGCATTCAGCATTCAGATAGAGCTGGTATTAAAGGCTGACTGCTAAAAAAGAAATATATTACGATGATATGCCCTAATGCTACTGTAATATTATTATTTGATTTTGGTGTTGATTACAAGTAGCTTGAGTTTCTACATCCTATCAAATGAATATATTGGTTTATAGAATTATTTCTAAGATATTGGCTATACAAATTAATTGTTGTGGTTTTATTAAATGCAGTCCCTCTAAATACTGCTTATTTATCTACTGGTATCGCTATAATATGGTATTTTAAACTAACGATAACAAGTTGTTAAATATAGCCACACATTTTACGAAACAAATTGACTTTATTCCAACAATTAAGTCGGTGATTACGTATTAATGCGTTACCTAGGTGATAACAAAAACGTATGTAAACAGACGCCACTAACAAAACATTCAAGCGAGGCCACCAAGAAAATTCACTGATTTCAATTTTGGGATTAACCTTCTTGACATTGTTTTGGCTTCTGCGATGCGAAATAGGGCATACATCGAGCCCGCAGCAAATCCCGCGACGAATGGGACCCCTTTTCTTTGTTGACCTGCCTTAACAAACCCAGATACTTCGCTGAACACTGCCTGCAGCTCGCTCTGCTTTAAAACTGTTTCTAACTCAGGCCATTCCTCCACACCTAGGGCTCCACTACCTTCCACGAAGGTCACTGCTTACCTCAAGCTTTTTCGGGCTCCAACTAATCTCCTAGGACCTTCAAAATAGCACCGACATGCCAGCTATATTTGACGCACTATTCAAACACTTTTTACCCCCAACAGAGGTGTCACAAATTAAGGGTAAACCCCTCTATAGCCTACCAAATGACGCTAAACTAATTTACAACACACTTTTATTTGTTTTATTTTTGGTACCCAGCCAACAGCCGTTAGGCCAATTATAGGCGTCGCTGTACATTTTTTGGGGACTTCCAACCACACTAACGACTGTCATGATGTGATTATGACAGCCGGGACCAACTATTTCCGTGGCAGCCGTACCACGAGGCGACGAGAGAATCAGCCGTGAAACTCCCAACCAAGTTCTGACTAGAAATAGCGTTGTTTAACTCTACTGATAGTACGTGAACGCTTGTTCAAGCTACACCACCCGGAACCTTTGGGAAATGGGTATCTATTTACCTTTAAATTGCTTTTTGTAGGGAAGCTAAAAACATACAACCAAGCTTCTGGCTTTGCTTCCCCCCAATCGTTTTTGTTTATATTAATCTTAAATTGTTATTCTCATTTCAAAGCCTGCATCGATTACATTTTTATTCAAATAAAGGGTAACACTATTTCTAATATTGCTTTACAAATTATTATATCAAGGCCAATGCAATTTTATACAATTACGAATTAAAATTAGCACATTTATTGAACATTTTTATAAAATAATATTTGAAATGCTTCAAATGTTATTAATTGCTATTATAATTGTAAAGTCTAAACATACGTTCATTGCAATATCTATCAATCCGGTTTTGTTATCTAGGGTAGGGACACCGCACCTAAAATGGGATTGCAAAATGCATTTTGAAAATCGATACGGAGTTCTTTAATTATTTTCGACATAATTATTAAATGAAGTTCATACGTGAAGCCCAAATGCATTAGCATTAGCGATTATAAATAATAAAAGCCGTTTAAATTGATAATGGCTCTCACAATGTGTAAGTCTAGGTATTTATTATGTTAAGGTAAAAGGCACTTTCAAGCGAGAAAATAGAAAACGTATGAGCAATAACAAAACAGCAGTACAGATGGGAGAAAAAGTTTAAAATATGGACGACATTGCGTGAATGAATATGAGACAGAAAATGACAATATTTGAATTCAAAACGCCTCATTGTATCTCGATTCCCATGACATCAAGGAAGTTATTTTCTATTCAAACTGTATTTTCAGCTATATCACCAACGGAAATTTATATGGATGTATGACTTTTAGTGATTGGAGTGCTTGTGGAAGCCTTCGCAATCACAATAATCCACTCGTGTTTGTCTAGAAAAAAGGCCACGGACTTATTTTTGCACTTCTCGATCACGGATAAACCTGAATTTCGGAGAAGACATTCCTTTTGATCTAAGGTTAATGAAAAAAATTCCAAATCTGGAAAATTTAATATGGCACATCAAATATGGCGGCCTTAATAAAAGTCAGTTTTTCACCTTTCGACCTCTTCCAAAAGTCGTAGAAATTTGAAATTTTTATAGGAGTTAACCAATACCATAAGAACAGCCCTTAGAGTAAAAATTACCAAAGTAATACATGTGGGTTGAACTATAGGGGATTAAAGTCAGTCTGTTCAGAAAAAAGGTGACCGACTTATTGTTGCACTTTCCGATCACTTACAAACCTAAGATTCTGAGCAGACATTGCAGACATTCGAAAAATTAAATATGGCGGATCCAATATGGAAGTCTTAAAAGGAGTCAGCGTTTCGACCCCTTTCAAAACACGTAGGAACTTAACAAGTATCCGTGTGGCATTTGGGTATAATGCTACCAACACTATCTGCAGTTTTGCACATAATTCACTAACGTTATAAGTGAAGTGAGTGGTATGTCCATCAACGAATAATAATATTGGACATGTTTACGATGTATTCATAAAATAATTGTGCTTTCATCCAGCCATTATCAATCGCTTCGTCCAACTCCCCAGCCACCAGGAACCTATTTTATTACTTCTTTTGGTATTATTTTCTATGGGTAGATTATCAATGAGGGCACGGTTTTTCCTGACGCCGAAAATGAAAACAGTTTTTATCTGACCAATTTCATATACCTTCTTTGACCCACAAGGTGCTAATACCTTTGAGTTCTTTGGACAGGGTGAGAAGCAGGTCTCGTCCCCATTATATACACGATTTGAATCTCCAAGTATATATAATAATGTATTTTTCTTTAAATCTGTCTGTATTTTATCAAACCAGCCACTTATGTTGCTTTCAGGTACCACAGAGCTAGCAGAAGTTACGCCTTCAGAAGTTCTCGCAGCTCGATGCCTTTTTAAAAAGCTCTGATACCATCCCTTTTCTGTTAAATTATCCTTGAATGGATTTTGTCGAGGTTCAAATTATTTCACTGATATCTGTAAATCACTAGCTCTTCGGGGAAATATTTTTTGATAAATTCTGTGTATCCAATTGATTAAATTAATACAAACATAATAGTTCAAGCATTCAAGTTGTAAACGAAATTATTTAGTTAGGTAAGTACACATATGTTGAAAGACATTTAAGCATCGACTGGCTAAACTACATCAGATCTGAAATTATAGAAACATGACCCTGAGAGGTGAATACTTAAAAGGGTTTTGTATTCCATATGTTGTGTTGGGGAAAGATGTTGGGTAGTCCTTAGACGGCTCATACAACTAGGCCTTTAGTTTTGAGGGAACTAAATATTCAATTAAATCTATCAAAATGGAGAATACTAAATCTTTTTGAATATATGACAAGAAAGAAAGTAGGAATAGATATAATACTGTCAAGCCCATTTGAAATTATCCCCTGTCAGTGCATTTGGCGCTAACACGATTAAGAAGAGTCGGTAATTCGTTTCTCCGAACTTTTTTCACGCATAGATTTCAGTGCGGGGTCGATCGACAATCCAACAATTGGCTTCAAGCAGAGGGGTTGTATGTCGGTGGTGGCAGTTGTTTCGTGATTGTAGATGTTTGGGAAAATTCTAGTCTAATTCAGTTTAATTATATCTATTTTGTTCGGATTTATTGATAGGAGTCCTTGTATCTTTCTGCTTTCTAACATCCTGTGACCCAACGGTCTTCACTAACGAAGCCCTAGAAATAACGTTTGCACTGCAGCTGTCTATTATTTACTATACCTTCAACGCAGCCGCACCTGGCATATTGCGTGTAGAACCACGTAAATTTTGGCCGTGGGCATCCGCTTTCGAAGCTCGCAAATATTGATCAACTTTTGGTCAGGTAGTCAACTTATCTACATTTTGAATTGCTGTACCCAGCTAAGTTATATCAAGTTTTATTATTTTGTATTGCATGTATAATTTACCGCCAACTTAAAATGTACCAGAGTGAGGTTTTGCTTGTGTAAATCACGACCAATTTTGTATATGTTTATAGGTAAATAGGTTCCATGTGTTGAAGTAAGTTTTGAGGCGTATTCCACTTAAAAGTGTAGTGACGCCCTTAGAGCTTTGCGTCAATTTGTACTGGCTTCCGTTGTGAGACTTTTAATTCAGACAAACATTTGTTAGGATTTTGTTTATCGCCCAACGTAACGTCACCATTATATAAAAATTCTGTAGGAATTGTTTCAAATTTTTTCTTGTTGCAGTCGCAGCTGCAAGGCCGGCAGCTTTAAATGTACTTTAATGAATATTATTTTAATAAGCTTCTTAAATCTATTATATAACATTTAGGTAGATTCCAAATCTCGCAGGCGAACACTACACATGTTTCCTATCGCCGATTAGGTTCTGGAGGACTTTTTTCATTACATCACCGGCAGATAAAAGTCCAGTTGACGTTTTACACAATAACAAATTTGTTTCTGTACCTCCTAATTTGATTGTTATGAGCGAGCCCCTGTTTTTTCAAGGCACTGAGCTTTTCAAGCCCGTTGTAAGCTGTATTAGAGAGGAGCGAATATTGTTTGAGTAGATCTATTTTTCTACGGCTTTCATCTTTGCATATACATTTTATTTATCCCACACATCTATTACCATGTGATGGCCAGATAGGCTCTTACATCTTGTGCTTCCATACATCTTTTTTTTTAACTATACATAATTGCATCTGAGGCAGGAAAGGCGAGTTATTAATAACTATAAAGATATTATACCACCCAATTGGAACTTCGAAGCTACTATTTATTATTCTGATATGCCATAGACGAGGTCTGACACCGGGATTTGAGTGCAAACTTAAATCCTGTTACATGGAATCTTGTGCAACAATAAATTTTGCAAAAGTTTCCAAACTAATACCTTCCAGTTATAAAGCTGCCAAACACGTATGCTACTTCGCCAAGACTAAAACGTGCAAAGTAATAATAGTCGGCTATATCGAAGTTATTGCGCTACTACGCGGTGGTGGCTGAAATGCATTTCTGTCGGGTTTCACGAGCAGCAGCTAATTACGTCAGTAAATGGCCAGAACCGAAAATTACATGTTCTAAGTCAAATACCTCTTGTAGCTTTACAATTGTTTTTAGAGGGCTTCTTCTAATAATACCATTTTTCTGTTGCATTATCCAAAGGGCCAATTGCAGGTTGATATATTTTGTGTCATGGCGACATGGTATATTAGTTTCGGTATTTTCACTTTTGTATATTCGTTGTCAAACTAATTGAAATAAAGCCAACGAAGCTATGAAATTGATAGATAAAACCGCACAACCGCCAACGTTAACGTCAGCAGACGCTAATTCCGATGAGTGCTGGTAATAAGGTGAAGGATGATAAAATCTAATTCAATACCACTTAGTATGGTTTTTAGAAAATATTTTTGGCATATTCCTCTGCAACACTAATTTTATTCTCCAATCGAGAAAGTATTTTCGAATATACTAAGAAAGTGTAACGTTGCTGCTGAATATGCGACAATAGTTCTATGTTTATGTATGCGTTGGTAACTTAATATCCTTATTTAAATATTTTCAACTTCGTTCTAACCAGACACTTCAACTAAATATGAAGACCGTCTGCAACTTATTTAAAAAATAATCTCGACAGCCAGTTATTTACTACTATTCCTTATTCAATTTAGAGAATACCTGCATAAATTCTTTAAACGTTTACCCACAAGATTGAATAAACCCTTTTTCCTATTCGTTCATAGGTATTACAATATTTAACGAATATTACAGCCAGATGTGTGTATCTATCCAATCCAAAACGAGTTCTCAGTAGCTTAATTTTTAACAATTAGGATTCATATTTCGTCTGGTTCAGTTCTAATTCAACCCGTTAATAGGTTTCTTGTAGATTTCTTACTATATGACATTAAAGCATCCGTATCTTTTGCAATGACTACCTGATCATTCGCGAATAGTAAAGTTTAGACCATGTTCTCCCCCACTATGGGTCTCTTGTATTTACAGTCACCTTGTAATGTTTGAGTTTTTTAATGGTTCACGTTCTATGCAATGATGATGACCTGATCAGAGTGGTTAATTTACTTTAATTACTTTTAGCAAGCCTCAAGGTACCTCATTTCCAAAGTTCGAAGATTGCTGAAGTGACTAAGGTCGAGTCAAAGTTTACAATATTTATTCTTAGATATATGGTATGAAATAAAGAATGCGTCACCTAAGTAAATGTATTTGCTCTGACTTCAGGTTGCTTGCAGTTTTGATCAGCTGGAAACAGGTGTCTTGGTGTACACAAGCGTTGTTACCTTAAGTTCATATTAATCGGCATGTAACCTCTTATGGATCCTATATGTCTTAATGTTATGGTTTGTTGCAACTGGATGACTCATGTGGCGGAGATAGTGCCGTGCAAATTGATAGCGTGCTTAATACGTTTTAAAACAATTTGCAGAAACGTGAAACATCACAACTTTACCATATTTGTGGATCTGATTTTTTTTGCTAATTTACAATCTATTCAATATAATTCAGAGTAATTAGTAAATGCTATAGCTAATGATATAACATAACGTGTCTTGAGTCAGGGACCGCCCATCGACGGTTCTCTGAAATGTAAAAAGCCAGATCATCAGGCCAAAGCCGGTTTAGTATTCTGTTCTTCAGTGGTTGGGTGAATAATTCACTTATAAGTTGATTGTTGTGAGCAGAGTTGAGATCTTTGTATTCGATCGAACTAGTTCTAATTACTCCTCTTACATAGGGGATACTTAGGTCCGTATGTAGGGTTAACTTTGATACGTACCATGGATCATTTACAGTTCTCCGGAGAGTTTTGAACTGGAATGTTTGAATAATCTTGGTGTTAGAGGGTTTGTTGCAACCCCACAACTCAACGCCATAAGTTCAAATCGGTTTGAGCATAATTCTAAACTTACAATCGGACTTTGTTGCCGGGTAGATACAAGCTTCCCAAAGCGCAATATTATTTGATGCTATGTTTACATTTTGTTGGTATATCGCATAATTTCAAAATGCGAACAATACCGAACAACACAGGCAACGCACTTTTGTGCGAGCCAAGCTTCTGAGCCTGTTGCAGCTAGTAAACGGGGTTTTACCTGTAACTAACCGTTTGGTAAGGATATCATTATAAACCTCTTCCAATTCGCCCTGTGGCGTCTCCACGGTAGACCAGTGTTGCAAATGCATCGTAGAAACTGCTATCGGCGGTGTGCATTAATTATTGTTAATACAAAGGCGTAGTAGAAACACATTTTTGGATGTAAACTGGCATCACTGTTCCAATAAATGCGGAGCAAAAGCAGCTATTCACTTCATGGTTTAGTACTTAGGTCTATTAGTAATTAACGCTGTCTGCTACAGGAAATATGCCATTGTTGTGGATTTGTGTGTAAATTAATTGGATTTATTTGAGTAGATTTTTGAAGCTACCTTTATCAGTTTAGCATAAGTACAGGTCAACATCTTGTTCGCTTTAACAGGGGCTTCCTTAAGCATGAATTGGGATACTTAAAATACGAAGGATCTAATTTCTATTGAGCTAGCTGGCAATAAAAGAGAACAAAACGTGTACGTACAATTTGGTGCCCAATCGGTGGTGCTGGAAACCGCAACGCTGCTATTTGGCTCCTAATGAAGAGGATTCCAAAAGAACCATTACACATACTGTTCGTTCCATGAGGCGTTCTTATTCGTAATAACTTTCTTTTTATCTGTCTGTTTATTCTTTTGTATTCTTCTCTATATTGGTCGTTTCTATTTTATAGATATTAGGCTCTCTCTATTCTATTCGCTGCTCTAATTGTGTACTTCCCCAGTAGGGGTTTCTTTACCCAATACGTCTGAAGAGTTTCTTGTGGCGGGGCTTAATTCATTCTTTTAGGTGTTGATATACATTCTTCGTTGTTGTATTCCTCTGTACTAAGATTAAGTAATTTTTTGTAAAGATAGATGGGTCCGCATTTCTGCAAACTATTTCTATTGTACTTCTCTTCAGTTGTCGTTGTAACGACTTGGGGTAGTGGTAGTATCTGTCACTTTCCGTAGTAACTCTGGTTGTAGGAGATCGCAGATCTTCAGCCTCACAGACCAACAATTATGGTTTGGAAACGATCTCCTAGATGTAAGGATTGGAGATTATGCCGGTCGCCATCCTCAGCTACTAAAATTATGGCTTGGATGGCATACCCTCTAGTAGAATTTAAAATGAGCATAACCTTGAGATTAATACTAATTTGTTTTACAAAACCTGTTGCTTATACACCAATTAATTTTACATAATATGCAAAAAATGCAAAAAGTCTTCATAATTGGCCATTCCAACACACCATTGCAGTTTGTATCATTTGTTTAGGAAGTAAGTTGCACTGAGTCTTTGCTATACAATACGCTCTGCACAGTCGAAATGCTGAATTGTTGATTGTAGCAATTTAAGTGGATTATTGCCCGAACAAATTTCCTCATATTTTTGAACCCGGTATAACAAATCATTTACGAAAATTGTTACTAAAACATGTTTTATCAGGGTTAGACAATCGTTAAATTTTTATCTGTATTTATGTTGGGTCTTTCATCAGTGAGTACATGTGTATTGTATGAAACATAGGTTTTTTAAACCAATAACTGACGGACACTTCCGCAGTCTAAACCTTGTTTTACCCTAACATTCTGCACTTTCAGGTTTGATGTTTTTCATATTATCAAATAGTCAATTGCGGATTTTAATCCCCTTGTAGTTTGATGCCATGTTAATTTATAAACATTCTTGCGTGTTTTTCTAGTTTTGTGAGGCCCTTGTTTCCAAGGCTTTGACCTCTGTGAAGTTCGCACCACAGGTTCAAAAAATGTTATTTTTCAAGAGTTTCCGTTGCACCCCAAAGAGTTCTAGAGTTCCTTGCAATTTTTAAAAATAGTTCTATGTATTTACGAGAAAAAAATGTGAATCGAAGATTTGGGGTGCTAACTTTACTTTTTTCCCTGACAGATACCACTATAACTCTTTTCCAGTCATACTTATTGAAAAATGTCATGACATTTTTTAATAGAACTCGCCGGTGTGCTACCAGAACTCTAACAAAAAAAAATTAAAAAAATTATAAACCAGAAAAAATATCTTTCTAATTTTTTTAAGTTCCGGGAGTTCTAGTAGCACCCTGGTGAGTTCTATCGATAACTCTAATAAAATTTTTTGATAGGACTCGAAGTTAAAAAGGCGACGAAAATACGCTCGCGAGTGAGTTGGGTTGTATACATATTAAAACTGTATAATGAGAGTAAATTGTCACAAAAAATTATTAGGTACTTAAAATTTGTTAGCAACCGTTAACAATGTTCAAATTTATTTTAACATCTATTATGGACATTATACTAAATACATATTTATTAAATTTTATTAGCCAATACACACTTTATTAATAATTATATTTTTGCACATAGGGAATTGTGTCCGTTAACTGGAAGATAGTACATGGTGAAAGTTGTATATATTGGGGTCACCCAGGTAAGCAGTAGGTTGATGATTCTTGGGGGCGGCTAACACAATGGCGATGGTCTCGACTTTATAGGACCCCTGCAAATAGGGATTTTGAGTGGTTAACTTAGCACCTTGCCTTGCTTACTTATAAACTGTTATGCATCAGATTGCGTTTTCATGTAATGAAGAATGCTTACAACAGACACACAATCAAAGGCTGCAACTAATCTAAACAAGTTACAACGACACACAGCATCTTTGAATCGAAATTCCCAAGAAATCGCTATTTTGGGTGACCCCGTTATGTCGAACTCCTCTGCCCCCCCCCCCCCCCCTTCTACAATACTCTACTCTTCCGATGAATGGTCAAACGACAAAATAACCTTAATAAAATGCTTCTACCATGCCATCAACAATATAGAAAAAACTAATTATTGTATAAGTTATTGTATAGGGTATCACTAACGTGACTACACTGATTGATTCCGATGGAAACCTAACCTCCGAAACCGACAGGAAAATGGAATTATGGAGCAAATACATAAAAGAACTTTTTAATGATGAGACGCGTGGCGTAATCAACAACCTCGAGGCATACAGTGGCCCTCCAATACAAAAAGAGGAGGTGGAACATGCAATCAAATCAATGAAAAACCACAAAGCACCTGGGCCCGACAACATATGTGCAGAAATCTATAAACTGCTAAGCGATTCCAATGAATTCCTAGAAATAGTTGTCAAATTATTCAACCACATCTATAACACCGGGAGTGTACCACAAAAATGGTTAACTTCAACCATCCTTACGATACCTAAGAAAGCAACATCTAAAACCTGCAATGATCACCGCCTAATAAGCCTCATAAATCATATAACTAAAATATTCTTGAAAATAATACACCTTCGGATATACAAAAAATGTGAAGAAAACATAGCAGACACTCAGTTTGGGTTCAGAAATGCCCTAGGCACGCGAGAGGCCGTATTTTCAATACAAGTTTTAATTCAGAGATGTAGAGACATGAGTTATGATGCACACATCTGTTTCATTGATTTCAACAAGGCTTTTGACAGTGTAAAGCATGAGAAGTTAATAGAAATCCTAAGAACAACAACTATTGATGAGAAAGACATAAAAGTCATTGCTAACCTTTATTGGAATCAGACTGCAAAAGTTAAAATTGATAACAGCTTGTCAAATGAGATAGCAATCCGTAAGGGTGTACGGCAGGGATGCGTTCTCTCCCCAACATTGTTCAACCTTTACTCAGAGAGGATATTTCAGGAAGCCCTAGAAGATCAACCGGGAATAAAAATTAATGGCGAATATATCAACAACATACGATTTGCTGATGATGCTGTCATCATGGCCAACTCTTTGTAAGATTTGCAACAACTGCTATCGAGAGTAAAACAACATTCTGAACAATACGGACTGAGCCTAAACATCTCGAAGACAAAATATATGGTTATATCGAAGTCAGGAAATAACCCGGGAGTTTTAAGAGTTGACGGACAGATCATAGAGCGAGTACGCACATACAACTACTTGGGAACAACTGTCTATGAGAACTGGGACTACAGAGGTGAAGTGCGATGTCGTATAGAGAAGGCACGAACAGCCTTTACAAACATGAAACAACTATTTCTATCCAGAGACCTACCCTTAACTCTTAAAATAAGAATGCTGAAATGCTATGTGTTTCCTGTGCTCCTCTACTGTGCGGAAACTTGGACTATAAACAAAGAAATAACCGACAGAGTGAACGCCTTCGAGATGTGGATGTACAGACGGATACTCAGGATCTCGTATACAGACCACGTAACAAATGAAGAAGTGCTGAGACGAGTACAAAAACAAAAAGAAATTATGTTTATAATAAAATCACGCAAACTGGAGTACCTTGGACACGTCATGAGAAACAGCAAATACCGTCTGCTACAGCTAATCCTGCAAGGAAAACTCGAGGCAAAAAGAGGTCCAGGAAGAAGACGCCATTCTTGGATGAGGAATCTTAGAGACTGGTTCGTGTTAACATCATCAGAACTGTTTCGTCTCGCTGCCAATAAAGTAAGAATTGCCATGGTTATAGCCAATGTCCGGAACGGATGAGGCACCCACAGAAGAAGAAGAATCACTAACGTATTTATGAAAATATATATGTTACCTGTTATCTAACACTTCTTATATTGTAATGATATCCATACAGGGGTATAAAAATCATTTTAAATATGATTAAAAGATTACAGTAATTAAACATTATAAAGATCAATTTAAATAGTTGGTATGTATTTAGTAAAGAAAATAGAATTTATAATTTTAATAATATGAGGCTGACTGAGAAACAGAAGGATTCTAACTTAATGTAATATCTAAATATAAAATTGGAAAATGATGACAAATACTTTATCGAGATAGAATATTGCACATAGTGGGTAGAAGAGTAGAAGGGTATAGAGTGTTGGATTTAGAAAAATAAACAATATCACTAAGGAGCTTGTTTTAATTATTAAGATAACAAATTTGAAAATGAAAAGCTGTAATCAATTTTTGTAACTAGAAATTATTAAATAAACCCTATTTAAAAAGTTAAAAATGTTTGGAATATAAAGGGGTTGCAATAAAGACAAAATTCGCGTGGTGAAATAAAAGGAAATTTTAAAAATAAGAAGATGAGCTATAAAATGGAGGTAGACACAGAATATGGTGAAAATATTTTACTAAAGAATTGCTAATCTTCAGAAGAAAATAAATAGAAAGAAATACTGAATTAAGTTTATTGTCGAATTACATTTGACTTGTGCATCGATTGAGTTGGATTACAACGAGCTATTTACACGGAAAGAGAGTCGCAGAGTAATTATGTTTATGGGGCTTGTCAATTGAGGTCTGGTGTCTTGTCCTTGGTCGGGATTCTTGGCACTGATTTGTGGTGTACTTCAGGAGAGTGGTTTGGATTCAATATTGAAGATAAACAACTACAACTGGGGTCTATTTAGATCCATGCTGTGAAAGAGCTGTATGGGCTGATTCCTTATGCAAACTAGTTTTTCTTGGGTTAAGTCAGTTCCTGATTGGGTACATTTTGACAGTTTGGTTGTCAGTGGAGGCCTTCACCGTGGTTCTGAGTGGAACAGTTGTGATTAGTAGCAGAGTAAGACGAATTGGTTTCTATCGAGGACTTTGATAAGTTCAAATAAAAAGTGGGTGTGTTTACATTTTAAATAAGAACTGAAATAAAATAAAGACTAAAAGTAGGTAAATTATTAAGGACGTACTTACTGCTTGAGATTGTCATATAACAAATGTAACGATCAAGTATTTGTCATTAAATTTTCAAAGTTGGTTTGACGTACCATTTGATATGAGTTTTTTGAATTGTCATAATTAAAACCGGAACATCAAATTTCTAAATAAGCAATCTAGTAAAAAGGAATCCACTCTGCTTTTTAGGAGCTAGCCGGAAAAATAATTTTGAATATTCCAATAAAATAGATAGAGCAATTTAAATTGACTAAATGATAATTATAACCATATACTCATAGGTAATACAAAGTAAGAGCCTAAATCATATCAGTACTATACACAGAAGTGTTCCTAATTTTCACGCAAACTTTAAAAGCTTTATGAAAACGACACTTTTCGAAGGAAGATCATAAAATTTTCGAACTGAACTCACTGTAAAATGAGACTGAACTGGACATTAAATAAATATAACAATATAGTTAAAACAACCGGTCATCACTGCGGAAAATAACTTGACATGTATTTAGCGAACCCATGAATGAGGAACTAGGTTAACAACCTTAAAAATCCGGTAAAATTATTATCCCACTTAAGTTCCTTATTCTTTTTCAAAAATAACGCAAGATACGGTACTGTAGAGGCTCAAATAGCTTGTAGCGAAATTTCTTCCAGCACTTCGTCGATTTGCAAGAGAAAAAAAAAACAAAAATAAGCGTATCTTTTTTACTTCGGGTCCTATCGAAAAATGTTGTTACAGTTATCGATAGAACTTGTCGGGGCGCTATAATTAAATTTAGTAGCTCCCATTAAAACTACCGGAACTTTTAAAAAATTGCTTTCAGGGCTTCGTCGTTTTGTAAAACTACTAACACAACATGGGCGCAACCTTTTTACTTCGCGTACTATCAAAAAATGTTATGAAAGTTAACGATAGAACTCGCTGGGGTGCTACTAGAACTCCCATTAGAACTACCGGCTATTTTTTTCCGTTTTATATTTTTTTTTCAAAAACTTTTTTTTTTGTTAGAGTTCTAGTAGCACTCCGGCGAGTGTAGTGTAAATGATTGGTAACTTTAATTACTAATAGCTGTACGTGTTCATGATGTTCATACAAGTTTATCAATTACAGCAAGGAGATAGCACTTTCAACGTGCTCTTTGCTAGGAACTCTAAGCAATCTGTATTATTAATGCTCTGTTTGACTTCTATAAATAAACGGTTCCTTTACGGCATGTTTTATTAGTGGCTTAATCCAAGTATGGCCTCTTCCCTTGGTAGTAATTAAGTGGCACTGTGTAATTTCTTTTAATTAATACGCTCGACGTTCTAGGGGCGAAAATACCTCGAGTTGACGAACTTTCTTTCTCTCATGTCAGCTGCAAGTCCTTGTACATAATTAATTCGCAGCTTGGCGCAGCATTAAATGGGGCAGTTCCTCAGAGGCAGTTTGTGCTAAATTAGATGCTGCTCTGATTTCTGTATTAAACATCAAACACGAGTTTTCTCAAGCAAACACTATCATCGTTATGTCTACTGCGCCTTATAATTAAAGCAAAATTCCGCATGCCTAATGAGCAGGAGAACAAATCAAACATGTCCTTGCGTGAGTGTTGGTACTAGCTTAATTGAATGCGCGATGGGACGAGATATCCTATCTTGTTAGGAGCATTGTAACGATAGCAATCAACTATGTTCTGGGGAAACTTGTCTTGTGTTCCCGAACGTGAGGCATAGGCGTACGCCTTCAACGGAAATTATATAAGCTCTAGAATTTTCACGTTGATAAGTTAATACGATTTAAATAAAATAATTAACAATGTAAGTTACAACAAGACCCTGTAATGTGGTGCACATTACAAATTGCCTTCTAATTATAGTTAGACCGCGCTTGTGACCAACCGCAGAATCCATTATAAGCGATCTAACAGGCAACTGCACGCTGTCGGAGGGGCATCAGCGTGCTCCTTGTTAATTTTACCCCCAATAAATCAATTTATTAATGCCCAAAGCGATTGGGGCTAATAGTGCTCGCTAGATAATAATAATTTTCCTGATATGCAAGGGTCATTTGCTGCATCACTGCTTATTACTATCTATCGAATTGCTGTTTGCGGAAAGCATTTAATAACGAGCTATTAAAACCTTACGTTGGAAACGGATAGCTCAAACTAATGACTGTTGAATATAACTGTGTTGCAATTGCTTTTAATAGTTTCTCGTGAATAAAATAATGAATAAGGACGTTAAGTAACAAACGACTTCCGGGATTGGCCCGTGTCATGATTGAGATTAAAGAACTCAACGTTTCGCCCACTTTCGTAAGGGGCTTTATCAGGAGGAAAAAAGCAAAAGAACACGGTAACTCAACGTGTTAACCACGCCAGAGGCGGAACTCTTTGCAGGGAAGGGACAGAAGAGCACGGTAACTCAACGTGTGAACCACGTCAGAGGCGAAACTCGACTGAATATCTGAAGAAGAAAGGCGAGAATAATATTAACTAATGGAAAAAACAATTTTGTTTTTACTTTGCTTAGTTCCAATACATAATATAACAAATAAACCAAGTTATAGTATTTTATTTATGCCATGAAACCTTTCTATTAAATTATGGCCAGGGCAACATGCCCGTCGATATCCAGAATAAATAGTAATATACAGTTCGGATAATTAGGCTTGGAAACTATTTTAAACCGCAAATTATTAGTTGCTGTCTGCATATTAATTTTGTGATACGTGGCACATAATAAGTTACAATTGATAACATTAGTTTGAAAAACTTGTTTATAATGAGAGTGCTTAGAGTCATTGCAGATACAATGATATCTTGTTAATAACATACAATGTAAATTGAAACGGGAATCTGATATCCTTGCCTAGATTATTTATTTTCATGTGTGTAAATATAGCCAACTTTTATTTGCACGCCTTTTTATTGTTAATTAGGCTTAAAAGTTGTAGTCTACAAAAGAAAATTTGTTCCGATTAGGCCCTTTGTATGTAGCGTTTAAATTTGTGTGTTCAACGGCGCTCGCGGAAATTTTGTTGGCGGGGAACAGTTGACTGGCAAGCGGGCGTGGCCTTAAGCTACATGTGAGTGAAAAGCTCCGATTGTATTGTGCGAAATGTCCAACAGCGAGTTAAAATTGTGAGTGGCTTAAAAAACCCTCACTGTGTTCAAGTTACTGCATAAGTTTGAGTGCAGCAAACAGGGTTTGTCCAGCAGGCGCGTTTAAATCCTGTACTTACTAAGTACACGAATTGCAAACTTGCCACTTAGTTCATGGCGTCCATCATTGATGCTCTGAGGTTATCCGACCGAGAGGAGCTAAAGCAAGCAGTAATAAACTTCGTAGTGCTTTCTTGTATAATTCGCATACGAGGGAGCTAGTGATGGCGTAATTCAGGGCGAGCCCAATTCGCAGGGTTCGAGGATTCGCAACTGTGGTTATTTTGTGTTATCTTGTTTCATATGTCAGTAATTTTTAAACTAGTTGAATGGAGAGCTAAATGTGGGTGGAACCAAATAGTTTTGATTTTAATAATTAACACTCATTCTAAGTGTAAGTAAAATTTAAAAAAATATAAAATTATTTAATACGTGTTTTAAAGCTAATACATTTGTGTAAACAAATTGGAAGTTTTTGTGGATATGTTTGAAGTTAGTTGCAGCCCGAGAATACTACAGGTACAGAGCAGTTTCCAGTTTTTGGCAAAATAGTAATCGTTAGTAACCACAACTGGGCATTTAAACGTTTTATATGTACTGGCTTATTAAGGTAAAAACACAGGAGACATTGATTATTAACATACAAAGCTTAACGTTTTGACAAACGGACTGAACAAGCTTATCGTTACAAAATCTTAATATTAAATTTTTAACATAAAATTGAAGGTTTATTTTAAATATAGATACGTGTAATTATTATACCATCTTTTCGTATATTATTTTATCTGGCAACCACTTATTTTCTTAATTATTGTAAGTAACCAATCCTCCAAAAACGTTGTTTATGGGTACAGAGATAGAATTGCGTATTCATTTTTCTGACATTCTTTTATGTACAGTAATGGTTGTGTATAGGTCATTCCAAAATTACGGTATTATTTGGAGTGTTAAAAGTTGGAAAAATAAAATCGTAATAACTTTGTAAAACTGGTCTCTTTCAACAATTTTAATCTATGAACAGCGTACTTTCCAAATTTTATAATACTTTTTGACAAAAATAACAAATAAGCAAATATTTGATGTTAATATTTACGTATAAATATAAAACTTGAACACGTTGAAATATGATGTTACATTTACAAACAGTTATCGACACGATGTAACTTAAAAAAATCTGTAGATTTATCGAACTTGTAATACTCTTGGCGACCTATCATTTTCGTTTTTAGATTTTCAAAATCTCTTAAAATTCTATCAAAGTGAATATAATAGCAGATTCCTTCAACTAAAAACTCTAAAATAAATATTTTAGAACTTGTCGGGCATCAGGCTCTGACTCCGGTCCATACAGCTTCTTGTAGAAACTGTTTCTCTTAACAGTTTCTTTCTTACTATTTTTTAAGTTTCAGTTGGGGTGCAGTAATAAGACAATAAATATGTGTTAAAAATTTGCTCGCAGCTAATTTCCCGTCGCAGTTGGCGCTTCTCTTGGGCCTAGCCTTGATGGCAATATTCCAAGAAAGGTAAAATGCTTGATTCTTCCAAGAACAAATTCCAATACATATATTTTGTTAGCTCACGTAGACCAGCGACTTCATCTCGACAATACAATTTTTTCACCCAAGCACCTCACAATATAGCAAAGAGCATATAAGCGCGCTGCTCGCTCTTGGAAAAGGAACGACTTTAATCCGGCATCGCAGCCACAGCGCTTAATACCTCCAACCCACCGCAGAGAACTCGCGCTCTGAGACCACCGCCGTTCACCCCGCCGACTTGACTTAAACCCGGAATCCAGACCTGAACAGCCCCGAGAAGCCGTTAAAGCCTCCATCACCTGCAACTCGCTGCAAAGCAACCTGGAGCTTTAGTAGTTTGGTCGTTCTCGCCGCTAATTCGACTTTACTTTTTAATTTTTACTTTGGATTACGAACCTACCTGGCTTTCCAAACCCAACTTCGCTTGACAGTTATCTGTCGTGAGCTTTTGTTTTCTGTAAAACCTTAATAGCGCTGCATTGGCATCAACGAGGTGCCCTTTTCATCACGTGGCCGTCTATTCAGAAATAATGTAGTTTCAGTATTTGTTTGCTTTCTGTAACACCAAGAAAGCTCCTTCACGCAGCTGGTTACTCGGTAGCGACTTCCAGTGTTTATCTACTCCCTGCATCACCGGCACCGGGGAATTAACTACAGAACCTCGACATGCCGCAAAATAAAAGAGGTTTGCTTTGCCGCAGCCTTTGTAGAAAGTAGCTATGGGGGTTAAGCCACCACTTAAGAATAATTATCTACAGCCTGAGTCACTAACTTAACAGCTTAACGGGCTAAACTTTTCTCTGGAGGGCCTATACCAACTTACTATCAACTTCAAAAGTATAAAATTCGAATGTTTTTGTTGAATTTTTTCTTATCTAATCTCTACTATTACTTCTCTTACTACTTAAAGTTTTTTATGACTGTTACAGGTAAATTTATAATTGCGACATGAAAGGGGTTGCCGCTTTATTGTAATAGTTTGTAAAACGACAGTTCGGGGAAATCAAGTGCCGTTCGCCCCAACTGCATTACGATGTTCCTGTAACAAAATCTGTTTTGCCAGCTACACTCGCCGGGATGGGCGTAGTTTACTTCCATATAATTAGTTAGGGCGACGACGTGACAGATTAGATAGATGGTAATAGATTTGGACGGCAACGGCTTTATTTCTTATTAGGAAATTTTTAGATTGTACGAACGTACGGCTATTTAGCATTATTTTCTCGTTTACGAATTACGATTCCGTATTCCGTAGTCGGGAATTTTTTGCAGAAGTGCTTTCATTCTGGGCCCGAATTAGGACAGATGCCGTGTACCAGAGAGAGTAAGTTGGAGGTTTACCTCCCACCACTCGTCTTTCGATACGCCGTCTTGGCGCGGTTTTACAGTCAGTTGTTATCCGGCGTCTGGAAGCAACGGTGAGCATTTGAATCGCAGCCCCACGGCGATTTCTCTTCGGGGATGGCGTTTGCGAGGTACTTGGGATGTTTGATTGTTGCATGTTTACCAGTTAACGTTTTGTGATTTTTAGTCTGAGTGTGTGATGCTATTTAGTTGTTATTAGGACTCGCGTCGCTTCAATGCATTTGGTCGTGCGTTACGCATCGAATAGGACATTACTGCACGAATGGATGTGACCGTTTGGGTTTTTTGTCGTTATTGTAAGCCATTTCAGTTTTCGTCTTGTCGTTGAGTGGCAGACTCTTTATGGCGTCGTTTAGACGGATTCCTTTGTGAGAACTCATTAGCAGTGTGCAAAGCTCCGCTTTACCGTTCTGCCAAATTTACCAGCGGGCTTACATGTCTCAGTAACATAGGACAACAATTACCTCACAGCCAAGTTTTTTAAAGGTATCGTTTTCTATTATTTATTAACGTTTAGAGTGCAACTTAACATATATAGTGTTTTTCTTCGAATCATCGGACAGTTGTTGTAACGTATCGTTGTTTAATTGTTATCGTGTGCCGTTTTCATTTGATAAACCATTATAGTTCTGTACCTGTCATTACATTTATTTTACCGTCAGTTCACATAGTTGTTGACTAGGTTTATGCAGTAGCCCTTGTCATGCGTCACAACCGCTACTTATTATAGTGAAATCTCGTCTTTGTTACCGCTTTTTTTTACTGTTTATATCGTTTTCCAGAGTTAATGTCAAGTTTACCGAATTATCTCAATAGATTTAAGACGTTGCCCAATTTACCGAACTGCCGTATACTACCACATGTGCCTTTTTCTAAATATTCAAACATTTTGTCAATACGTGTTATGTTAATTTAACAGTGGTTTTCTTTGTTATTGTGCATGCGATTTGTGAGTTATATTTTACAGTTGTAAGAAGAGCTTGGCCAGCTGATCAAGTGGATTTTCGAAATGTAGGTTTGATGGAGTTGAACCAGCCCGTTGACCAGAATATTGCCAAGCTTACAATTGAAAGGTGAATTCATATGTTTGATATGGAATTGTGGTGGCGCCTTATCATTTTAGATTTGTTCACCGTTTATTAGGCCGTTGCCCTTGTTGGACCACCCCTCGCTCCAGTAAAAACTAGTCGGCAACTCTTGTTATGGGCTGGGCAGGGGTCCTATGTGAGTTACATTCCCGATTTTGTAAGTTATTGTACGCGCTAGCTGTCTAGTTTTATCGTGGATTTTCGTTTTAGCCTGTAAAATTTTTCCCAAAACAAACGAAAGAAAAATTGCTCCTTAAATCCGGAGATGAGCACAATCTTTTTGGTTTATTGACAGTGTACGTGTGCGACGGCCAGCGTCCTGCTTCGATGGACTTACCTGGATTAAATATTTGACAGCCGCTAACCTCCTTTAGATACAATCAAGTATCATGGCCCAAGGGCCGCATGAAAGAAAAGCATCGGCTAATTTAATCTAATGATATTGAATTGAATATAGCTATGTATAATTAAAACATACTAAACGGTTGGAAAAGATTGCCAGGTAATATCATAAAATTGTTACAGACTGGTAAAGGTAATTATTGATTGTATCAAATACTTGACTACAAGAAATACAAGACTATTGGTTACGTACGCCATTAAAGTTTATGACTAAATTACTGGGTTAAATGTAATTTTTATCTAGCATAACTTGTCAACTAGCCGACCACATCACTGTACACCGTTAGCGCTTAAAATTAGAGAAACACAATAACTTGTAGGGCCCTAGTAACCGCTCTCTTGCGTTCGAGGGTGTTGATGCAGTCGGTGCACATTCAACTAACGACGGAAAGTGTATCGCGCGGCGAGATGCAAAGGAATACTGATTAGATACGGAGTGAACACTTCATCCACCAAGGGTGTCCCTGCACGGGATACTGCTCCTGTATCCCAAAAAGGGAAAAAAGAAGGCGTACTCACAAATCGAAATTCTCGGTACACGCACTCCCTCAAGAAAATGTGGCGCAACGGGAGTTCTTTCTTCTATTTGCCAAAAGCGACTTGGAGTTGAATTTCCCGAATGGAACTTCCGTCGGCGATAGAACTCAGCATTCTTAATGACTGACACCCCGGCACCAAAACTGCCTGTGTAAAAGAATTTGATGGGTTCGTTCTAGGTACAGCGCTCAACTGCCGACAACTTGTTGCGCTCCGTCTAATTACTGGCCAGCAAGAAAGGGTAGGGACGATCAGATGATTGCCTCTCATTGGTCAACTGTAACACTCCACTTCTTTGGCTGCTCTTAATTGGTGAACAACACGACAAATGTATCGAAAGGGGAAAAAACGAAATATGCAATAATGTACAATGTCTTCCACATACTTCTACACAAAACCTCTAAATACAAAAAACAAATATTTTTGCCATTATGGAAATTCTCTGTTAATTCGTTTACATAAAATTATAATAATTAAAAACATCCCAATAATCATCACCGAAAGAAAACGAAAATCTGAGATTTTTGCTTTTTCTGGAATAAATCGAAAGCTAAGACTGCTAGATCCAATTTCCTTTGGAGATTATTTGGCATTGAAATATGCAACTTTTCTCTAATTTAACCCATTTCGTATTTTTTAAGATAATCCAGATCCCCATGCTTAAGGTCGAAACACCGACACCCTCTATACATAAAACAAATATTAGTGAGCGAATAACAGCTTCCTGTAGTACGCTAAACTCCACTACGTTTTCTTTACTGCATGATCAGATGATCAACTTTCAGTCTATCAGTTTAGAATGTTAGTACTTGCCTCTAATAATACGTATTTCTGACGATGCATTTTTATCATAACGCTTCGGTGTGTCGTAATAGAAAAAGCCTTGCCTAAATCCAGATAGCTGCAAGTATTTTTTTTGTACCACAGTTAGAAACGTTTCATAATGATTGAAACAGATTTTCATAATAACTTTGTTAATTTCTCGAGAAACATATTCACTTCATAAATTTGAGAGGGTGAACGACACCTTTTACTAAATTTTATCTGGTGCCACACTTAATTTATTCCTTCAGTCTGTTACAGACAAGTCGACTTGGAATTAGCTTTTAGATCAGTTGGCAACTTACCCTGCACATCGACGCAGCCCAGCTGCTTCCTCATCGAGTTTGTGTTTATTTGGCACATGTAGCACCCGCGATCCGACTCCTTCAGCTGCCGGATGCGAAGTTGCCAAGTCCGGAAGTTGTCCTCGTGGGTGACAGCGATCCGGGGGTTGTGCGTGATGACACGTGTGTGCAGGCTCAGGATCGTCTGATCGTCCGCCTTCATCCAGCCGACCTGCAATGGAAATTCGTTTGTACACAAACATTAATTTTTCATGAGCCCTGCCGCTTGCGAATCGATCAAGCAAACTTTAATATATTGTGTACCTAGTCAAGACACACAAGCTTGCAAAACGCTATCGATCTCACAGTAGAATATTTTCAGCACGGTTCGTTAAAATGCGAGTTGTGAAAAAAGGGGATCTTTTTAAATCACGGTACTGGGGTGAACTAAGTTAGATGATCAATAGGGTTGCGTTATATATAATTATATAATTATAGAATAAAAAGTATAAGGCATAAAGGAGTCCAGATTATTCTACAGTTTATTTTATCTATCATAAAGATTACCTGAGGAACTGACGGCTGACGGGTTTTCATATATTAAAGTGGCGCTTGACAACATATCAAGAAACAAAATTTAGAAATTTTTAAAAATTAAAGAATGAAACAGAACCTAATGGACGTAAGAATAAACGAATAAATATTAAAGAATTTCAAAGTGTAGACACAACTAAGGAAAAATGGCAGCCTAAAACAGTTATTGTTTATACCGGTAATAAATAAAATTATGAAAATGTGTAATAAATTGAATACAACTAGCACATCTTCAGCACCTTATCATACACAGATGATATAATTAACACTGACTACAAGAAAGCATGGCACACTACAAGTAGCAAGAGCAGTATTGATTGAAGAACTACCAGAAGTTAATCTCAGCATAAACATAAACAAGACTAAAGTTATGAATATCAGCGAAGGTCGAAACCATATTGAAGTAATTATGCTAGATAGTAATATACCAAATAGGGTACTTGCTTAAGTACACTAACTGAAGCGAACAATCTCTACGCTTCTTTATTATTTTAATTTTGATTGCTCTTAAGTTGCTAGCTAGCTCAGACATCAATGCACAAGACCTGTTTGTTACTTCAGCGGTGGCTATGGGATGCCAGCGCAGCTTTTCCTTGAGTTTGTCTCGTACACAGCTTTAATTCTGAAAATAAGTACTTCAACCACGTTTGGAATAAAAGCCAAGGCTTCTAACATGAACATAATATACTGCATAGGTTTGAATTACATACACACAAATATAATAAATACAAAATGACAATAGGCAAATAATATAAGCCGTAAAAAACAAAGATTAATATTTACTTTGAATGGCTACGGATAAACAACTAAATTCTACCCGCATTTACAGTTTGGATTAACATATGATATAAAGGAACAAAGGTTAGAGTTTGGTTTGCAATGCTACGGCTTAAGAGCATTTACAGTTTGCATAGGATACACCTAACACAATGTCAAACGTTTACATTAACATGAAAGTTGGAAAAAATATCTTCACCAATTTACCTTAAACCGGTTCTGCTTTGCAAAGCATTTGCTGACTCACCCGTTTTGGAGCCGGCGTCCGAATTAAGCTTTAAAGTATGACGCAATCATGTTCTCTGCTCGAAGTATGTTGCTACATTGCACTTGATGATGTCTTTGATCCAGTACATTGGTCATAACCTGGTTTTACCTTTGCTGCAGCGAGACTGTAGATGTTAGCCCCTTAATGGCGTCCTGTTCAGGTTTACATTTATCAGACTCAGTACGGAAGGCGGATGATTTTACCTTGATCTCGCCGTAGGAACTTCTAGCTGTTAGCTATATGTGCCTCGGATGCTCCTGAAGGGTTTGCAATATTTCTTCAGCTTCCCACAAAGTACCGCGAAACCGCGACCTACCGGTTTACTTTTACCTCCGGTATGGATTGGTGCTTTTTCTCAATACACAATCAGGAAGCGCGGAAATTTACATGGGCGCGATTTCAAATGCAGAACGCCTCCTTAACCTAATTAATACACAACACAA
Organism: Agriotes lineatus; assembly: GCA_940337035.1. Classification (NCBI taxonomy): domain Eukaryota; kingdom Metazoa; phylum Arthropoda; class Insecta; order Coleoptera; family Elateridae; genus Agriotes; species Agriotes lineatus. The sequence goes on from OW679203.1 coordinate 79,060,508, forward strand.
GTTACAGATCCTCTTTATGGTAGCGGGTTTATATATTGAAAAGCTCTGGTGCGACAAATCAGGCCAGTTACAATTTATACCTCGGAAGTTTGGATATTACCAGACCAGGCAAGAGCAACTGTGATGAAAGGGGTAAAACAAAATGACAGACTAGCAGGACAGAATTACTTAATAAGAAAGAGATTAAAAGAAGGCTTATTAAAAGGAAGATAAAATGCAAACTGAAGAGGTGTGTACTTACTACACTTATGTAAAATGAAAGAGACAATAATACCAAGAACAGTGACTGACATGAAAGTAGAAGAAAGAAGAAAAAAGTCAGACCTTTACAAGGAAAGTATACTGTGTGGAAATTAAGTAGCGCATAAATTCCGTAACTTCGTTACCCTTCGTTTTCGGGAAAAAAACTCAAGGAGGTGTAGCAATTTAAATTGCCACGAGTATATTAGAGTAATTTTTAGTTTATTACATAATTTGTTTTAAGCGTTATGACGTAATAAATATATTTTTGAAACTACAAACCATATTTTTTTATTTATTTCGGTAGCAAGTTTTAATTTGTTTGAACGATATGAAATTCTAAATAGGTTACATTAGAAAAAAACATCGGCCTTAAAGTTTATGTAGCAAAGGGGAATAAAGTTAACAGTGTAATTTTAGTTACCTGGTTTTAAAACAGAAAACTTAGTAGCGATTGCTTTTTGACGTAGAGAATGTAAGAATGAATGTACTATATACGGTATTTGTTTTAAGTCCTGGTGATTATTTTTTAAACAGTCCTATCAGCCAATAGTAATGAGAAAATTTTTCAAATCGACCAATAGCATCAAAATTACGCTGGCTATTTGCTAATAGCTAATTACACTGGCTATTTGCTAGTAACATCAAAATTATACTGACTATTTGCTAGTAGCTGATTACAGCGACTATTTTTTCACAAACCATTCAAATCGTTCTTTCGCTGTAACACAACTAGCTAAAAGTAGGATAGGTGAGCAGCAGTTGTTAAAAATAACAGGACACTTATCTGGAAGTTTCATCCAACCATATCTACAACTTGGACTGTTTAAAAAATAATCACGCCGAATTACATTCGCGGTAATATTTTTTTATATAATTTTCACTAGATTAGCATTCTTTTTTGTTGATATTAAGAAATCCCACTCGTAGACTTCGTCCACTCGTGAGATCTCTTAATAGCAACAAAGATTCGTGAATCTAGTTAAAATTATCAAAAAATTATCACCACATGTAATTACTGTTGACTATTCTTACTATTTAAATTTTATGGTAATTCAGTCAGACATCAGTCGACAATCGATGAGGATCGAAGAAAAAAACCGGGCCAGTCTTATTGGCAAAAGAAATGAACAAAAGAGAAGGGAAAGAACAAACCGACGCATGTTCTCTAGTGTATGAAGACCTATTCCAACGGAATTAGCCTAGGCTGCTACAATTTTCTAATATAACCCAAATAGAAAAACTCACGTGGGCAACAACAGTGTCGACTATCTCATAATGTCATCAAACCCTTTCATGGCGCTAATGGTAGAGGAAGAAGGAGGCAGATGGTGTTAGTCCTTTTTATTAGTTTATTAGCTACATTTTGGTGCCAGTTGTATGAATTAAAATGTAGTTCCACCTTCGAAAGTATGCAACTTCAACACACGATAGAATTGATATAGAAATACTTTGTGGTTAAACTGTAAGAGCAATGAAGGAGAATTTTCGCATCCATATTCAAAATATACGTCACGTTTGACGAAAGCTCAATAAATGCGAGCAACCACCCGTACTCACCACCATAGCAAACTTGATAACTGATGTGAGAATTAGCAGAAATGGTGTTTATACGTAGTCTCAAAAGAAAATGGGGAGAAACGCATACTGTCACATGTGTTTATGGTAATGGTAAAAATGTATACTGAAAAATATTATCATGGATTATGGTTTATCTAAGAAAGAATCCTTAGCCCACCTCTGTAGCTGCCATTCAAGAAAGCAGCTCTGCTGGATATCCAATGATTAGTTAATTTTTGAAGACATGAGTCAGGAGAGCTGTGTGATTCGTATCGTCGAATTTGTTCTCGAGTTAGAGTGCGAGGAGCAGATCGCCTGAGGGTGCCTAGAAGTAATCGAGCACGCACACACTTTACGCTGCGTTTAAGTTGGAGCGACGCTGAAAACGAAGTGAAGGAATAGAACACCTCAATATTACTTGCATATTAAGGTGTTGTTTAAGCGCCGCTCTTATCGGACATCGTTTCCCTAACATAAACGCAGCCTCAGACAAATTACGAATTTTTCGGATATTCCAGCGCCACGAAGTGCAGACGTATAAGTTGGGAATTGCAAATATCGTTTCTCTGTTGAGTTTTCGCGGAATTTCACATCAACCGATAATCGGGTATGTCAAAACAACATCCTGTATCATGTCCTGCTCCGATCTATATAGTGGTAGCGTAATAAAGGTCCTGTACATTCATCTATCGTCTCACAACCCTCTGGTATTCCGAATAGCAATGAAAACACTTTTCCGTCAACGCCTGTTGGATATGCACGGGATGCCTGTAGATATTCCCGAACTACTGCTGATATCCTTGAAAAGAAGAATTCTCTAGATAGGATACATAATTGACACATTTCCAACAAGTGCATCTATCCATTTTTTTTCAGTTTCAAGCTACGAATTTATTTTGGTAAAGCTCTTTTATTATCGCTTAGTTCTTGCGCCAACCGCTCAGCTAAGTCGTATTTAGGTCTATTATTTTATATTGTATGTGTAATTTACCGTCAGTTTGGAATGTGTAAATTAGAGCATGTTTTAGCAAAGAAGTTACATGTTGCGAAATAAGTGTTAAAGCATATTCCCGTTAGTAGCACAGTGAAGCCTCCAGTTGCTCTGCACCAAGTGAACCTCTTTGAACTTCATTGACACACGGTCGGATGGCTTTACTGACAACGCGCAGATATAACTGATCTTGTCGTTTGAAAACTGTTTAATTAGCGAATCGCATCAGATTGTATCATCTCGCGTCTTAAACCAGGAAACGTGTTTGGGCTCGGCCTATAACCACCGTGGTGACCTGTTATGTCAACCGTCATTTCGTTGGTTGGGTATCGAATTACTTTGTGAGACTCGGAAAAATACCGAGTGTAGGACCAAACTTTCGTGCCATGTGTAACTCTATTTGCATTTTCGTTTTATTTGTATTTGTTTATCTAATACCGGCTGCACTGGTTGGAATCAGATTGATTTTTATTTGAGTAGACACTTTGAGCATATATTTTCAGGGTTTAGAGCTACATTGAATCAACTTTCTGAGTTTTGTGGCATATGCTATAAACTGCGTTATTTGGAAACGAAAGAGAAAATCAGTATAAAAATCAATCTGAACGGTAAAGCTACTGTAACAACCCGCAATAGTTTGCGCTTATAAGAAACCTCATAAGATTTTAATTATCCTAAATTGTAAGGAAGCGCGAGCGTAGCTTAATGGTCAGAACATTGGATTGCGGTGCGGAAGCCTTCAAATTCCAGATTGATGCCTGGCGGGATGACTACCCAGTCGCTTTAAATAATTGGGGACTTGCGTTTGAAAGAACAATGGGTAATAATGCAGTTGTCTAATGCGTGATGCTCACCACATCACCACGTGTCATGAGCTTGACACGTGACAGCCGGGTGTGATAGCGATAACCTTCAGCCTTGCAGGCCAAGCTCCTTAATGGGGTGTTAGTGCCTCACCATTATTATTATTAAATTGTAAGGAAGGAAAAGTATAAACTAGAAGCCAACATGCATAATTGACATTATTACAAAGGCAACACAATGTTGCAATCTTTAGTATTGGGTTGCATCCGGTCGCATTGCTAGAATCAGCGCGCAAAAAATTCTATTCTCGCGAGCCAGCAAGATAGTTCCAGTAAGGAAGCTAAGAACAGCACAGTTTGCACTATCAAGAACCAACCTGTGAGAAACGTGTATTCAAAGGTTTCTCGAGAAGCGAATCGGAAAATGCTATTTTGCAAAACGGTGAAGTACGACAAACACGGCTTGAACCGAAAGAACGCTTTTGAAAGTTTCCTGGGGGCAGAGCGAATGGCGGCAGTTTAGTTCTATCTCAGGTTCCGCAGCAAATTAATTAAACCAGCGCGTACGGCGCTTCGGCGCTAAGAATTCATAACTATTATCAACATGTAAAAAGTCTTTCGAGCCCTGCGAAACGAATTACAAAAACCCCGGCATCGAAGGCCGCGTTCCCGTGCTAAAATAACTTAAGTCCAAATTCTACATTTAAAAAAAAAATATATGTGAACCAATGCCGTGCCAGCCAATTTCAAAGGTCCGAACAAGGGAGCTAGAGACAGCCAAAAATTCAGCCTAACACATTTTTTTCCTAATATTTTCGGGCGATCGCGCAAATGAAGTTAAAACGACAACGCCAGAGAGCGACAGCTGGATAGCAGGTCAGATTTTCATGATATTCTATTAACAAACTAAATGCAGGGAGCGTTCTAAGTATATCTAGCCTTCCAGGGTAAATTTATGTTATACATTTAAGCATAACTGAACAAACACTTTTTTCGAAGTTTACCGCTTAAATAATCGTTAAGCAGATAGGGTTAAAACAGCTGTAATACTGCATGAGTCTAGTTTTCTACAATATACGTCATTTAAATTTCATAGGTGTTAATAAAACAATATTTCATAAAAAATCAGTAGCTTAATCGCACGAGGTTTTACACAAGGGTGGCTACGTTATAACTGGTGGTCAAAGGGTTTGTTACAACCCCTATATTATACTACCAAACGAATCATTTCAGTCATAGCAGGAGCTGAGCACACTTCACATTTCCCATGACCAAGAACTCCTCATACTGGCGTCCTGAGCAATAATAGAAGCATTTTTCCCGTGTCAACTGATTTGACTTTTCTAAGCAAACGTTTGTTCTCCCAGTGTTTCCATCTTACTAGTAAACCGTGACAAGCATTTAAGCTTTTTGCGGGAAGTAAACAGGCTTCAACCTGTATCAGATAGATGTCCGATCAGTATTGCCTGTGTCGCTCAACAATCGTTTGCAATAAATATAATTTATTACGTTTTCAGCGAGAAGTACTCACCTTAATCCTACATTTGGAGTATGTTACTCAAAAGCTTTCTTCTATTGCATGATGTACTAAACAATACAAAATACAAATTAATTGAGAATAATTAGGAAAAACTGTATTTTGAACTATACCGGGTGACCGCTTTCAAAACCGAACATAGCAAGTGTTTAATGTCTATTAAACCAATTGATGTCTAAGGACGTTAACCTTTCCTACCCATATAATTTAACACTGTGGTGCCGTGGAATCTTATTTTGACTTTCGTTCGGATACTCGAAGGAACCCCCAATTGTCGCGCTATCTATCGTTCCATCGACGCTCTGTATACCGACTCTCGGTCCCATCGCAGCGTTGTGAGGACTTCTTGTTACCAACACGTAGATCAATGTTGACCGGTCTTATTCAGTCTTTGGGCTGCAGCTGCCCATTTTTATTTCATTTCGCGGGGGTCTCTCGCTGTCCATAAATTTCGTTTTTGTATCCTGCTATTTTTAAATTGCTGAATCTAGCCGAGTTGAACTTCTTTTCTTCTTTCAACATTGTATGTGCAAATTACTGCATACTTGCAGCATGCTATATGTGTTAAGCTAAGTAGAAGAGGTGTAGAATGGGTTTTGGGTAATTTTGCGTTGGAATTGTAGCAACGCCTACGGGCTCTATGCTGGCTAGTCATCAGCTTATCAACATTGATTTTCCATGTAAAATTGCATTACAAACGGACAAATGTTAAGAATTTCTTATCGCGCTACGTGATGTCAGGAGTAGGACAAATTCTTTCTTGATTACTGTTGGCTTAATGAAGTTATCAAATGTACTGTTGTGTAACTTAGTTGTTAAGCATAGTGCAGTTGCGCCTATTCTTTAACTAAAATAAGTCTCAAATTAGAGTTGAGAATACACTTCCTGCGGTCGAGGGATATTCTCCTGGTGAAATTCCCTTATTCTAAACCAGGAAAACACATCCGGTAGCGCTCACGAAAATTAAACGATTTTGTCCGTGCTTCTTTCCACGTATAATTGTTTAGACTATCGTGAATGTGACTGTTTTTTTCAGCCTATAACCCCAACCCTAATTCGAGCATATTTAAATTTTTAACGGTGGTAAATGGTACTTCTTTGCTAAAAAGAACTAACGATAATGAGTTGTGTGCAAAAAACGTGAGCTGTTCATATACAAGGCAACTGCTAAAAAAATCTGTAAAAATGCCGAAAAAAATACAGAAGTCGATAATAAAAGACAGGCGAAGGCGGTTAGAGGCTGAAATATAGAAAGCAGTTGAATGCAATAATAACGTAATAACAAAAAATTTTAAAGGAGAAAGTAAGTGAGTGAAATTTGAAATTGCGATAAAATTTAAACTAAATGTAGAAAACTAACAATAATAGAGCAATTTTATAATGCTGTACATCCACAAAACCTGAGAAATATCAGAACAAATAGACGAACAATTGAAAAATACAAAAGATTAACTTAAAGAATGAATCAGGATTACGCGACTAAGATGCAGCCGAGTCTTTAAATAGCATAAAAAAGCAGCCGGTATCTTAAGAAATGCATCGAATATTTATATGGCAAAATGTGTTTAAAAACAACATTTTGTTTTGCATCATATAATAACTGTTAAACAAACAGCCGCATTACAATTACAGCCGTAATTGCTTGTTATTGCACAATACATAAACCACTACATAACTGGTCAATACTGAATCAATTTAAGGTCCAATCCTACTATGCAATCAGCAGCCCTTAGGGGTTCATCGAATGCATTAAATATCAAACCACTTAGTCGCCTTATTCGTAGCTAATCTTGTTTTACTGCCTTTGATGCTGAGCGTTGGATAGCAGCTTAGGGCATTCACTTCTGGGGTAAACACTGTCAGTGACACAGAAATGAGCGTGGCTGCAGAATAATCAAGTTTGGTTTTGGCTATCTTTCTGTTATGCTGCTCCCCATTGTTCTAATGTATTCATTTCGCTGATGAAAAACTTAAGAAAACCATCGATTGCCAACCACAAACGTGATCCTCTTGCCAAATTGATCTCATTGTGGCTTACATGTCTGACAGATACAGCTGCAGATTTATGGACCAAGATAAACAACTTGTAATGATTGTTTAAGTAACGACCCTTTGGAGCTGCGTTCATTCGTAAACAAGAATCGATACCTACGAATGAAAGCAAACAGAGAAAAGCATCTATGCATGAAATGTGTGTTATTTGTTTTGTTTAATGACTTGTGATCGTTAGGTTCGTTGTGTACTTAAGAGTGTATAATTTTATAATTTTAGTATCGCTATTGTGCACATAAATTCCGAAAGTTTTATTTCATTAGTTAAATAAACACAACGCTTTTGGCTCTTCCCTTATTAATTTAGCTCGGAATTACCAAGAGAGTAGTTGCAGAGGTGGGAATGTGCTACAGTAATGGTCACGCTGGTGTTCTGAATCATTTCCTTGACGAAAAACGATGTTTCACATTTTCCGAAGCCGAGGCAGCTGCACTATTTATAACACAAACATAGGCGACGTCAGTGTTTTCCTGGCCTTTAAACTAGTATCTGGCGGGACAGCCTTATAACTTACACGCAAAGTGAAGTAAAGAAAAAATATTGTATCTCGGTATGCCAACCACATTGGAGGTTGGAAAAGTTTAACAAAGAAAAAACAAACGTAATCCGGTTACTCAACAAAATAAATCTCCGGAATGGTCCATCATCAGAAGAATGAACAGTAAAGATGCTAAAGTCAAATATATTATAAAACAGTAATAGAGCTCCAATCGGAATACATTTAACAAATGCTAGTCGTAGACATAGTAGGGATTTCAAAGAGGATTACAACATGCGTTAAAATTACGAATTATAATAAGTAGATTTAAAATAAAGTGAAGAAGACCACCACGTCAGCGTTAGTAGATCCCCCATCGGGCACCTCCCTTGGTGGTGGATAGGGAAACGCTTCCTAAGATATGGGGGAAATCGAATTCTCGGGATAAATCACAACTAGTCTGGGAAATAGCAATAACGTTCTCAGTACTATACCGAAGAAAATAGGAAAGAGCTGATTTTTAAACCCCGCCTATCGCCGCCCTCTTCACTTAACCGCGACGTCACTTGCCTATACATTTTGCTTTCCCCTTTTCATGGTTAGACGGGTTTTGCTCCTGGCGTGGTATACACATTGAGCTACCGTGTTCTATCCATTCTATTTTAAAAGCGTTTCGGCTCTGGAGTGGTTTACATGTTGAGTAGCCGTGCTTATCTCCTGATGAAGCCTCTTATAAAAGTAGAAGAAACGTTGAATTCTTCAATCTTAGTAATGACGCTGTCCAATTCTGAAAGTCGTTCCTTACAGGAACAACCCTGGCAATCAGTCTCACTGGCCTTTGCCTTGTGGAAACGTAACGGTTACCCTTCCCATTATTTTCTCACGTATAGCCTACGGCATATCATAATCTAAAACGGCTGTCAGTCCACGGAACGCCTTGAATAGAAAGGGGTGTTCAGAAGCCCAAAAGGAAAAACTTTGGCTCACGATTACAAACCAGCTACATGGAACGTACGAACTTCATAAAAACAGGAAATTATTCTTTGTATAATAACCTACAGTAGGCGCCACGCCGTTGAACAGCTTTAGAATCTAGGGCTGGCCAAAAATAACAATATATCGATAATATTATACCCTTCTTTAAATATCGATGTATCGATATATCGATATTAAATTTAATATTTACAGGTTTTGCACATATCAATATATATCGATAAATATGGAGAGTCACTTATTGATATCTAGCGATATGTATCCATAATTAGCGATAGTTATCGATAGCTAATTATCGATAGTTAACGATATTCATTGATATTTGGTGCTGAGTTACATTTGCTTTAGTAGTCACTCATAAATTCCTTAAGATTTGCTATGCGGCATTTTGAACTCGTTCTTCTTCCTGCTGGGTTTATGTTACTGAAGCATTTGCTTGATTAATTTGTATCGTGTTTAGTGTTTGTGTTTGGGTTATTAGAGCAGTAGCCAGTTGGGGAATTTTTGCTAAGTAGACTTTTGTTGAGCATTAAATACATTTTTTTCCCATATTATGCCTACTTTTTGGCGGTCGCTGTACATATGTCTACTAACAAAATATACTATATACATAGGTATATGTATTGATAATTATCGATATAGTAGCTATATTTATCGATATTTATCAATATTTGTCCAGAAATATCGATAACTATCGATATTAATCGATTACTATCGATATATATCGATATTTCGATATGTATCGATATTTCGATATATCGATATGTATCGACAATTCTCAGTTATCGATAATCGATGTCAGAATTTCAATATCGCCCAGCGCTGTTAGAATTATTATCCTCAGATGAAATCTGTATCGGCGAATTTAGGTAAGACAAGAAACAGCAGAGATGGTACATCTAATGGTGCACACAACGCAAAAAATTAATAAAATACCAGAGGACATTACTTTGAATATAATTGGTGGGTAGAATTATTTGGAACAAGTTTTGGGATAATCACTGTTTATAATATAAATCAAGTGTATAAATAATAATTAATGGGTTAAGTAAAGTATTAAGCAAAGCCTATACAGCAAAGAATAAGCAATACACCCGAATGTTGTTTTGCGGCACACGGTTGATCAAATATACGAGCAGTCTCATTCACATTCACCGGGTAAACCGCATTATACAGATCTGTGTCATTGGGTCGAGTAAAAAATCTCAAGCTTAGTATATTATATCTTAACTATACTATGTGATTCAAGATTCATGTGACAAATATATAATAATAATTAATGAAACACCTTAAAGTAAATACCTTTGGTTTACTAGTAGATTAAACTTTGTACATCAAAGTGTACGCTACAACACAACTTGAACCAGGTTAGCTATACATTCAAAATTATCGTACATCTAATTGTACCCTAGGGAGCGAATTAAACATTGGAAATATTTGCACTCAAGGAGTACACAACCAAATAAGCTAAAACTTCAAATTACTATCGCATCTAAATGTCCTTTCACTCGAAGCTCAACGAAAGGTGCAGCATTATTATTAGCACTTGCAGATTTACAATGTCTATGAATGGTAAGTAGATATCATACATCCAGGATACAACGACGCCGAAATCAATTTACAATGGGAAGTAGAATGTCTACCTCAGACACCTGTTGCTCTCAGCAGAACTCCTTTTTCTGCATGCGACAGCTTCTACGGCTGCTAGAAAAATCTGCGGTTGAAAACTGCGAGGTAGTGTAATGCATTCGCTCCATAATGGCATACGTCGCGTCGTAGAGACAAGGGCAGATGTTGTTTACACTACAAAAGTACTCCGAACCATGAAATGAAGATATTAGGGACAATATCAGGATACACACTCCACAATAGAATACGAAGTAGCATCATCAGAAAGATGTGTAACGTACAAGACGTTGTGAGATGGACGAGAAGACGCCGTAGAGAGTGGAATAAACACGTGACAAGGATGCCCAACAACAGACTGCCCAAAATAGCGAGGAACCGCAAATTAGAAATAACATGTCCACCTGGAAGACCACCAAAAGGTTGAAGAGGTAGCTAGATCAAATAATTACAAGAATATCAGTAGTCTTGAATTAATCAGGTCTCTTGACCTATTACAAGACGATGAAGGAGAGGAAGAATAAAATGGAGGTCTTTGGTGTTAACCAAGGATTCGAAGAAAGAGGTGTTGAGATGAACTGGATGCGGGCGACAACTGTTCGACGAAATTAAAGTAAAAAAAATGGCATACCTCAGCTATATCCTAAGACATGTCAAATATAAAATGCCGTTCACCTATATTCGAAGGACAGTTGAATAAAAAATGTGGAATAGAAAGAAATCTTTATCATGGATGTGGAACCTAGGGTACTGGATCGGATTGAACTTGGGCATCAGCACACCATAGATCACACGAGAATTCGCCACAGTGATCGCCAACCGACATTCAAGACGCAGTGAAAGAAGAATAAGAAGACGATAAAGATTAGAAAAGAAGGAACACCTACAGAGAAAATAAATATTGATAGCATACTTTTGGATAAAGTAGATAATTATGCATACTTGGGATCATATTACGTGTAATCCATATATCTAATACTTACTACTCACCAAGGAAGTGAGACAGACAACCAACTCTTCAATGTATAACGGTGAGCGGTGGGCAAGGGCGGCGGCGTCGTCCGCCCAATGGGGAAGAGGTCAAGTTTAAAATTTGCTTCTAAAGGCGGAGTTCGAATTCCCACGCATGCGCACGAGACGCGTTATACTCTAAGTGAGACTATGTCGGCGCCGTAATGTTTTCTAGCGTTCCGAGGCCCTACTAGCAATATATGTGTATTATATATATGGTGTAATCTCAGGAATTTCCCATGGCGTGATTAGAGCTTATGGTATTGATTGGGTATTTCGGCACACTAAAAATTGAAAAATAACAGAATACGAATGTTTCGAGAAACAATATTTTCAGCTCCAGTAACTGATATTTCCTTGTCTATTTTTATTGTTAATTGTTAATTTGTTGATAATAAAGCAAGACTGTTTCTTGAGGTGTTCATTGTGTTTTAAAAATTAGTTTGGCGGAATTTACAATAAACAGCATGGGAAAGAGGTATACGTAAAACGAAGTTAGTAGGGAAAAATGAGATAAGTAGTAAAACAAAAGCAAGACTATAAAAACAGTGTATTTATCAACTTTATCACACGCAGTGCAATGCTGAACTTTGACAGATAATCATGATTAAGGTCGTCAGGAGTAAAAAACAGAGGAAGAAGCTAAGTAAGGAATGAAATAATTAAGGATATTCAAAAACATAAATCAGTAACAACGAAGATCGACAATCAACAATTAAACTGGATTGGACACGTATAAAGACAACCATTCTTAAATATAACGACAAAGGTGGAGATAGACGCAGATCAAGAACAAATAAGTGCAAAAATTGGCAAAAAAATCCACAAAACATAGTGAAAACATAATGGAAGACAACGACAGAAGCACGGAGGTATAGAAAATGGAAGAAGACCCGACGCTCTAGAGACCTAAGGTGTAGGAAAGAAGTAAGTAGTTGTTCATTGATATATGAAAAAGCATGCCTTGATTTCTATTTCGGCTATTGGATAAACTACCGCGAAGTTTGGTAAGGAAGTATTGCCATATACCTTTAACGTAATTAACTGAGTTACTTGCTTTGACCCACACGTCGTAACTCTCTAAATACATCCAGGTTGGTCAACTTAACTTTCAATATGTAGTTCAAAGATATTTCAATATTTATGCTTAAAATTCAGAACAGGCGAAGTTCAAAAGTTGGAAGAATTCCGATTAGTTAAAAATTTAATAAAACATTCAATATACCCTCTTGACTTGCCTGGCTGACCTGCCAAGGGATTCCATATTTACGCACGTTCAAGTTCAAATCAAATGAATCATCAAAGCACTTTTATGGGCCTGCTCCGGTCGACTGCATATTATGAATTCCTTTAGATGGGAGAAGTTAAAAGGTTTCCGCCTCTGCACTTCGGAAACACCAGCGCGCAATATCCCGTTTGTTTCGGAATTACAATGAAAAACGCCTTCGCGCACATTGCCTCTGATTTGTTTATTTTATAGATTTTGCCGACACCCTAACTGCAAATTAGTGTAGAGTGCTAATGCAGAAGTTGTCACTCCTGAAAGCTTCCTAGACAGCCCGGAACGCCAGCGAGTCCTCAATGGAAATTGTGGGAAGCTGATCTAAACACACAACTTCAACTCGTTAGCCTGGTTGCACAGCAGTTGGACTATTTCAAAAGCTTCAGAAATTAGTTCGCAAATTGGGACTGCTCGGATGTCGAATTACCAACAACTTTGCACCTGCCAACGGTGAGGAAGCGAGAACTTATATATATTTAAAAGTAGGTCTAGTTTAAATGTGAATTGGAAATTAGAATTTCAAGGTGGAGAGTTCTGTGCTATAAAGCAGGATTTTTGGGCCAAATGTTATAACGTTTCTTTAGTAGGGTTAATTGAGTTTCCTAGATTTCAATTGTTTAACTACTTAATCAATATACGTACTTTACGATATAGCTATCACAGAGGAAAATGTTTTGCGTATTTAAGACGCACAAAATTTACTACCCTCATATGGAGTTCAACTACGTAAAGCACGAAGTAACTCAAATGTTACTTTACGTCTGAATTTCAAATTTACTGCATGTCACAACTGGCGCATCAAATCTGGTTATAAAAAACATATGAGGTAAGAAAATGTAATGTAGGTTTGATTCATGCACTTGGTGGGTGTTCTCCTGAAGACGCCACAAATTTCAATTGGTTGAGATGTACCTTATTCAAGACATCTGAGAGCTACAACAACAGCAATGAGGAATCGTCTTGGTAATAGACGAGGAACACCCTAGGGAATGCGTAATGATCATCTTCCTAAACTGCGTACCATATTTTCTGACTCAAATGGAAGTTAAAACTGCAATTCTTGATCAGAAGGACAAGAAACGCGCGACTCATAGATCCACCATCACGACTGTTACGTTTAGATGACTTTTCTACTATTTTCACAGCTCGGCGTGTGCGCAATCTGTGGTGCAGGTTTTCTTATTTTCGCTCATTCACTGCCTCCATTGAATTTTATCAGCGCGGACAAGCGACTCGAATGTTGATTTTTGCTTAAACGCGTCAAACGCCGTGATGGTGACTTGGTCATAACGTCTTTGAAATTGTCGTGAGGCTCGTACTGTCGTACAAAATATGGTTGTTTCGGTTCGTGGCCCCCGCAAAAGTTGCGGATTGTTACAGCCCGGGCAGTTCTGTGGAACATTAGTTTTTCGCGCCTAGTTGGCGGATTTTATATGCGGTTCACTTGACATTCAGCAGCACGGGGCCCAAATTCATTTGGGGAAAGTCCTTTCGAAACTCGTTGTGCCGATTCTTAGCGAAAGCATCTATGAGTATATTTTAGGTTCTCCCTTTTCTTCAACAACGACTCCGGGGCTCTTGAAACGCATAGGTTCAGCGTTGGACGTAAAACGCCATCCCCGCGACCGAGGGGGTCGCCATTTGCCTGATTCGAGCTATTATCACCTGCATTACAACCTTCGGATTGATGGGCCTCGGCTTATCTGGATCATCACATAGCGTGCAGAAAGGGCTTAAAGGAAGTTAAGATCAGGTTTTGTCTTTCTTTCTTTTAAATGAAATTATACAAGATGCGATCAGTAAACCAGTGTTAGAGCCTCACCCGATTGCTACCAGTTCAGACGTCGGCTGATATCGTACAGTTCGCTCCAGAAGCTGCGTATCTAAATAATTTATTTATTAACCACGGCGTCTATGTTAATTGCGACCGCATGTAATTTTAAACTGTTGTGGATCATGTTTGTACCTTTGTTAGGACTGTTGTGTAAGCTTTGTCCTCGTAAGCCAAATGCTTGTTAGGTGCACCTTGAATTGGCCAATAATTATTTGAAATTTGTACAATTGATTATTTGATATTTGTACTGAGTTCTACCGAATTAGGAACAAATATATTGTGATATTAGCATTTTGGTGTTATTATTTGTTATTTCTACCTGTGCATGAGTCAAGCATTTCTTTCAGGAAATTATGTGCTACTCGAGTTTACGACTTCTCATTCGAATACCTGGATACACTTGTCGTTAATTGGTAAAGATTCGTTGGCACCTTTTGGCTTTTAATAATTTGTAGTACTTAAAGAGCTGCACACTATCTTCCTGACCTGGGCTACCCGCAATTGTATCCAAGTAGTCATAAAGTTTGTTTTGTTCAAGAACATTAGCGGTCGAATAGATTTTGATGCTAATACGATTCAGAAAAATAAACGAAGTTAGCAACTTATGCAGACAAATATGTTGTAACTATTTTTTGCAAACAGTGATTGCATTCGCACGATTATTAGCATTATCGGCATCATATAGGTCAAATCTCGATGTTTTTAAATTTCGGCTATTATAGATCCTTGGACTGTCTTCTGCATCTTTCTAGCAAATGTTTTAAATTAAACCCTAAAGTTTGTTTTGAGTGTACATAGGACGTGCACTTTTAACTTGATAAGTTCCTGGGGGTTTATTTTCAATCTGAATATGAGATAGAAGCGGTAAAGGACATTACCCCTCTCATCAGCTCTATAATAAAACAGTTTTTGCGAAAGTAACACCGAACACATTCATCGTGACGATTAATGGTTCAATAGAAATCAGTGCGACCGTAATGTCTGCTCAAATTTAACTTAAACATAATCAACGTGTTTGAGTTTGAACGCCGCCAACCTAAGTTACTATTGACGGCTGGCCCCAGTACGCGGAGATTTGCGATAAGGGCAAACGCGAGCAAGTAACGACGGCATATCCCTACTTAGAACCCTTCTACAAGATGATACAGATACACAGAGACGATGTCCTGGTCCGAGTACTTGAATCCAGCGACTTGTAAGTTTAGGTCCACCTGGAGGCGCCAGCAGCTCTGAGGCCCAATGGGAGATATGATCAGCAGCTTGCAGCCACTCGGGCTCTCATAGCCCTAAGTCGCCGGCCAGTCTTGCTTGATCTTGCTAAGCAGGTTGTCGCCAGTCCAAAACTTTTTAGCCCAGAGCTCAATCTGAAGAATCCAATAATTACTCCCAAAAATACATGAAGAACGAGGGCCCTTTCTGAAAAACCTGACCCTCCCCTTTCGTCAAGCCGATTTTATCCGTGACGGAGTTCACCTCGTCCATACCTGCAGAACCTGTTCTCGCTGAGCCAATTTTATTGGTGGTGATATCCACCCGTATCCAAACCTGCAAAACCTCCGCCTTCTTGCCCTTACGTCCTGCCCAATCTCTCTTCGTCGAGCGCATTTTATCGGTCGCCCAAATCACCGCATAACGCAGCTCGATCTCTCCTTAAAAAGGCACTACCGTCCCTGAGAGCCAGTAGACGCCTGGTAGCCCGCTCTTATAGCCCACAAACCAGAGCAGTGGGTTATCCAAGGCCCCCATAGCCAGCCCCTTTTCGAGGGCTAAAAGGCCGTAAAATCAGAATCACCGCCACAATTAAGAAAAAGTTCGAATTAAGTGGTTAAAAGTTTTCTATCAGCAAACAAGGTGTTTCCACGACTTCTTCTGGTGAAATTACAGCTCGTGGAAGAACCCCGGGAACCGGTTAGGCAAATTCGCCGTGGACGCGGTGAAAGTTGGTGAAGTTAAATTGTGACCAGTAACCAACACATCGACCTAGTCAAAGGGCGTGAGACGCCATGTAGCCACCGCACTATGCTTCCACAGCCGAGAAAAGGCATTTAGCGGCCAACTACTCTTAAAAGCGACCCGGCTGCCCATGTGTCAACAAACATCGCCATCTAATGTTGTTCGTTCTAGGCTTCACTCCGTCCCGTTTCGCGGCATGTTACAGCACTCTAAAGGATATTCAATAAAACCGAGCTCAAAACATTTTTAAGATTATTACCTTGTTCGGCCGTTGGGTTTTCAATACAAGCGCCAGATAGAACAAGTAGTTAGTCTTGTCCAACTACTTCTCCGGAAGATTTTAGCACGGTAGAAAAAACGGTAGTTGGCAAGATTTAGGCGAGCATAGAAGTTGGGTGCGTTGTGTTATTTGTTCGGCGGTATCGCCGGGGAATCCGGCAGTGCCAATGGTAGGCAATGTCGGATAGATTCCTTTTCCTAAAATGCAGTTTACCTATTTGAATTTCCGAATCCTGTCTCGTGTTTGAGTTTTGCGGAATTTCATATCTACCTTCAGTTGGATACATTCAGAATACCGGTCTGCAAAGCAACGCTCGTCGCCGGTGAAGCGCTGAAAAAAAAATTTAACTGCAGATGTTCATTTTTTATGGTCCGGTTAAGCCCTAAAAGGTCTGCCGTCACGTCGCGTGTATAACCACTCAAATTTCGCCTTCAACACCCTTGGACCCGTTTACTCTGATTTTGTGTTTAAGTTCGATTTGCAGACCCAAAAATCTTGCTCAACTTTGGCGGCGAGCGATTCAATAGGCCCAACTAAGGTTTTTAGGCACAGTCCCGTTAGCAGTGCAGTAACGACTTCAGAGCTTCGCGCCAGTTTATCTATATTGCTTTCGACCGTGGGACCTGCATTACAAACAAACATCCGATAGTTTTGCTTATCACGAACAGGCAGAAATTCTTTAGGCAAGGTTTTGAAACCCTTTGTTGCGGCTACAGCTGTAAGACTGACCCGCTTGACCATACTGTTCTGAATTTCCTGAGCGATTTTATTTTTCAAAGCCTATTTTAAAGTTAAATGAGTATTTTGGAGATCTCCCAAGAGAAGTCGTAAGCACTGCCCGCATTTTCTATTGATGAGGAAGTTTTCCATGATGCGAGTTCATCACCGACATCCAGAAACCCATGATGGGGACTTAAAGTAAATCGAATTTATTTCCGTGTCTTTCAGAGTACAATTACTTTGACTATCTTCAGCGAGCCTGTAGCAGTACATATCTTAGCTTCTACAATGATACCGTTCGGTATTAGTTAAACTTAATAGATAGGCAACTTAGTGCATTAACAGTATAAGGGGTTGCCTACCCTTTTTATAAATTTGAAACAGACGTAATAGAAGGCTCATGGATAAATTATTAAAAACAATAAATAACAGAATTTGCTACTTCCTTTTTGGTTGAAAAAGCAAAAGGACGCTTCTCTGTGTAGAAGCGAAGCAAATTAAAAGTCCTAGCTTAAAAAGGATACACGCAGACAATAGTAAGGCTTTATTTACTCAATCCAGCATATTATTAAAACATAATAATTTTTCAGGCAGATAGGATAAATCACACAAACATTTTCTTTCTGAAAAGAGCAGTTATTACTTAACTGGTAGGTAACTAACAAGCTAATACATACAAATCATAATAGAGGGTTTTCCTTTATTCAGCTCTTAGAGACTCCTCGATAGCTACCAGCTCTTAGGCTTTTTCACTAGTTCGCATCTCCTGGTTGATTATATCTTCACCATGGAAGAGGGTATTAATGTGCTCCAAGTTGATGAGGAGAGAAAGGACAACTTAGTTAGAAACTGCTAACAAGTTAGGAAATCACTCACCAGTCAAAGACCATTTCTTTGGTTAGATGAGGGGTTCTTCTCTGTTGATATTGGAAGATGAAGAGGTCCGAATTCAATGGTTCTCTGCATTAACCGTATGTTAATCCTTAAAGAATTAGATATTGTTAATTAGAATTAGACCAACGTCATAGCTTGAATATAGTTAAATAAGGGCATAAGCCTTAATGATAATCGATAACAGATTAGTTTCAAAGTAAAAGAATTGTTACTTACCTAGTGTTGATCCTGAATGGCACTTGAATTGGTTTTCAGCTGTCAAGTTAGTATTTCAATCACTTGTCAAATAACAAGCTTTTGATCATACGGGATTTTTTTTATACTCCCTGGAATGATATCAGCTAAACTAAACACCGATCATTAATTGTGATTAAGGAATTCGAATGAGAAATACGAGGGTATAGAGAGCTCTTTATATTTTCATCTTACTACTCAGAGGTTATTAGTTAAATATGTATAAGAAATCTCCTGGATACTTATAGATTAATTAATGCAGACGTTTAATTAGAACAAATTTTAACTTGTCAGAATAAATTAAGATTAGTAAGGAATTGCATAACATTTGTCAAAATTAAAAAGGCATAAACCTTAACAAATAACATATAATCAGTGAATTGTAAGAAAGAATACCCAATTATTGTAAACATCTTAAAATTAACACTTTATAATAAAGTTATGGCGCCCATTTCTGTTGATTAATGAACTATTATCTTTATGTGAAAGTGAAGCGAACTAAAAAGCCCACATTGGTTAAACCCTAATAGAAACCGTACATTGAGCTAGTCGGAGACGTGTGAGCCATCCAAGGTAAGTTATAAAATAGGGGCACAAGCCCCACCCTTCTTTTACTCTCAACCCCCCTCCCGCTTAGCAACCGAGCTTGTTACATGTCGTAAACGGGGAATCCCTTGTAATAATCTGCTCAAACAGGTAGAAGGCGACTTCTGTGGTGTGGGTGATGTACTAACATATCAGTTATAGAGCATACTAAAGGGATTGCTTCAGTTGCGACTTGTAGCAGATATGCATTAGCTTAATAAAAATGATAAGCTGTTTGCAGATTCACCGTTTGTACTAACCCCAGACGTAAACAGGATAGTATTAGAGACTAATAGAAATCTTCTAAGTTAGGTAGATTATTATCATTTTACTTAGCTACCAAGCTTACGATTGTTTTAGATCATTATTATTTTCTTCCCTTTTATTTCTAAATATTGCTGTTGCAATACATATTAAAAACCGTTTGGAGTATATATTCAGTCTTGATCTTTTCTTTCCGTTTTCACTTTCTACTCAATAATTATTTTTAGTAACACATTTTGCCTTCCGCTTCACGTTGTTATCAAGCTTCTTCTCTCTTGGATACTTTTGGACAGTTTGATTTGTCTTGCACTTATTTTTGTCGCAACCTATCAATCAATCGCGACCAACCCAATGTTGCAAGAAAAAGTTCATAAAGCTATATAACTTTTGCGAGTAGAGAAACTGCTTTGGCTTACGCAAAACTGTGATAAGTTTAGTATGTCCCTCCGGATGGATGTAAACTCGTTAACTCGAGAATAAATAACCTATTAGGATGACTACTTTGCCAGGATGTGTGGAATATTTGTGCAAAGAACTGAAAATGTTGTGTGTAAATTCGTTCGCTTTTCTTTATATGTGTATCGATCTGTATTTGCGCTACCAATATTAAGCGGTCTCGCAACTACCCCGTCAGGGTGGCGTTTCGTAACCCTGCCAGACTGCCCTGAGTCGCGGATACGAATTCCATCTCGGCATAATTATTCTAAGTTATAAAAATATGTCTATATCAATTTCTATTCCTTGTCAGCTATAAATCTCAAATGCTACATTATTGACACTCTCCGCTAACAGGATTGGTAAATAGCTGACTCTACTTTAAACCGATTTTCTCCGTCTAGGCGAGCACTAATTAGTGTCTGTTATTATTTGCGAATTCTCTTTAGCAGAGGTCATTGCACATATGTGTATAATACGTATACTATGATCACTGGAATGCCATATTGAAAGTACTGATTCAATGGATTACAAAAATCAAATGTGTCCTTAGAGGGGGTATCTCAAGAAGAGGTTGACTAAAACCTACCTACAATGTGCCGAAGTATTGACAAGTGACTTGCACTCTGCCATCATCAATAGATCGTTACTGTTTCCTTTCTCTATTCTAATATTGTCATTGTTTTATTGCTCCCTTTATACTCTATCCTTGCCTTTGTTTTTTATTGTGCATCAGAGAGCTTCAAACTCTTTCTCACAGTATTTGCACCTCACTTCCTCATGCTATCCCTTTATCGTCTGGAACACTTGTTGGTGCATTAATCCTACATGCACCATTGCTATAGAAAAAGTAAAAAGTAAAGAATGTTTTGAAGGCACCCCGGTTCTTTGTTGGTTGTTTTGGAAATGCACCGAAAATACTATTTGTTGATTGTTTACTTCCGTGCAGGTACTCTCACGTCACATAACGTCGGAATATTATTAAACAAAAGGGGTAGAACATCAGACAAGCAATTTCACTACTCCAATGAAGACTTTACTAACTCACCGCTAATCATTTACAACCTGGATGTCAATTTTAAAATTACACGTTCTTAAAAAACTTGTTCTCAAACAGAAACTCCAGTACGACGAGCATTAATTTTGATTATAATTGTTATAAGTTGGAATTGTATCCCGCGTTGGGAACTTGCGGTCTAGGGATTATGAAACCCATTTATGTACATATACGCAATTATGTTTGCGGAATTAGCCGGAAAACTAATTTGCATACCTACAAGGTTAGAAACTACATGTATTGGTTTAAACGGGAAATAATACCGATGAGTATTATGTGTTCGAACAGAATTTCTTCTAAAATGGAAACAGCTAGTGATGATTAAGTTGACAGTAACGACGTGTTGACAGTTGAGTATATAAAATTTAGTTTCGCATAGAAAAAAAAACTGAGAAAGTAATCATACACGATTATTGTTCCTAATAAATCCATTAAGTAAGAAACCTCAGATTAGCAGACGCAGGTAGCGACCGTACTTTAATAATAAACAAAATAAAAATAAAAGTAAGAAAGTAACATCCTACATCGCCAATCTACGTAAATAAAATAAATACGGAATGAAAGCATAAAAACATGCAAGAATAGATTGATAAACTTCATGGAGTAACACATCACCTATAATGACGACAATGTAGACGAAAAATAAAGTAAACTTAAACATGCCAGATTACTAGCTGCATATGAGAGCTACAAACAACTAAGGTTAATATCACTTATAACCAGATACACACCTCAATATTAAAACTCAAAAACCAAAATGGTATTGGACAAAGGGACTCATTAAGCCCGCACCTCTTCAGTTTAATAATAGACGAAATTGTAAAAGAGATAAAACCCTTTAATTGTATCGAATGGTTTTCAAGAAATTTAATATCTTGTGTTATGCTGACGATACAGTATTGGTGGCGGATAGTGAAAACGAGTTGGATGACGGACAGAAAAATACAATGGAATCAACACATAACGAGGATGACAATCGACTTTTGAACATAGCAAAAGACCAGAAACCAAGAGACCAAAAAGTATTGGACGTTCCTGCAAAAAATGTAGGTGTAGCCTACTGTAAAGAACTTGCTTACGATTATACAGAAGAAATAATAATAAGAAGAAGAACCACGGTTAGAATATCCTTTGGTATGCTCAGAAACACAAAGAAATTCGTACACATAGTTCCGTTATATTCAACTCTTCTATTGCGTTCTTGAAGTTGGGGTCAACTTTTGTTAGATCTTAAAAAATTCCAGTAATTCCGATTTAGATGTGCAAATAAAAAGCATGTTTTAATATTAAATAGTTATAGTTGATATATGTATCTAGCTTATACATTTAACCAATTTACTTGAGGAAACTCAAGAGATCGCATATAAAAAAAATCTGTAAAGGACTTTACTCAGAACTTCCACTACAAGTGGACGTTCTGACACTAAACAATTTTAAAAATCACAGGAAACTAGGGGTAAAAATATCTTAATATTCCGAATAATACTGAAACTATAAAAGCAAACACTTGGTTATGCAAATTACATCCATTTTCACATAAAAAACATTGCTGGTGGTGGGATTTGAACTAAAGCGCATGTGAATGCGATTTCAACTCCACCTGTGTGTTTGCACACGCTCATGGCGGAGATTTCTCGTCCGTGCGATCATTAGCGGTATTAAAACATGTCTTTCTTCTTCAAAGACAAAAACCTTGGATATGAGCAAAAATTACTTTGATTTAAGTTAACTTTAAGGCAGAATTTTATATTTTTAATATTCTCCCTCTGCATACAATGTATATTTTACCGAATTTTTCTCGGTTTCAAGCCATTAAGTCATATAATATGCATGCAAAATATCGTCCTCCTCCAGTAAATAGTTTTTGAGTTATACCGGCAGCAGGTAGACAAACAAACAGACAGACAGACTGACAGACATACATACATGCAGACAAACAGACAGACAGACAGGTAGACAGACAAACGGACAAGCCAACTCCTAATAACTAGTTACTTTAGATCAGCTGTATATATTTTGCGGTATAACTAAAACATGTACGTTTTTCAAGAAAATTTGTGTTTCTGAACATAAAGGGTGTTTTTTAGAGGGATACAACTTTAAATTGAAATAAAACACAGAAAGATGTTTTTAATATCCATGAAATTGGCTTTATTTGAAAGATAATTTTATGGCATTTATGTTTGAATATGATTTCGGACATGTGACGGCCGCGGCTGGCGTGTACATGACGTAATCTGTAGGTCCAATTTTCACACACTCTTCGCAGTAAATCAGGCTGTATTTCGGCAATAACGCGTTGAATGTCGGCTTCCAAGTGCTCAATTGTTTCCGGTTTATCGACGTAGACATGCGACTTTACATATCGTCAAAGAAAATAATCTAATGGCGTCAAATCGCACGAAAGAGGTGGCCAGTTAAAAATCCATTTCGTTTGTGCGATTTGACGCCATTAGATTATTTTCTTGGAGGATATGTAAAGTCGCATGTCTATGATGATAAACCGAAAACAATTGAGCACTTGAAAGCCAAAATTCGACGCGTTATTGCTGAAATGAAATACAGCCTGATTTACTGCGAAAAGAGTGTGTGAAAATTGGACCTTCAGATTACGTCATGTATACGCCAATCGCGGCGGTCACATGCCCGAAATCATATTCAAACATAATTGTCATAAAATTATCTTTCAAATAAAGCCAATTTCATGGATATTAAAAACATCTTTCTGTGTTTTATTTCAATTTAAAGTTGTATCCCTCTAAAAAAACACCACGTAGAGAACTTACCCATCGACAGTTATTTCGTTTTTGAACTGAAGTTTTATAAGTTTTCAATGGGGTTTCACTCGAAGGCATTCCCAGTTTGCTTGCTCAAATTGCAAGTAATGGAATTTACATCTCATGAATAAGTACTCCAGCGAAATCTCTGTTACCACGTAATTAATAGATATTAACGATACAAGTTCGAGTATGACCATTTTAACGAGTTTGATTGCAATCAAACGAGATTCGTTAAGTTTGTCCAATATTTCATAAATTTTATCAATAAATTCTAGTTCAATGTATTCTGGGCCTTGTAAAAAAGAGTGTGGTAATATCTATTACCGCATTAAGTGCGGTATAATATCTATCTATAAGCTCACCAAGTGCGGTAACATCCATTACCGCACTGAGTGCTGTAATTAAGCTCTTAACAATACTCAAATTAATTTGGTAAATAGTCTATAACAACACCGATGAAGCTCAACTAACAAACTACTAAATGGGAAGGAATTATGTTTAGTTTTTCAGCAGTAATTTAATAATGCTATTAAAAAACAAAGGTAAATCATGTGTTTCGAGTTGGGGAAAGGTAAAGGTATAAAAGGTAGTCATTGCGGAAGAGATATGGACAGGATGTCTTGTACTTGAAGCATCAAGAACGACCAGTTTTTTCTGTGTAATTTTTCGATTGATTCACTTACTAAGTACTAGAAATACATAAAAAGTATATTTTAAAAAATGTTTTAGAAAATAGAAAGACAGCCGAGTTTGGTGCCTTCAACATCTAGAGGAGCCCTTTACGCAGAACTTCAGGCAGATAATAAAGTCACCAGGCCGTTCCCAGCTAAGAAAACACGTTGGCGCTCCCTGGGACGTGCGGCCAGCATCGGAAAGATCAGCAAACCAGGTATTTTGCGAAAGTTTTATCGTCCACAGCCGTTTTATTTGGCTGAAGCCTGCAAGATTGGAGTTTCCACTACGCATTGCCGCAGTTCCCGATTATCCAGTGCATCTCAGAATCCAGAAATCGATGTGGCGTCATTAGAATTTGTAGGAATTCAAAGGAAAATTGTCCATTCGTTTGCAAGCTAAAACAATTAATCTTGGCGTCACTTGTACGTCACGCTAGAACAAAAGCAGTTAGTATTGTTGCTATGGAGAATAATTGTTGCTCACTTGAGGTATTTTGCTGATTTTAGCTTTGATTTAAATTAATTATTGCGATTTATACGAGTGCACACCGCTTTGTGTTTTACGTAAATTTTGGGGTTAGCTACTTCAGATTCAGTTTTGGTGCGTTCACAAGTAAAATCCGAGTTAAATTGGAGCTGCTAAAGGTTAGTTTTCTCTACCCAGTTTTTCTAATTTTACGAACACAGTTTGTGTTTTCCGCTGGTGGTTCAGAAGCGGATTCATTTCGGAGGTAGTCTTTAATCTGGTATACGATGATAATTACGACGTGTCGGAAATCTTCATAGAACCTTCCGACCCAAACGTCGTCGCGGACAAAGATTCAGGGGATGAAGATGGAGGTAGGTTTGCGGTTAACCTGAATAGGTGGCAACTTACAGCAAGTGATGAAATTGTAATGCGCCATAATCGAGAAAAGGGGGAAATCAGCGATGAGAAAGTAGAAGAAGACTTTGAAATTGAAGAGATTACTGTACGTGAAGAAAGAGAAATTGACATAATATCAGGAACACATAGAATTAGTTGAATAGATTGAGATTTTGTACAATCAACCAAAGTGGTTCCGGGTGGTGTAGCTTGAACAAGCGTCCACGTTCGATCAGTAGAGTTAGGCAACGCTCTTTCTGTTCAGAACTTGGATGGGAGTTACATGGCTGCTTCTCTCGGCGCCTCGTGATACGGCTGTCACGGAAATAGTTGGTCCCGGATGTCATAATAACATCATGACAGTCGTTAGTGGGGTTGGAAGTCCCCATAAAATGTACAGCGACGCCTGTAATTGGCCTAACGGCTGTTGGCTGAGTACCAAAATAAAAAAAGAAAAGAAATTACGAATATAGGGTATGGCCTTTCAAAACTTTGAGTATTATCGAGACATTTGAGAAATTTATTGATAACGATATAATCATGTTCCTTGTTGAAAAGTCAGAAGCTATGCCCGTTATGCTACCTATAACAAGTGTGTGTATGTGTTTTGTGTGTAGACTGGTTACTCTACTTTATACACCACTCTTTCCATATTTGAACAAAAACTGATTATCAGCAAGTTTTAAAATTTTATACCCTTTTTTTGTCAGACCTTCCGTTATCACGAGTGTGATAACAGCGACATTTTTTCTGTTCATTACAAAAGATCAGTAGTGTAAAGCCTTAATCTATTGGATCGATCTATAAGCTTTGTATTGATTGTCATATGAGACTTCTCCCTCTTCTGACACTAGGAGGGAAGCGACTTTAATTTTTTCCTTTTCTACCACATTTAAATTTTAGCTCTTCTTCTTCAACCACTTTAAGTTTTTCTTCTAGACCGGGTAATGGATCTGCTTTATGAGTTCTTCTGCAGTCTCTTCTTTGCACTTCCCAACCTAGAAAAATTCTCCACTCCGCTTTTATGTATTATTTGAATCAGCTTCTGCATTAAAATGGATAAATAGCAGTTCAGCATCGTGCAGCAGTGTGCCATTGCCGTTAGACAACTGAAAAGTGGCACAGCATCTTTTAAAAGCAAAGTGTAGTTGATGTGTGTGTTAACGAAAAGTTCGTTGAAATATACAGTGTCCGCCAAAAAGTCGACATAATACGGGAAAACCTTTTATTTTTGATTTTTCAAAAAAACTTTTTTCGTCAATAATTTGTGCTTGTCTAAAAACCTATTTAGCCCTTATCATATATACCGAGTGATTTTTATTTCTTTAGAAAATAAAGTTTTTCGAAATTGTCAAAATCCGAAAAGTGCTATTTTTCGGAAACTAAGATTTCAATGAGATTCTTTTAAAGCGTGTTATTTTTAGCGAACTGAACAATCTCAAGGACAGAAAACCCCTAATTTTTTTTAACTTTAGCTAAAAATTAATTTTTAATTTTTTTTCATATTTTTCAAATTTCACATATCAAGACTTAATATTAAAATTAAATTTTTTTATGTGAAGACTTTAAAGATTTATAGTGGGAACAAATAATATAAAATGTTAATTACTTCTTTAGATTTTTTATTCTTTACCGAAAAGTAGTATGTTTGCATAATTTTTACGTTTTTTATGCAAGGTGCCTTTTAGGAAAAATATTTTTCAATTCTAATTAATATCTATTTAGATGGCTTCAAGAAACTCTAGCCCTGTTAATGAATTACAGTTACAAAAATCCTGTAAATGTCCTTTTATAGTTATCAAAATGAGGAGATTTTTCTTTATCCAATTACATGTTCTAAAAAATTGTCATCCGTGTCAACACATATTAGTGAAGAAGCTCGTGTGCATTAGCGAATCTACTGTAAGCAAAGGAAACTCGAGTTGTGTGATTGCTCCCATGGTAAGAATGTCTAAAGAACAGATATATTCTTACTGTCATGGCGTAGTAACACTAGAACACACATTTATACAGTACAAAATAACTAAAACCGTATCAAACAGTGGTTTGCTGCTTCAAGAGGCTATCAAATTTAAAATGCAGTGAGTGAGGAAGCGTGCGATATAATTGCGGTATAAGGTGTTAGAAGAATACAGTAGTGTTTGAAGCATCCGCCTAGACTAAATAAAAGCTACAGCCGCCAAGTAGCAGCTTCTGCTTGGTAACTCTACCCCATTTAATTATTCCTCACGTCAAACCACGTTTCCCGTGACATGAAGCCGGTCTATTTCTATCATTCTTCTGTTTTTGATCCAAATTAAATCGTATTTTTTCTTTTAACGCGAAATGCATTAAATTTTTTAACCAACCTGGAGACTAATCTTGACAAGTTAGGTTGTGCACAGCTTAATACAGGTGTATTAAAAAGCGCACTCGGTGACTAGGCTTGGTATTTATCGACAAAGCTGAAAGTAGGAATGTAGCCACATATGAGAAAAGTAAGCTAGGATACGATTTTCTGTCCTTCTATCTACGGAGAAATCGAAATGCAAATTTCAACTCACCCCGTCTTTAATAAATCTGCAAACAAATTACCCTTGGGAAATGCAGTGACGTTGATCATTTTTATTTTTACAAAGTAACTTAATATCTGTTAAGCCGCTGGTTGTTATGAAAACTCTCGGCTTCAATATCTCGAAGGACGGGAGGTATGCGAACAAAAATTTACCGCAAAAATATGAAGGTGGAAACGAGCCCATATTTTGTGCCTTTTACATGCTTCTGACGTTTAATATGCTTTGAAGTAAAGCCCAAGTTGGCACTCTTTGTTATCGGTAGTAAGTAAAGTGGGATTCTCGTTGGTTAACATAATAAGATTAGCCCTGCATGTAGCCTAGTAGTTTGTGGAATTTACTTATGAAGCCCCGATGGAAATAACACAGTCTCAATTTGATATTAAAGTTTCGTGGCAAATATTTTCCTTATTGAGATATATGTAGGGTAGTGGTTATAGTTTCATATAAAAATATTTATTTAAATGTGTCTATTACGATATGGAATACAGCCACATTTAAATTTGTTTGCGACATTAGGGCGTATATGGTAGGTGGTGCACCTACCTTTTCCAGTATTAACACTGCACCACCCATTGCAGAGACATTTTTCAGTCTGACTTTGTTGATTATTAGTGTTTAACGAGCCACATGGCTGTCCTTGTTCTAATTGTGCATTTTAAAATTGAATTATAAATAAAATGGTTACCGAAGATGTTACCAGCTTCTTTAATAAACAATTTGCATTGCAAAAAAGGCAGCTTCAAATGTCTCTAATAATACTGCAACATTAAAAGGAAGCACTTAGTAATATGAAATACATGAATTCGAAGAGAAAGAAAAAACATTGCAGTCGGTGGGAGTGGAGCTTAAACTGTTAGGTTGAATCCAATTACTAGTACTTGCTTATCGTTACATTATAAAGGACTCGATGACAGCAAGGCCGATGGTGCCCGATCGGTGACGATGGAAACGTGACATATGTAGACGATCACAACACGCGCCTACATAGACGGATATTGATCAGTTCCTGTAATAAAATGATTAAATAATTATTTTGCATTTGTACAATTTGCGTTCGCCAACTGTCTGTTTTTATTTTCATCCCACTTGGGGGATGTTACGGGTTTCTGGTATTTTTGTATGACCATCTGGAGCTCTTGGTGCTGCAGCAAGACTTAGTTACCTATTCACGTCGTGCTTGATTTGATTTATTCAAGTTTTCCTTGGCGCTGCTCGATGACCCTTCCACCGCTGCTGTCGTCACCAGAACAGCTAACGTGAAAGACGATTCGTTTATATGAACGAAGTGTTTGAACCATCTTAGGCGGCATCGTTGTATTGATTCTTAATTTGTGGGCTGTTGACAGCACCGTTCAGGGATGAATTCGTTGGTGGTGTGGTTGGGTAGTTAAATGTGTCCCGCTTTAATGGTGTCCATGGCTGTGATTCCACAGCATAGAACAAAGTTGGGATGACAAGCGTGCGGAAAGGGTGCACTTTCGTAATTATTGTTTTCTCCAGGCATCAACTGAACTGTTCGCGGTTGCAGCCACTTGGACAAGGAAAACTAGGCGTTTAAACTCATGAAACTGTTGAATTTGGGTTCTACGGAATTACACCGCTGCAGACGAACCGGTCGGTGTTTCATCGGCTTTGATTTCCAGGCGCAAGGCACTTTCCGTGTGAAATAATTGTCGCGAAACTGATTGCCTCGTTTGTCATCCATTATGGCGACGACCATGATATTAAAAAGAAATGGTGAGATTCAGCTTGCTCTTATCTTGCAGTTTGTGTTCACAGTCGCTAGTTGAAAAATGTGGGTGTCCAGTGATTGAGAAAGAAGTGATGTAAGAAGAACGAGCACTAAACTGGCGTTTTCTATCCAGATATGGACGTCCGCGGTTACCGATTCTTTGTATTCTTGCACGAGAGAGTTTTTGCAGTCGCGGCTGTTATATTTTTTCCGAATGGGAATCATCACCGCATTTTTGTGTGTTATAGATATTCGTTCAGAGCACCAAATCTGTCGTAGTAGCGAGTGCAGGCGATGTGCCTTCAACATTTCGGTAGTGACGTTTGATAAACCTCCTGCTTTGCCGGTTCTGACAAGTTTATGTGTACGTTATCGCTGACTTTTTTCCACTCTTAGCGTAGATGATTACTGATAGCAAAAAGCCTGTGGTATCGGTGTTTTTTAGTGACATTGTGACCTGGTTCTAGTGTGTTTATCACTCTTATTTGAGTTAGAAGCAAACTATGTGACGTTAGCGCCTGCACATTTTAAATCTGTGTATAAATAGTGTCTTAAAATTTGAACGCACCAACTAAAGTCACAATTAACGCTTAATTCCCAGTCACTTAAGTCTAGGCACCAGTCCAGTCGAGCTCCACCTGAAAGCTCTAACAGCACCCAGGCCTTCGACTTACGCGAGGTCACCTATATCCCGAGACGGCTTTCTAGTCGAGCTCAACGCCGTCGTTTGGTCCTGCATAACGAGTTTCCCTCAGAACGAACACCCGAACAGCGGTTTACTCCAGCTAGACCGGCCCGTCGCACCGATCCGGAGTTTGCTTTAACCTGAAAGGCAAGCCGCCGCCAGATGAAAATCAAGGTCCAGCTACCTACCAGAAGAAACCTTACAGAGCTCCAAATATTTTCCTGAACTCTAATCCTAAAACCGCTTTCCTGGCTCTTCTATTCTGTACCGGAGAAAAAACTTGAAATCAACCCTTAAAGTATCCCCCAGGTCGCCGTCTTCGAAACCAGAGGGTACCTCTCTGAATCCGTTCTAAACCGTTCTCGGGGCCTCTAAAAACCAACACTTAAGCAAGTTGTTTAGACCGCCGTTCCCGGTAGCAAGAAATATGTATCCATAAGCTGCATTCTGATACCCCAAGGCTCCAAAATTACGCCAGTAAAAGTGTACTTTTAGGCCTGAGAAAGGGCTTTGACGAATACGCTGGTTGCCGTCTTATAATAGCCTTCCGGGACTAACCACCAGCATAACCGTGTAAAGCCACAATTTACGTGGTAATACGCTCCCTCCTGACCATCGTCGAGTTACTACGACGTTTCCAGACAAAATTGAGGCATCTAGCAAGACCCCGAAAACCTGCAGACTGACCTTGAAACCGGCCAAACGCCCATTCCGGTTCTCGTGAGGTTCAAAGACACATTTTGCACACTACATAGCCTGCCGACTGAATTAAACTGACAATCAACAACTCGTAGTACTAGCAATACATACCCGACACCAATAAATAGACTCCTCAACGTTTTATTATTCTTAAAACGATGGCACTTTTACCCGACGCTGTTTCTCAACAAATATAGCAATTTTAACATTGTCAGTTCTAGGTTTGGAGACCATACCGCGCAGAGCAGATTCTCACTATAGCCGCAGAATTTAGTCATTTCCTCGAGATTTCATAGCTAACGTTTCGCACGGATTGCCTACTCCCGCGTGACAGGCGTGTTTCAACGCGAATTTATTGGAATTTTATTTACAAAAATTACATCTAATATGAAGGCCAATATACCTAATATTTCTAAGGTGTTCTGAATCTAATCAATCGATAGCATCAATTAACTCTCGGGTTACTCAGTTTCCGAACGATGCAGTGATATTCGAAAAAGTTAATTTCAATTATATGTAAAAATACCAGCCAGTATGTAGCTTTGTAATGATGTGGTTCAACTCTCAGTACTTGGCACTTGGAGCGATTACAACTTTCGCTGGTATTCTGGATCGGTTGACTTGATCCAATCTCTTAGTTCCGGCTGTGTAAGTTTCAGTGTGTCGGATATGGACATATACCAAGTGGTGGTCCGAACCACATTTTAAACCTCACTGTGTGTTTATGTTTTCTACAGATTAACGGTGCCGGGAATTGATCAGCACATAGTCCATATTGTATTCTCACCGTTGAAAGCGCTCTAGTTGAGATCCCGCTTCTGCGGGTGGTGGAACATAAAGCCACTCGCCAAGGTTGCCAAGCGTTTCTTCCAAACCGATTCTATCGGCTTCTGTGTGCGCACTTAAATGATCAGTAGGGTTAGATCCTTGCGCAGTCTCGAGTAGACTCTATCTTAAAACTATCTGGTCTAATTGGGTTAGCGAGTTGATAGAGTGTATGAATTGTGGTGGTACCAGACACTGCAAGTCGGTCTAAAATGTGATGACGCTCTGAATTCACCGCTCTACAAATGTACGATTTTGTGACGTTAAATCACTTATTTAAACACATGAATACCAAAAGTAGTTACAGACAGCATTCTGTAGTAGTAGCGTGTGTGCCATTGTCGTTAGATGGCCTGAGAAATGAACCGCATCCTGTAGCAGTGTAGCAGTAAGGTTCGTGCTATAGCCATTCAATAGCGTTGAAGGAAATAAGCCCGATCGGGGACGGAGTATTTCCTTTATATCAAGACGGAGAAGCTTTCATGTATACAATATTTTATATTATTAGAAAGCTACTGTAGGCAGTACATAATCATGCCCAATTTACATTTATTTATGCAGGACACTAAATATCTTATTGGAAGGTTAACTGCTACGGAGTTTCCCGCAAAAATGATCCCGACTGTCAAATAACTGATTAGTTACATATCCAATGTTGGCTTATATTTCGGCATACATGCGGATGAGGTTTCCACACCATTGCAGTTATTTCCCTTCAAGTTTTTTGTTATTGCTGGCTGTTAGTCTAGCATTCTAGCTCGTCGCTTATACGCCTGTTACTAACACTATCTTATTAATTTCTGTCTCGTACTTTGTGCATATATTTCATTTCAAATGTCATAGAGTAACGTGGATATGTACTAGCATACTGTCTTATAGAGATACATATTGATATTCGTACTCAGGTCTCGAATATTCCACGAAGGTATTTATTCCTGTCTATCACCTTCATCGCGCATATGTCGTGCTCTTATGTTTATTTTCCTAGGTGTAATGTAGTTTTTCTAATGTATGGGCATTGTGATGTTTTTTTCAAAGTCCGCCAAGGTTTGTGCGGTTTTTTATGCTTTAAGCAATAAATATAGCCACTTTTGTATTATTTTTCTCTGTTTTCATAAGTAATTGGAGCGCTCTATTATTCTGTTTTGTATATTTCTTATAGTATATTGATTTTCTATTAAGTTGTGCTGCTAACTTTTTCTTTACGTTCAATCGCTCGTTCATTAACTTTTGTTCCAATTGATTGCTTTTGATAGGTTCTTTCTTAATTTTTTCTTTCTGATAGGGCTCCGTTTGTCGTTGTTTTAGGTTATCCTTTTTCAGTTAAAAAATATTCGCTTTGTTCGGCTGACGTGTAGGTCTTTTTGTACTTTCTAGAACAGCTTTTGAATCGTTATGCAGTTATCTTTTATTTTATCTTGCTTTACATGTTGACTTACTTTATTTCGTTTTAATACATATTCTGTGCTTACCTCTTTGCTTCATTATCTCGATTTTATATAGCTTTAGGTAATTTTTGTATTGGAAATTGCAGCCCCAGAGTGCAGCATTCCGGTACATATTTTTGTCTTCTTCTTTCTTTCATGGATTAGGCTTCTTTGCCTGTTCCGAACATATTTTTGTTTTAAGAGTTTCCTTTGATGGAGCGTTAAGAGTGTGCTCATTCCGAAAAATCGACAATAATTTGGTGAAGATTCGGTTTCATTGGTTTGGTGAAT
The DNA here is from genome assembly GCA_940337035.1 of Agriotes lineatus. Taxonomy (NCBI): domain Eukaryota; kingdom Metazoa; phylum Arthropoda; class Insecta; order Coleoptera; family Elateridae; genus Agriotes; species Agriotes lineatus. The sequence continues at coordinate 79,093,870 of OW679203.1, forward strand.
TGCTGCGCTCGTGGAATTAAATCAGGATTTAATATTTGAAAGTAAAACACTTGTTGGCAGCATGAAATATGAGATGCTTATCTTTATCTTCACGTGGTCTGACGCATAGTCAAATTTACTTTAAGTTTTTTCTCTTGCGTTTTTTGTTCACGTAATTCTAAGATAGCTGGTTTCGTTTTGTAGTCCAACATTTTTGTTTTGCTTTGTTTTTCTGTATTGAATCTAGTCCCACTAGTCCATCAACCATAAAGGCGCTCATGTTTTAATATTGCTCGACTCAACTAAGTGTAGCTATTATTGCTCTAAAGATTTTATATATACATTTTAAAGAAATATTTCGATAACTTTTATCTACATATATAAAAGATTTGGAAGGATTCGGCAACGTCTCGAACGCCAGTTTTTCATATTTACGAACGCAATAACGATTTATTAGTATGAAGGAATTGAACACAACGGAGCAGAGATCATTTGTATCTGCCAAACCACAGTCACCACACAGACCCTTGAAGCATTCTTCGTTATTATGCGACACTTTTGTGTATCGAAACTTAAAAATTGAAATAAAAAGGCGTGCCCCCAATACAGATAAACGGATTAAAAAGCTGACGAACGAATTATTAGCGGAACAACGCCATTTCCAAATGCCAAGTTTCCGGAAAGGTCGTTTGATGAATCAATAAGCGTGCGATGGAAATAATAAAAATGTGTAACTATTGCCATCGACGCAGCGCAAAACATAAATATCATGTCTACACATTTCAGCTTTACCAAATAAAATTTTATTTATGAATCTTTACGCATCATTGAAACCAGACTCATAGTTACTATGATGAAAGCAATTTATGTGCTATGCAACAAAAAATGGAAATGTAGAGCATGGCTAGCAACATGTTAGTGCTTCAGCTTGCGCAAGGTTGATTACGCCCTCAGTTGGTGTCTACTCCGGACCAAACCGATTAATAGGCTTAGCGAAATTCTTACCAGATGCATTGCGCCTTGGGGCACCTTGGGGAAATGAATTTACACCCTCGGATAATTACTGTTCGAACACTGGTTCTCAATTAATCCTAAGTAGTTCATATTCCCAAATGGAAATTCCTGCGTGGATATCCTTCCTAATTCGATCAAACTTGTTGGAAGTTAAATGCGTGTACAACATCTAGAGGTAATTCCATCAGGGGACAACTGATCGGCTCTCCCATATACTTAGATTAGTTGAGAACAGTTCGGTTAAATCAATACGGCGAAGGCGATGTGGCAGAAGATCAACACCCCTGTATCTGAGCAAAATTTCATTCGATTAGGCTCTGGATTTAAACTCGATTACTTTATCGCGACGTCTGAAATGATTGCTGATAGGCGTGAGCTGAAGCGTGCCTGATTATTCCAAGGCCATTGGAAATTTCAGGGACGGGGCGGAATGGTTCATTAGAAGCGAAACTCACCTTATAATTTCCTAAGTCGTTTACAGTGCAGGTCAGGACTGCCTCCCTTCCTACTGCGGCTGTGACGTTCTGGATGGGGCCTCGGAAGTCCGGAGCTGTATCCATAGAAGATACCGCGATGACGGTAGATTCTGGTGTCAAAACGTCAACTGAAAAAAAAAACATAATAAGTTGTTGAATATATTCCATGTGATTATTATAGTTGTGATTTTATTGTCGCTCTTTCATCTCAAATAAATTCCTTATTTAAACATTTACATTATTCGACCTTTTATAAACTACGACCGTCGTCAGTTTACTGATTGCAATCACTTAGGAAATTTTAAACCTCTTCTGAAAAAGAAGTCTGCATATTGCAAGTACATTAACACACATTCTAGCACTATTTACACCCAGTCTACAAATTTTTTTTTGACGGAAATTTTCATCCACAGTAACTGTTTATAATCATCATTCGAACGAAGTTTCTTAAAAATGGGCTCAGCACACTTTGAGTTAATAATTTGTAAAAACGGTATTAAAATAGTATTGTCTTTAATTGAAATATAAAATGTAATCAGAGAAGGCTTAGAAATAATGAATAACAGGGCAAGATAAATGTACAAAAGAAAAAGGAAGGGGGAAGCGAAGCCAAGTTGTGAGGTGTTATTTTGGCTTCCCCACTAAATTCCATTTTAAAGCGAGTAATTATCCATTTTTTCGGTGTTTTATAATTAGTGCAATGTTTTTGGATAGACTGTAGAAGGATTGCTTTAATTAGTTGTATATCTACAATATATTTAAAGTGTTGCTGGTGTTGCTGTTTCAGTTTTTGGAGCTGTTGCGAGGTTGGTATAGCCTTGTAAGCAGAAATAAAGCACTCACATTCGCGCTGGGCAGTGCGAAGCTTTAAGACTGACGAAAAGAACTAGTTGTAAGCAGTTTTGGAGTGGTTCAAGCTGCAGACGGCGTTCTAAGAGCTATGTGGGGTGTTACGGCAGGCCAACGGAGAGAAAGAGGAGCCCCTGTCCGTCGTAGGACTTGCTGTGGGAACGCCTGGTGTACTATTTTGCATCAAGGAAGCCAAATAGGGTTAGAAAATTATCCCAAAGGTAAAATTTGGTAAAAATTTTTTGCACCGCGAGTGTTTGTTGTGGCGTCTATTTACTTACGTTTGTTAAATCACTTAAGCAACGTCAACTTGTTTTGATAAATTGCGAGTTTAGAGCTGCATGCTTGTAAAGTTGCTTACAATAATTGAAATATCTAATTTTGTAGCGGTCCCATTGGATAAACAAGCGATGGCTAAAGCGATTACTTTTAAGAATCATAAAAACCACGATAATTATCTTAATAACAAATGTATTGTCTATAATTATTTATTTAACCATATTTGCTATGATGGAGAAAACCCACCCCTTTGGGATGATAGTCATTTAGTTAAATAAATATTCAATAATAATAATAATATCTAGTCATATAGACATATAACAATATATTAATATCTTTTTTCATTGCGAATGCCTGATTCTAGTGATATAAAATACTGAAATGCTTTTAAAATTCTCTAGATGCTGTTTTTCATTATTCTGAAATTAATACTCTACTTATACATCTAAAAAACATCTTTTTTATTTAATATTTCTAATGACGGTCTCCTCTAAACATGCTGCTTTCCAATATTTAAACGATTTGCAAAGTTTGGTAATATGATCTTTTTTGTATCTAACTAGTAGTTTTTTTGACTTTGAGATTTCAGGCGTTGCAAAAGCGTGAGGAGCGATATTTGCGCCGTTAATGCTTTTCGGCTTTCGCCGGATGTTTCCAACTTTTATACTGCTTAAAACTGTTACGGGTTCTTTGTCGTTAATTAAACTGCCGCTGCACTCCAACATCGACATCGTCCTAATTTCGAATGAGTAAAGTTTGTGGTTCTTACTCATCTCATGCTGAATTACCTTCTTCGTAGTGGCAGCATTTTAACGGATATACAATTGTAGCTGAAACTGCTTTGTGTGTGTTCGTTTAACGGGCATCAGCTTTGGACCTTTCCTCATAATGGAAAGCTATGTATATTTTTAATACGTTGGCTGGATGACGGCCTGTCAAATAAGGTTTATTAATTCCAGGATGAATTACCGTGACATCACTGTTAAAGCATCGGGTCATCTGCGGTTGTTCGCTGATTATTTTACCTATATATTTTCATGCTCAATATACCTGTTCAATTATTACATTGTGTTATCCTATACTCGGTATAGCAATATGCAGCTGCATACATAAGCGAGAAATACCAAGTCGGCGAAGACAAATGTATTATTGAGGCAATTAGGTTTTCAACTTCCTCCTGACGGTTAGGACGTCTCCTGCTAACGTCGCCCCATTTTTAAAGTAGGGCCCGGAAAACCATTAATAGATACCTTCTATGTCCTTACAGAATTGACTTCTAAGCAGAAACACCTATGCTTTCAGAGGAAAGCCTCGCCCGTGTCTTACTGAAGCTAATTGTGTGCATTTATGGCTTTGTTGCCTGTTTAGTGTAACAGTCTATTGAAATTTGATATGGTTTCTGTAAAATATTTTCTTGCTATATACACTTATTCCAAAGTTTTCGAACAAACGTTATCACGAATGAAGAATACTCATTTAGAAGAAACTATAAATCATTATACCAGTATAGAGCAAACATAACTGAAAGCTTTTAGTGTGGTTTTACCAACAATATGAATACATCTATTCACTACAGTCAGAGGAACTTAGTCGCATATATCGCATTTTTGTCTTTGTTGGGGAAAACATTCAGAAGAGAAACGGATCATTCAAAATGAGAAAATCGATCATCTTCAGTTATTGCAATATTAATAGAGGAAAAATATGAGCCAGCTCTCATTGCAGTCCTTTAGGTTACCGACAGAATAATCAACGTGACGATAAAAGTAGAAGACAAATTCTTGCATACTTTGCCAATATATAAGTCATATAAGTAGTAGTAATAGGAAACTGCATTATCCGAAAAGGAAGTAATACGATAGAGGGGGTGAAACAAAGTTATCGTTAAGAAATCACAAGTCACAGCTTCATAGAAAATGTTAAGGTCTTGTACACTTTACTGTTGGGCGATTTGGGGCCAGAAAGCCAAGAAAGGAGATGTACACGTGCTCGAATTACGCAAAAGAAGAGCATCACGGTAGAGACCGGCGAGAGCCAGAGCCAGGTATTTTGCAACTGGCATTCGTTAGTCATCAGTACAGGTGGGTGCTTTAGTAATATTATTTGGTCGTTCGAGAGTACCAGAGCAGAGGGCTGAGTGAGCCATTGAACCTAAACGTGTGTAGGTTCGTTCAGTGGGCACTCCTCTTAAGCGTATGTCACCACAAAAACACCATTAGAAACAGCTATCTGAGTGATTCAATATTATTGTTCACAGCGCCAGCGCTGTAGCGTCACTATTGTAGACTAGCACCATGGACGCATCGTAGAAGCAGCTGTTGGGAGTGAATTAAGCATTGTTAGTGTAAAGGAGAATCATTTGCGCTTGGATGTAGCGTTGATAACGGAATTGGAAGACGGCTTACAAAGGCAATTTAAAAAAAATGAATGTTCGTAGAGAACACCAAATGCATCACAATTGCCGCAAAAGTCATCCGATGCAATCGCGTAGTAGATGACTACCCTTGAGAACAAATAATGATTTTTATTTCTCATATACGATACCAAGCACAGAAAATCTGTTAGCGGAAGTACGCAACTAAAGAACCAAGGCAAGTCACATAACAGGATGTCTTGAGAAACTAACATGAAACAAGAAGGACATGCCAATATCAACTGGTGGTCATCTGGTGCTAGAGCTACCACAATATTAAGTTAGAAATGTAGAAATAAAACTAACACAATCGTAGAAGTAGTATGGCCACTAGCGTCGAATAAATGGGAGCAGGAAACCATGGTAGGTTTGGAATTGGTTGCGAGTGGAAAGAAAAGAAACATGAACGGAATTGGAAGTCACCATAGAAAGAGAACTGATGAGGACTAACGTATGTCCCATAAGTTTTGAGAAAAAATATTAACAGTTATATTTCATGTTGCTTTAATTTTATATTAAATCCAAGAACAAGTACTTATTTCTACAGCTACATTTAATAGAATTATATGCTTAAACTACGGATAATGGCTCATGTTCTTCAACTCCAACCAAATTGAAAGCATTTTTTCTATAATAAGCTACAAGGATTTTTTTTCTCAAAACTTATGGGACATACGTTACAACTTGTTGACTTGGACGATGAAAAACTTGTTGACACCCTTTCTTGTTAATTACATATCTCTTAAATGCAACGCCGCGAGAGTATATTTGGGTGCCCGCCAGCTAGACAACAGTGGAGACAGTGTGCAGTTTCTTAAATGATGTAATTACCAACTGTAATGCGCGCCATCAGGTTTTAAAATTATAACAAGTATACCCAGATAGGTCGAGAACTTCTAAACTCAGTTTGAATCGTATCAAGCCATAACACAATATCAAAAATACAGAACGTAGCAGTAACGAAATCAGACACTAAACGATATATACATGTGCGTTAGATTTATTAAATAACACAGCATACAGCAACCAGTACAGAAATTCAATAACTTTTATTATGCGTTACTTACTTGAAAAAGGTGCACATTAAATTACCGCTATCATAGTGATTAGTACAATTCAATACACAATCTAATATTTTACCAGTAAATTGTACAATTACTTATCAAGTACAGCTGCAGTTTTTCTTACCGTACTTGCTATACAAATATCATTAACCCAAATCATTAAGTTACACGCTACTTATCTGAGAGCTGCACCCTTCTGTAGGAGGTGAAACAAAAGCTCAGGGGAAGAACCTAAACGTTTTCAAGCAAACGGCATAGCTGATGATTTTGAACTTCGCAGATCAGGATTAATGGTATCATAACATGTACGTATCTCGATATTTAAAGAGTTCTTCTTGTGTGTAGTTTTATAGTAAATGTTTTATATCACAATAAACTCAGTATTTGCAAAATATATGGTGCATTAGGAACGCCCTTACCAAATAAAGCAATTAGTTCGTTAAAGAAATGAATAATTTTTTTCATCTTATTTTATCTTTCTGTATGTTATAATTGCATAAGTACATCTTTTTCTAATGAGCCTGTGAAAAGCCATTTGTTTAATTTAAAACAACACGGATACAACTAGTCACGTCTTCAGAATTACATGCTCGCTGAAAACTTTCAACCTTTGAAAGGACAAAGTTGCATGCTCCCTTTATTGCACATTAGGATGCCACGGTGTGTGACTCTTTCTTGCTCTTAGATGTATGAATGTGTAGCGCAGAGGAATATTAATGCAGTTATTAAGAATTTCTTGTAACTGTTCCTGTAATTAGTGAGACTATCAAGGCTGCGCCTTGCCGGGTTGCGTTTATAAATTGCTCTTATATTGTTGTTCGAGCAATAACAGTAAGCTCGAATGGGTGTCATCTGCACTCAAATACAGCAAATAAAGATGACAAACATTTAGCGAGAGAATTGTCGCTAACGCCTTATTGCAACCGGAAAATGGCACATATGGGTGGGCGCTAAAATAAAACTGGTCGTTAAATTTATTGATTAAATATTCTGGCTCACAGTATGCGGATTATTAGCTACTTATCTTAATTACTATATTATCTTAATACTAATGTAGCTTGGTGCATTTATGCACACATTAACTAGTTTATTAATATATTTGATGAATGTCAAGGCGAAGAGCAACTTGTTTGAGAAGTCCTATCGTTAACTTCTTTTAGAACAAGATTCTTACTAACCATAAGGTTATTTGTATTTAACTGATTTATTTCTTTATATTATTGAGATATATTTATTTATATATAACCAAAATGTTACTAAATAAAAACACGAAAAAGCTAAGAGGTATACGTAAGAATGATCAAGTGCGACCATATTAAATAATATCAAAAATGTTTTGTTACCGTTACCATTTCTAAAAGCAGCATATAAACAAGGAGGAAGCAAATCTAAAATAGGTCCGTTCAAATAAAACAGGACGCACAAAAATGAAAATGCGGTAAAATATTTAATCGCTGATCAGAAAGCTTAAGAAACAACCTGGAAGTATATTAAAATGTTGGACAGACAGTTGATTATCATCCTTATTCGAATCTGAATATTAAAAGCGATAACCTGCTATATTACATATCAGTTAAGCAGAAAGTTGGTTATTATCCTCAATAAAATTTGAAGATCATAAGAGACAACCTAGTAGACTATATACATGCTAATCATAAAGATGGCTATAATCCTCGGTGGAATCGGAACATTGCAAGAGACAACCTGGCGGATTGCCTAAGAGTTGAACAAGAAGCTGATTATCATTCTCAGTTGAATCTGATTATGTCAAGGAATAGGAAAAGGTAAAGGTTCAATATAATTTCAATTCCACCAACTTGGGGCGGGCTGCTATAGGGACTTTGCGTCTCTCTTCGGCCAAGAACGGGAATTGATGGATTAGCGAGAGAAAGGAAGAGTGGAGAATCAAAGAAAGGCCACGAAAGGTTGAGAAGTACTGCCCCGGAATTCGCCTCAGAGAATGTACTATGTTGACTCAGGAAAACTTCCTAAAATCTGAATAAGAGCAGACAGACACGGGAATCGAACCCACGACCTTCCAAATGCTAAGTAGATGTGCTAACCTACAGAGCTCGGCCAATCAAGGAATAACTTAGTAGACTATTTAAATACACAAATTTTCACTTTAGGTTTCGCCCAGCGACTTGGTATTCAACTCACCTTTACATCCTTTTTCATCTTCATCTGGCCGTCATAATGGGAAACTTCAACGCTACCTCAACAACTGCCTCTTGTTCCTGGATCTCTACTGAATCCTCAACACCAAGTCTACTTTCATCTCGCAAGTGGGAGTCTCCATTATTAGCCATATATTCAGATAGTTTAGTTCCCAATTATGATAACATCGCCATTCCAGTCACCAACCACAATCTGCTGCCGATGGCTGGATGTTCTGAATCCTAAATATCGTGTCGTCCTTATACGTCCAGCATCCGGAATTGGGATTATTTTCGGTAGGCCATTGACACCGGTCCCAAACATTTCTTTGTCTTCAACCATTTCGGCTCTGGATCTTCCTCTTATGGCCGAGATGAAGTTAATCCAGGACGCAGCGACCAGGAACATTTCGACGAACGTCGCCCGCCTTTTCCTCGTAGCGTTGTATAGCTTCTTCGCGAAAAGCGACGGCTCTACGGACAGTTTACGCATACCAGTCGAAGGTTTTTGTCTCAAGGTCGTCGTCTGCCGCCACAGACCAACCCCTCGCGAGCACCGCTGACAAACCCCGGCGGGACCAAATTCTGAAGAAAAATAAGTTCGACGGTATTGCGTGTTTTCCAGCCAATATATTATCGGGTTTGTTTTTCTGCCTAATGCCGTCGGTAGATCATATAAGGATCTGCGTCTAACGTATGCACACCTGCATCGCCGCACGGAAAATCCTTCCAGATATCCAGTTCGGCCTTCGTCACCACTGCTTACCTTTTATACTTTTCTTTTGTCAGTGTTCGCAGGCTCCATACATTCAATCAAGGAATACCTTTGACAACGATTGCACCGAGTCGTGAACCAAGGATATCACTCTGCCACTTTCAACCCTAGCACTGACGTTCTTCAAGGCTCCCTGCCTGCCTCGTTTTTATCATTCCTTGCTGTATCGACATCCACATTCGCTTGAATCTTTTCCTTAAACTTATACAATATGGGGGCGACACGGCCTTGTAGATCAGAGCGCATACTTTCTACAAACCTAAACTATTTTCCCGCTCAAACTCGACAGCGTATAAGTTTTCCTCCAAAACTGGAGGGTAAAGCCCAACCCAAATAACACTCACGTTATCTCTTGCGCAAACACACACCAAACTGCCGTTCCAAAGATCAATTCCCGCGACCTCTTACTAACGTTATTGAGATTTAGCTTGGAAATGGACTGGGGCCGACCCTGAGCAGAGGTCATGCAGAAATGTAGCTCAATTCCTTTCGTCCCCCGTGACTGTTACGTATTGGGTGCCATGAGCAGAACCGGGAGCCCGTCGATAATATTTTCTTCACTCTACAAGCGGTGCTTATCCAAATCCTAGATCACCTAGATAATACTCCACTAAACATCGACTAGCTCTGTCAGAAACACAAAATTCACCTTTGTTTGAACTGCTTATCAGCAAAGATCGCAATTTACTTTTACAAACACGCAATTTGTTTAGTTAGGTATATAATAATCAAATTCCGAAGAGGGGTTGTCCACTAAACAGCATTTAGGGTGGCTTTTTCTGTTAGATGATTATTATGTTCTGAACAAGAAAACTTGCAATATTTCTTATTAATTACAAACCTTGATATTTTAAAGAATTCATTTATATCGTTGGAGACAAAGCTATGCACCTAAACCCTGATCATAAAAAGGGTTTTAATATTTAGTTGAATCTAAAGAACGTGAAAGATAACGTGGAAGGTTTTCTAAGCGCTGAGTAGAAAGCGCTTATCATCCGAGCCGAATCCGGTTATTACAACCCAACATCTGGTAAACTACCTAAGTGCTAAATATAAAGTTCGTTATGAATTACAGCAAAATTATAAGATCTAAGAGATAACCCGGTAGACTACGTAAACGCTGACCATAAAAATCGTTATTATTATCAATCGAATTAGAGTATTGTAATAGGCAACCTGGAAGACTAGCCAGGTACTGTACCGTCCCCGATCGATTCCGATTATTACAACCGAACACCTGTTACACTACATAAGCGCTGAGCAGAAAGATGGTTATGATTCTCAACCAAATTCCGAGATCATAAAACCACCAAGTAGACTACCAAAACGCTGGCCATACAGATGGGCATTATCCTCAATCAGCGCCTACTGTTGTAAGAGACAACCTGGAAGATTAACTAAGCGAGCAGAGCTCTTGGTAATCCTGAGTTAAATTTTATTATTACAAAGGAACACCTGGTAAACTACTTAGACGCTGAGCGGAAAGATTGCTATAATTCTCGCTAGAATTTGAAGATCATAAAAGATAACTTGGCAGGTTACCTAAACGCTATCCATAAAGATGATTATTATCCTCAATAAAATGCTAGTACTCTAAGAGTCAACCGGGAAGATTAGTTAAGCACTGAATACAAAGCTCTTTATCATGCTCACTCGAATCCGATTATTACAACCGAACACCTGGTAAACTATTTAAGCACTGACCAGAAACATGGTTATGATTCTCAGCAAAATTTGAAGAATGTAAGAGATAAATTGGTAGACTACCTAAACGCTGACCATAAAATATGGTTATTATAATCAATCGAAAGCTAGTATTATAAGAAGCAACGTAGAAGATTAGCTAGGTACTTTATCATTCTCGGTCGAATCCAATTAGTACAACCGAAAACCTTGTAATTGACCTAAGTACTGAGCAGAAAGATGGTTATGATTCCCAGCAAAATTTTAAGATCATTAGAGATAAACTCATAAACTACCTAAATGCTTGCCATAAAAATGCTTATTATTCTTAATCGAATTCTAGTATTGTAAGAGACAACTTGAAAGATTAAGTTAGGCACTTTATTATCGACAGTAAAATTCGATTGTTACGTCGGAACAGCTGCTAAAATCTTAAGCGCTGAACAAAAAGGTTATGATACCCAGTAGAATTAGAAGCTCATAAGGAATAACCTGGTAAACTACCTAAACGCTGATCATAAAAATGTTTATCATTCTCAATTGAATCTTAGTATTATAAGAGACGACCTGGAGGATTAGCTTAGCATTTTATCATCTTCAGGCGAATCCGATTATAACAAAGGAACACCTGGTGAACTCCTTAAGAGCTGAGCAGAAAGATTGTTATGATTCACAGTAAAATTACAAAATAATAAGAGACAAACTAGTAGATCACCTTAACGCTGATCAGAAAGATCGCTATTATCCTCAACAAAATCTTAGTATTGTAAGAGACAACCTAGAAGATTGGTTAAGGACTAAGAAGAAAACTCTTTAGAATCCTCAGTTGACTCTGATTACCACAAAGAGATACATTGCAAACTTCTTAGGCGCTGAGCAAAAAGGTAGTTATGAGTCTCGGTAGAATTTGAAGATTATGAGGGATAACCTGGAAGACTGCCTAAAAGCTGACAATAAAGATTGCTATTATCCTCAATCGAATTGTAGTATTGTAAGAAGCAATAGTATTGTAAGAAGCAACTTGAAAGATTAGCTAAGCACTTTATTATCGTCAGTAAAATTCGATTGTTACATCGAAACACCTGGTAAAATACTTAAGCGTTGAGCAAAATGATGCTATGTTTTGCAGAAAAATTGGATGATCATAAGGTATAACCCGGAAAACTACCCAAACTCTGATCATAAAAATGGTTATCATCCTCAATTGAATCTTAGTATTGTAAAAGCCAAGCTGGATGATTAGCTTAGCACTTTATCATCTTTAGTCGAATCCGCTTGCTACAAAGAAATACCTGGTAAGCTACCTAAGCGCTGTGCAGGAAGATTGTTATAATTCTCAGTAAAACTCGAAAATAAAAGGAGACCAACTGGTGAACTACGCAAACGCTGACCATAAAAAATTGTTCTTATCCTAAATAAAATTTTAGTATTGTAAGAGACAAGCTAGAAGATTACTTAAGGACTGAGTGGAAAACTCTTTAGCATTCTCGGTTGACTCCGTTTACCACAAAGAGATACATTCTTAACTACTTACGCGCTGAGCAGAAATTTAGTTATGAGTCTTAGTAGAATTTGGAGATTATGAGAGATAATCTGGCTGGCTACCTAAACGTTGACAATAAAGATGGGTATTATCCCCAATTGGATCCTAATATTGCAAGAGACAACCTGGAAGATTGGTTAAGCACTTTATCATCCTCAGTCAAATCAGATTATTGCGAAGGAGCACTTGCTAACCTACCTAAGCGCTAATCAAGAAGAGAGTGATGGTTCTCAGCAAAATTTGAGAGAACCCGGTAGATTGGTTAAATTCTAACCATAGAAATGGTTATAACATTTAATGAAATTCTGGAATTCTAAGAAACAACCTGGAAGATTAGTTAACCGCTGAGCATTATCCTCAGTAGAGGCTGATTATCAACTTGGTAAACTACCTAAACTCTGAGCAGAAATATAGTTATGAATATCAGTGGAATTCGAAGATTATAAGGATAACTGAACTACATATGCGTTGACAAGAAATATGGGTATTACCTTCAGTCGAACCCTCTAGTAGTGCAAGATACTATCGGGAACGTTAGGGGAGCATTATCATCCGCAGTTGTAGCCAATTATTATAAATAAACACCTGGTAAACTACGTAAACGCTGAGCAGAAAGATGACAGTGATACTCAGCAAAACTCTAAGATCATAAGAGATAACCTGGTAGATCACCTAAATACTGACCATAATGATGGTTATTATCTTATTATCTGAAAGATTTGCTAAGCACTGAGCAGAAATATCTTTATCATTCTCAGTTAAATCCGATTATAACAAAGGTAAACTATCTAAGGGCTGAACAAAAAAGTGGTAATGATTCTCAGTAGAATTTGAAGATTGTAAGACATAACCTGGCAGACGCTATAAAATGGTTATTATCATCAATAGAATCCTAATGTTGTATGAGTCAAGCGGAAAGATGATCTAAATGGTGAATAAAAAGCTGGTTATCATTTTCATTTAAATCAATTATCACAAAGCAACACGTGGCAAACTACTTAAACACTGATGATAAAGATGGGTGCTAACCTCACTCGAATTTGAAGCAGCTAGATTATCATCTGAATCGCATTCAATTATTGCAAGGAACAACCTGGTAGACTAACTAAATATTAACTAGAAAAAGCATCATCATCTTCAGTGGAATTCGAAGATGGTAAAATACAATTTGGTAGACTACCTGTGCAGATACTGGAGATCGTCGTCAGTCAAATTCGAATAACTAAAGAATTCTACCACAAATTAAGTTTTGAATCAACGACTTTTCTCATTGTCGAAGTAACCTAAACATCTAGAGAAAACTATTTGGATTCATAGCTGGAATAACAAGAATATAAACTAAGTAATTATTACGATTATTATTATTATAAAATGCTCTGGGCAGTAGACATTTCCTATGAAGCCCATTAATTGCTACAAAAAAGAATGTAAGTGCACTAATGTAAAACAGTGGTAACAGTAGAAGTAAGATAAATTTACATCCTTGTTTTATTAACTACACACTTGACTTGAACCCAAGATGGTATCTGTTCTTAGAAGAATTTAACGAAGGCGCACTACTAATAATATTAGTGGTTAAACTGTTTCACGTAACAAACACCAGCTGCAGACAAAATTCTGCTTTGCACTAGTTGTAAAATTGTTTTTCAGATTTAAGTTGTGACCACGAATTCTGGAATCTGTGTTCGTAATATTTACAGGAAACATATTGTAAAGAGCCCAGTAAGTTATTCGATCACCGCGAAGTCTGCGATTAGCAAAAGCAGTTAAGTCACATAGTTGCAGACTTTGTTCATATGTGAAGCGAGTATGTCCGCAGGAAAAGCCTGTTACACGACATTGGACTGCTGTTATGAGATTTTTTATCTCTTATGAGATCTGGATTCCACACAAGATCAGAGAATTTTAACAGTTTTATCAACGTCTTTAGTAATGCTAGCAAATCTATTTTTTGAGTAAGGGCAGCGATGTGTCAGCTGTTTTGCAGATGGTTGTTATATGCTGAGATCATGTAAGGTCGTTAGTTATGATGACACCCTGATCACAGTGGGATGAAGCTGTTTCGTAGCCTTGGCCAGAGATATAAAAGATTACATTCGGAACATAACTAAAATTAATCCTGGAAATTATTTTCTACTCTAATGTTGCAGAAATAGCTTAGTAGCGATAGAATTGAAAGCAGTTTAGCGAAGTCTACATTCATAATCTGGTGAAAGCTAAGAAGAAAAATTACAAAAGCATGCTGAATACAACCATCTACTATTTTTTCCGTTATGGTGCTGTACAATCAGTTAATGGAGTTGTACTCATAATGAAAAGCAAGTTAGAAAACGACTAAAATGTAGACAAAATTATTTGAGACTTTGTAGACACTATGCTACAGGCAAATTTATATTTACCTAATCAAATCAAGACGTCACCAGTATATTACAAGTGAAATTATCGCCACGACGCTGGGCGACAATTTGTTACATAATTAGTCGGTATGTCTGACACAAAACGGGTTACAACTTTACTGTGATAGTTTGTAACAAAACAAAACTGGAAAATACAAGTACCATTCGTCTCAACTACGCTACCATTTTTCTGTAACAAGATTTTGCCAGCTAAGCTCTCCGGACGGCGTGGTTCACTTTGATACTCGTTAATCAGGGCGATAATTTGCTGAATTGAATGAAATATTATGAATTGAGAGACACCGGTTTTGGAATCTTAGACAGGATTCTTCTTTGAAGGCGGAAATGGAAACAATCCTCTCGGTTTATTAACAGTGTTCGTTTGCGACGCCCAGCGTCCTGGTTCGTCGGAATTGCGTTTGCTAAATTCCCTGCAGCCGGTAAACAGCTTTATACACACAAAAAAATCATGACCCAAGAGTCGCATGCAAATATCATGAGAGAAAAGCGCATGACAATTTAATTTAATTATATTGAATGTGAATCTAAGTATGCATAATTAACAGGCTAACTAAATGGTAAGGAAAGGTTATCACCATTACCTATAACACTTAAAATTTACGGAAATATAATACTTTGTAGGACTCTGGCAGCAGCTCCTGTTATGTCCAACGGATGCTGCCCGGGTCGGCACACATTCGACTATCGACGAAAACCGTTATCTTGGCAGGGTAGCTCCAGAACATTTATTAGATGCAGGGGAGGGATACTTCATCTACCAAATGCGTTCTAATCTAGGGTAACACTGCTGAATCCCCAAGGGAAAAATGGGGGGTGCTAACAATTGGAAATTTTCAGCAAAAGCACTTCCTTAAAGAACAGCTGGCACAGTGGGAGTCCTCTAATAAATCCGCATAAGCAACTTGGTGATTGGATTTCCTTATATGGAACTCACAGATACAATAATGCACAATCTGCCCACTTGGAAAGATTTGGTAAACTATAGGTTCAATTCAGATACTGTGGCTAACTGACGACAGCTTGTTGCGACGGAAAAGGACGAAGATAAACGGCACCATAAAATTCAATAGGCTCCAAGTGGTATCCTGAAGGCGGGTTGGCATCCGGGGCGCTAAACTTTAACACTTGATCTTGCTGCTAATGCCCTCATGGGCTGGGTTTGAAGACTGACTCAGTAACCTGGTAAAATACCGAACCCCTCGCGTCTCCAGTTATCTATCTTCTACGCATATGCGCGTTGTTGACACAGATGGCACCACATTTCGCAAGAATGCAGACGCCCAAACGCACACGTAGGCCTCCGACAGGTTGAAACTTGTCTCCCAAGGGGCGACAGAATGGCCTTTATTGCTTAGCGGCCAAATGAACTAAAACCGACTTGCACAAAACAGAAGCTGCTAAATTGGGCTCGCGTTTGCAGAATCCTGTAATATTACTATGAGAAAGAGGAAGATGTCCTTAGTTATTTAGTAAATGAACAAAATTCTGCGAAAAGTTTGAAATTATCCTAGCAACCAAAAAGGATGTTGTGCTTTAAAGAATAAATGCTAACAAAATAATTCAGTAATAAATGTCAAAGTCAAATCATTCTAAGCAACAAGAGTACCTTGAAAGAAATCTATACAGTAAATTAATTAACTCTAATGCTTTATACACTTTAGAGAAGGCATCGCTAGTTGAAGAGTCGATATTTTAAGGATAACGTTATAAAAAACTACGAACACATTAAGTATACACAACGCACTTGCTTAGGGTGGAATTATGGCCGAAATGGTAATATTTCTTGGTAAGCGGTTTAAGTATTAGGAAAATTCATTTAGCGTTGTAACGTACTTTACTCTGCTAGATGTTTGGACACTGAAAATAAGATCGTTTTTCCTTCATGTAATTTGAGTGAATAACTAATGTGGAGACGATCTTTCAGCAGCCATGGCTAACCCTAACAAAAAACAATTAAACCTATCTTAAAATCAGGCGTTCTTAGTGAGAAGGTTTCATTATGGGAATAATTTCTCAAGCATTTCACCAAATCTCTGCATCTTCCTACTAATTATATAACCGCTTCTAATTTGCAGTCAATCTAATGCCAGGCATCGTGATATGCATATATTCAATGGAAAACCGGGGTGAATACGATTTAATTGTCAGATACTTCATTAAGGAAGATGTACGTGCAGTCGACATGTTTGTTTGATTTCCTTGTTCTAAGAACACGTTTGCAATTATCATTAGTGGTTTCATACCTTGGCCTTGCATTCTGATCAAATTTTAAGGCGATCAAATAGTGAAGATTCCTAAGAAGTGGTCTAGGAAGTTAATTGCAATATAGTAAAGCCTATAAAGAAGCCATAGATATATTTCCTAGTTTTCATATCATTAAAACGTGCTCACCAATTCGGCGAAATGATTACGAACGGAGATATAGCGGCAGAAGCCGAAGGTCTTGGATATTTTTCACACCTGACGAATGCAGCCAATATTTCTGGCCCTTGTTATTTATTGTTGCGTTTATATCTTGTTCCTGAAATTTATAGCTTACGTAAAAGGAATTTCAGAACATATACTTTTGAAAAGGTTCGTTTTGCTATTATCTGTATATGGAAGCCCAGGTTGAAATAAAACTTTATTTCAAACTGGCGTTCAACGTTGATAGCCGATTTAGAATAAAATATATGTATGAACTACGATGTTGAGAATTACCTTGTTCTGTATTCGGATTTTCTATTTAATTTATAAATAATTAACGTTCCGGACGGCGAAAGTAGGTGACAATAGGTTTTCCATTCTCTGCTCCGTGACATCCTAATTATTGTCTTATTTTATGGTTAGCTTGTTTTATCACATTTGTAGGGGTTGTCATTGATTAGATTTAATTGCAATTCGTACGACTACAAATACATACATTTGATGCATTCACACCTTCACAATTTTTTGTCTCTCTTTGTGTATATAATTTCATTTGTGAAACAGTAAACTACGTAGAAAATAATCTCATAGCTTGATACTTCGAATTCAAAGTTCGATCGGCGATAGGGTGAAAGCTATTTTGCTAAATTTTGTTGGCACTTTCGATTAAAGTGTTGAAATAGTTTGAAAATCAACACAGCCAGCATTTAACACACATAAAGAATAGCAAGCTAGCGCCTGGGGCAAATCTTTAGCTGGCGAGAAATACATTTAACTGAATCGCTGTCTCCCCGCTATGCCGTCTGTATCAGCATCAATGCTCTGTACTACATCAATTTATTATTTTGCAATCATTTTACATCCCGGTGCAGTTCTGGAAAAACTTATCGTTGTCAGCTTATTGATTCACGCTAGTTGCTCGTAGCTAATATTTGAACTTTCGTTTTACATTCTTTCAAGAAAGGTATGTAAGCCTTTCCCTGCAATGCGTGTATTATTAACGCCTGATTTTAGGGGAAGCTAGAGCTGTCCATTTTGGTCCCATTTGCAAGCCCACAAGTCTCCTTTAACTTAACTTTGGCGAGGTCGACCAACTACAATTTATTTATGTTGATTTTCCTTACACTGCTTATTTTGTAGACGAATACCTGCTGTGATTTTGCTTCTCAACCGACGTGAAGTCACGAGCAGTTAGAAAATCTGTAGGAATTATTGTTTTAAAACCGTTCTTTGTTACAGTTACAGCTGCAAGGATCAAGTGCTGAAATGTATTTTTTATAAATGTTATCTTAATAGAAACCTTTAAATCTATTGGATAACGAGCAACGTGCGATTTCTTATATTTTGAAGTGGAACCTAGCCTAGCAGGTAGCGCTTTACAATAACAAGGATTTATCCCAATTTTCTTATAGTTATAATTATATTTACTATTACGAGCAAGCCCCATTTTATTTCAGTGTACAACCCCCCTCCCAGTGAACTTCCGGCCCATTTGAGCTTGTTACATGTCATAAACAGGGAGTTCATGTTTGTAATATATGAATGCTTTTTAGTGCAAGAACGGAGACGCCAGCGTTGGTCAAAGAAGTAACTCAAGAAACGATACGTGCAGGAATCAGGGGTTCATCGTCGGTTTTCGACATGTCTCGGCTTCATGTTAATATATCTTCTTAATATTTTCTTCTTTTTTACTATTAACTGTAGTAATTTTTCGTTACTGTTTCTTAAATTTGGAAAGACAGCAGAAATAACTGGAATAACATCTACAATGGTAGAGTGAGGTGAAAGACTAAGAGTATATAAGAAAATATGTTAACAATCGTGGAAAGGCGACAAGATACGTGAACATTTAAACGCAAACGTCATAGTAGTAAAGATATAAGGACACACGCCTTCTTTTAAGACGGGGACTGAGCTCTGTAGGTTAGTGGTTAGTACAGCTACTTAGCATTTGGGAGGGCGTGGGTTCAATTCCCGCTGTCGTCTGCTCTGGTTCAGGTTTTGAAGTGGTTTCTCTAAGTCAACAGAGTATCTTCTCTGATTTGAACGCCGAGACAGTACTTCTTCACCTTTCTTGGCCTTTCTTCTATTCCCCGCCCCTCTCTTCTTTCACCCATCCTATAATTTTCGTTCTTGTATGAAGAGGGACGCAAGGTCCCTATAGCAGCCCGTCCCCACTTTTCCCTTTAAGGCGAACGAACCAAGAACTTTGTCAGTGGCATGGGGCCAGGCAGGCAACGGAAACCCAGCTGATATTTTTATGAGCACGCCGAGATGTAGAAAGACAAAGAAGTAGATATACCAGGTGGTCCGGGCAGTCGCTGGTGCTCGGAGGGGTCCTGGCCATGCAATGTGAAATGTATTAAATCAGCGACTGGAAGAAAACTAAAACTCCAACTAAGGAAGACGATCGACCTGGTCAGATGGAATGTAAGTAGTCTTTTGCAGACCACAAAGGTTTGCATTCTATATAAAAAACTAATAAGACAACAGCAGACCACGTTGTGTATACAGCAGGAGCCCATGAATCAGGGAGAAATGGAGTAACGATGGTTGCTGGAAATGCCCTCTCTTAATACGTCCTCGACGAGAACTTTATTAGAAATAGATTAATTATACTTACCGTAGATACAAATCCAATAAGGTTACCTATTGTGATCGAAATATCCCAGAAACTTGCCCCACTATAGTAAATGAAATGTGAAGGTTTCCAGAGAAAGGACTTTTTATAGTTATGAATGATTTTAACGCAAAGAGAGGCAATACTATAGCTGATAAAGTACCCAATATAGTTTCTGCGTCATAGGAAATCATGGTAAAGATTGAATGACAGCCGAAGTCTTGAAATCCATAGATGATGAGAGTGTCGAAATGTTGAATGGTCTATGTGGTATGATCTGGAAGATAAACAAGTGGCTCATAAAGTGGCGAAAGTTTACACTTATAAAAAAAGCGTCTCCACTCGGGTGCGGAATATATAGAACTTTATTGGAGAACCAATCAAGCATTATACCAGGAAAGGGCACTACAGTATATTCTTAACACTAGACAGCTCATTGAGTAAACAGGGGTTTTGAGATTGCTGTTTAAGTCATGAGAATATGAGCACTCTCCAACATCAAGCCCTGCTAATCCGAAGACTATTTGAGAGCAATATGACAAAGGTAGAAACAGATCAGGCATACTCTGACAGCTACAAAATGTAGGAAAGAGTCAAACAAGGTGTATCTTGTCGCCACGTTGTTCAAAATCTTCTTATTTATCTATTTCCGTGTGTTGTTAATCGTTGGGGCATCTGCTGGATCCATCGAATGTATTTACGTTTTTCTACAGCGATCCTTTTCACTTCTACTATCGTTTCTCCTCTTTTTTCTGCTTGCTCCTCTTATACTGCTTACATTCATGTCTTCCTAAGTTTTGTGATTAGTCGCCGGCTTTTTGCTTTCGCCTTCAGTGCATATTTCGGTAATCTGGTTTTCCAGTAAATTTTCTGAGGATCTTCTTTTCTGCTGCTGTTATTTTAGATTTGTATGTGGTGTTTATCGTCCATGATTCTAAGCTTTAGGTTAAAGTTGGAGTGTATAAAGATGCCTAGATATTTAGTTTTGTTTTCTTGCGTATTTCTTGAGTTCACTCAAGATTGAATTGTATACGTTGCTGTATACTTGATTGTCTATAGCCTATTTTTGCGTCTGTTCTTCCCTCGTTTGCTATCGTTACCTATAGGCGTTCAAAGTTTTTTACTTCTTCTGTTGGCTGGTTATCTATAGTGATTATGTTATATTCCACATCACCATGCTTCGACGCGTATATAATATCTACCATTTGGATAGTGACTATTAGCTTCGCTGTTTGTCTTTTCTCATTATATTGTAATGGTTCACTGCCCATAGCAATTCTGATTGCCTAATTAACTAAATGAATAAGGTCAACATGAGCACAGAATGAAATAATTTATCTATTGCAAGATAGGTGGGTGGTGTAACTTGAACAAGCCTTCACGTTCGATCAGCAGAGTTAAGCAACGCTCTCTCTGGTCAGAACTTGGATGGAAGTTCCACTGTTGCATCTCTCGGCGCCTCGTGATACGGCTGTCACGGAAATAGGTGGTCCCGGCGGTCATAACAACATCATGACAGTCGTTAGTGGGGTTGGAAGTCCCCATAAATGCACAGCGACGCCTATAATTGGCCTAACGGCTGTTGGCTGAGTGTGAAATAAATAAATAAATAAATAATCAATACTTTACATTAATAAGTGAACTTGATGCAAGCAGCAGTAACTAATAATTTGAGGGATAAAAGTTAGCATACAATAAGGCAGGTTTTAGAATGGTTATGTTCAGAGTAACAGAGATAATAAATGTTCGAAATGGCCAATGCAATTTAATTTGTAGCTGACTGATTTGAGATTATTAACGTCAAACATAATGAGAATAAAATGATTCAGAATTATTTGTTAAGTACAGAAAGAATATGAGCGTTATGTATTAAAAGAGTAAGCCAGCAAACTTCAAATTAGCTAAAATTGAAACGAAACGTGCTATCAAAATGATGATTGCAATAGTGCAATGAAAAATGGAAGGAAACCGATCGAAAAACAATTAGTGAGATGCTTAAATAACTCCAAGTGTATCAGTGCATTACAAACAAAAGTGATTAAAAAAGGCAGAGCAAAGTGTAGTGACACTTATTCAAGAAAAATACAATTTTAGTAGTTAGGCAAAGACATGACATCAAAACTGTAGTCCATAAAGTTCAACAAGTTATCAATCCTAATTTCATTTGTAAAAATTGATAATCTAGTTGCTAAGTTACGCTACAGTCTTTTGTTAGATAATAACCAAACAAGCTTGCAAAACTTGTGTTGGGGCCAGATTGAGCTCCTCAATTTATCACATAAAGTTATAAATAAAAAGTCTGTTTTTATACCATTTTTGCATAAAGTTATTCATCAGTGTGCAGAGCATCTGTGGGTATAGTTTGCCAGGTGTTAAGAGTTTCAAGTGTAGCAGTTTAACCAGGAGTAAGATTCGTCCAAGTGCATAATTCCCGTGGCGTCATTGAAAAGGGTATCCAGCGTCCGAGAAGCTTGCAATTAAGGTAGTATTTTACATAAAGCGTTTGCTGAAGCTCCATAATTCACGGGGTTCGTCAAGTTCAGACTATCTGCGAGGTGTAGCTGTAGGCTCCAGTGCTCCAGATCCGTTCAACTTCGAGAAATTCGGTTAGCGTCCTTTAAAGATGCAAGCTGACGCAGCATTTTTCAGTTTTGACCGGATGTGGAACCAAAAACGATCGCGCGTGGGTTTCTACGTCACACTAGAAACAAAACGAGCTTAGAAGTTGCTACGTCACAGTATTAATATTTACCTGATGATTTATTGCCATTTTGGTGTTATAAATTCAATTTACGCCGTTTCTTGTGACCACAGATCATTTTGTTCCTGAGTCAAATTTAGAGGTTATCTAAGCGTCAGATGGAAATTGTGCATTTTTTCGAAATATTTGAGAATGTTTGTCATACAGCGAGTTAAGTTTTTCTTAATTTTATGAACCTACACCCTGTACCAAGTTTGTCTCATGTTTACTGAGCTAAGCCCTAATTTATTGCGGATAGATAAAATAAAGGATAAGCAATAAACCATTTATTTGTGGTAATAAATTACACTCCTTTAATTTGCCCTGAGTTTGACAGGTAGGTTCGTAATTGAATCTCAGCAATTATAAAGTGTAGTATCCCTTGCCATAATTATATTATATTTAAAACCCCATTTATTATTTAAAACGGGGGCTATTACAATATATATTTAGTGTTCTTTGGGGCTTGATGGTATATTTTGTTATTATTAAAGTATTGTTGGCGTAGGTTCTTTATGTACATCGATTGTATGACGAAAGTATTGAAGGATACCTCCATTACGATGATAATAAAACTAAAGCTTGTAAGTGCTTTTACGTTTCCCTTTGCCACATATGCAGCGGAAACATGGACGATGAAGAGAGTAGACTCTGGGTATGCAAATGTACACTAAGACTGTTATGGGTCGAACACCGTACGGGCCAATTAATATTTAGATACAACTAAGGTCAACACCAAGCTACTAAACATATGTATCTTTAGTACTACAAATATACGTGGCACACAGAAGGGGGACAACGAAAAAGTTAAGCATAGGGGAAAATATCGACGGAAAACCAGATGGGTAGAGCAGACTCAACCACTTAAAATAATTCTACCAAAATGGGACAATCTCCGCGGTTGAGTCGCCGCCGCCAACTCAACGCAGCCACTTCTCCTCTAGCTTATTAGCCGCTTTACCAACTCGCCGCGGGGAATAATTACACTTGCACAACAAGATAGGTATGTGGATAAACGATAAACCTAGATGAATTTAGGAGACAATGCTAATAGAACCAAAATGAATATCTGCAGGGCATTACCCATAATTATGGAATGGAACCATAATAATTATTGTATTGTGTATGTATTATAAAATTAATGTAAGTATATAATTATGTAATTACTAGTGAGTCACCCGAACTACGTTTCGGTTCGCAAAATTAAGAGAGATTCATCAATATAAATTTAAAAAAAAAGGATGCATCGGCGGGATCGAACCCGGGGCCACCCGCGTGATAGGCCAGCACGCTTACCGCAGGACCACCTCTCTTGTTTGAATAATGCGCGCACCCGAGCTAATAGTGCACGGCGTAAGGCGCTCCGCCCTGCTGTCTAGAGGTGTTAATTAAATTAAAACTTTTTCGCACTTTTTTTGAAAATAAAAACCGGCCTACGATCTAAATCTAAAAATTAGCAAACTTTTAAGCCATCGTACAACAATCGGTCCAGTATCTTCGGAGGAGATAGCGAACAAACATAGACGCAAACACGCAAACACGCAAACATACAAAGAGAGCACTGATTTTATGTTATAGATACTAGTTGCTGGACAAATGTCTAAATTAATCTTACTCTATCGTTTACCGAAATACCTACATTTTTGTGCAAATTTATACAATATTAATTTTATTAAATAGCTTGTTAGGCCTTTTTAGATCTAAGATTCTGCGAAATCTTCCAAAGCAGCATCAAACAACACAATAGGTACACTTGGGTGCAATTTGCCGGCCGCCGGCTCAATCGGTAGTAGGCCGCGGAATGAATGACAGCAAGAATAATATCGGTAGAGTTTTAATTAAATATAAAAAATCCCAGAGCGCCAACAATTTTTGAAGATACGACAATTGCACCCCGGTGAACTATGGAGAAATTGTAAACTCTATACCTAACACGCAATACTTCCTGAAAGATAGCTTCAATAAAAGCAAACGAACCGTAGCTAGCACAACTCGTGTAAAGATAATTTGAAATCGTTTAATTTCATGCAGAAATACAATATATATCTTTTACATTGACTAACTTATAACTAGCATGAAATGAAAGGTGAGGACCGCCCTAATTAAATATCACATGCACTAAATGTACTTACAGTTTTGAAAGAACATTGGGGTTACAACATATTAAAATGTGCAACCTCGCCAGCTGCTCGCCGCGACAGACTTGGAGCTCTGATTCTGGACGTCGCTGCAATCGTACTTCGACGTCGGCAGGGAACGTTTCGCGGTCGACGGTGGCCCTTTTGGCCGGCAATAACAGCGCCGCTCCCACGGTTCGAAAAGCCAAACTTCAGGGTTAATTACACCCCACAATACGGTACCCTCTTGTGCCCTAACTGCACGTGGCCAAAAGGTCCAGCGACTTCAGAGGAAAACGCAATTTGTGCCAAGTACGGCTCGATGACGAAATGTTGCCTAGTACGACTTGCTGTAAGAGGGAACACAAAGGTTCTAATAGAACACGCACGGACAGGCTTCCTATCGCGAAATAGTTACTCACCCCACGTGGTTTTTGGGCGCAGAAAAGAACAGCTCGAGTATGCTAACACCGATATATCAGCCGTAGCGAAGGAATCAATGTCCTTAAATATGTTCGGGGGGCTTCAATCCACGAAACGTGAGGGCATTACTAACTCCACATATCCAAACCAACCAAATAGCCCTAAATAAGCATCTCCGAACTAGTGAATAGCACTATTAGAGAACTGCTCGCTTCGAAAGCTGGCGAAGAAGAACGCAGCGGGTCTCGGTCTGCCAATGGTTTTTCCAGATAAAAGACTATCGCCCGAAGACAGAGAAAGTCACTGCGCAACGCGCGGGAAAATAGCGTTCGAATTCGAAATTATGGCAGGCGGCGCATTCTGCACGTAACAAGCTTCTGTGTATTGTAAAATAAATGTATATAATTATATTACTAATTATTCATTAATGTCTCAATTTATCTAAGTTTATTGTTTATCCAAGTCACTACCTTTCTGTGCAAGTGTAATTATTCGCCGCGGCGAGTTGGTACAACGACGAGTTGGCACAGCGACGAGTAGGCTAGTGGCGAGATGGCTGCGGTGAGTTGGCGGCGGCGATTCGGTGGCGGCGAGTTGTTCTAGACCGTGATTTTACATAACTCAGAACAATTGGTTCGAGAAAAAGACGCCTGTAAAGGGATCAATTGGCACTAAAGTTGTCTCCACATCTTTTCGATGATTATGGATAGGCAAGGAGGATGTGACCATGCAAATAGGCGAATAACACATACCCTGTTCTATATACGTTTTCCATAGCAAGAATAACTATCACGTAGCAATCTGAGCTTCTGAAATACCTATCATGAGTCATATTTAAACTTTTGTCAAGATCAGTCAAAACCAATAGTACGGTAGAAAATTAATCAATCAGTTATACAAGCAACAACCGATTCTCATTGATTTCATATCAATTTTCAATCAGCAGTAGTGGCTCCGGGAAGTCTTGTTATTTGTCCATTAATTAGCTAGACGAAATTAATGGAGAGCACACACTGGAACTAATAGAGTATAAGTGTTTGTATAGGGGGATGAATTATTCGAGCACGCTCAGCCCGAACAATAGTCTGGTTATCACAATAAAGGCGGGTTAATTATTGGTCAAAACCCTAGGTAATAAATTTCCCGGAACAATGAGCACATTCGCGCTAAAAAGAATGTAAAACCCCAATTCGGATTTGTAACAATGGGGCGGCATCCGCGCTGCTGAGATGGGTTCTTTACTTTGCCGGTTTATAAAGGAAAAACTTGCTTGATTATTCCACAGTTTGACGATACGAGAGGCTGGATCTGGGATTATTAATCGTTGCTTATCACATCTCCCAGTTTTAGTTATTTGGAGTTCTCCCATTAGTATCGTAGTTATACAAGGTACATAAATGTTTGAAATTTCTAGATCCAATTTATCCACAAAGGTTGTTTCCTTTTGAGTACTGCAACTGATTTTACTTTGTAATTAAATTATTGAAATCACAAGGATTCGCCCGGAGGCGTGTATTCCGTAACTACGGTTATTTTCTAACGACTAAAAACCACTTTTCTTTGAGGGTAAGTGAGCTTTTTGTATTACGGGGATAAATTGCCTTCCCTTAATGCTAATTTAATTCTTAACTTCAAGTGGTGAAGTTTTAGAGCTCTTAAGAGATTTTTTATTT
The DNA here is from genome assembly GCA_940337035.1 of Agriotes lineatus. Lineage (NCBI taxonomy): Eukaryota > Metazoa > Arthropoda > Insecta > Coleoptera > Elateridae > Agriotes > Agriotes lineatus. The sequence goes on from OW679203.1 coordinate 79,120,497, forward strand.
CGTATTAAACTCACGGAAGTATAACGACTAGTGAAAAGTTGAAATCTCCGAGTGTTTTTATGTTCTTGGGGCCATAACTCCATTAGAGGTTTTTAGCATTAATTCAATTAGCGCGGATTAGCCAAAAGTTGCTGAAAGCAGGAGTGAATAATGACCTTCGATTTTTCAAATACTTGCAGCGCAAAAACGGACAAAGCCAAGGCCTCCTATCTCCTGGCTTCGATCTGTCCAGGACAGCTTTAGCTGTTGGTGGAAATCATGGATCTAATCTGATAAAAGTGATTAAGCGCCTTTGGACTGACCTATACATGCTAGGTAATGAAGTGTAGAGCGCTAGAGTATTTAGCCAATTCGCTTGCTTGATAGTTATTAATGGAATGAGTTTCTGGACCCAGCCTGCTTTGGACAACGTAATGTCAAGTTGTGGATTATTAATTATTCATGCACGGGACTAACTCTGGGGCTACATCTGCGCCTACCGTCAGAATTTGAAGAAATAATTAGACGTGGGTCTAGTAAGAGATTTTTATGGCTTGTATAACACCGCTGCTGATAAAGTGATAGTAACCATAAGTAAGGGGGTTCAAGCAAGATTAATTTGGCAGACAGAGATATAAGTCAGTATTAATTTTAGGTTATACAAAAACGACACGTATTTCTACATGTACTATGTAACGGTAGATGGTAACATTCTTATTATGTGCTCAGTAAACTGACTTGACGTTCCAGAAGCCTTATCTGATTTGTTATTTTCGACTGAAATGGGCAAATCTCGAAAGTTAGTTGTCGCTGTAACATAAATATTTTTAGGACAGATTAAAAATTGACAAAAGTTTCTGCAACCCCGTAACTACAGTTATAACGGTCAAAATTGGTTGTCTTACAACGTGCAACAGCGATAAGAATCGAAACTTCTATATGTGCTTCATACCAACCATTATAAGCTCAGATTTTAAAGATAACAGGATCCCAGCAATAACTCGTTAAACATTGTCTAATATTTTCAAGCATGAATTTTCTAATTAACGTGTTTATTATCGACGCTTTTTGTTAACTTCCATTAGCTTAAATTTAGTTAATTTAGGATTTCACTTAACTTGTACTATTCTTTATTAAGGTAGTATTCGGACTAGTTTGATTTTAACGACCTGGCGCTTAGCAAACTATTGATTTATATACTTACAAATGCGCTTCGTTATCCAAAGGCCTTTGTGAAACGGTTCGAATTACGTGGAAAAACATAGCTTGAGTTTGTTTAGATGGCGTCCATGTTGTATTATGCAGTAGCTATAAGAGCTATGTTTCTTAATTTTTCGTCATGACCACATTACGCTAAGGATTCGATTTATTCTGAGCAGTAAACATTCCAAAAGCTGTATAGAACGTGAAATAGTTCAAAAACTTCTTTAAAGTTCTTAGCTTGCGTTGCATATCCTTTCCCACATATTAGTATTAGTTGTTATTCAGTAACAGGACACTTTTCTTTGTTTTCCTGCTTACAACTTAAATCCGCATTGTGATATAAATAAACGCCATCCATTTGAATTTTCAACAGTCTTAATCTGAACAGATTTCTATACTATGTAGTATGTAGTGATAGTAATAACCCTCAGTGCAGCAATTGTCAGCTAGTTGGTCATACTAAAAGGTACTGCCATGGCCTCCGCGCTGTGCTAAATGTACTGAGTGCCATCATTCGACCATTTGTGAAAAACTTTGTAAAGTTAGACCTACTTGTCTTAACTGCGGAGAAGAACACATATCCAATCAGAAGGTATATAGAACACTGAAATTAATGCGCCCTATCAATCTCAGTACTTCTATAACAGAAAATAACCAAACCAACATTATACCCAAACCCTGTTGCTTCTTTAATTGTAGTCCCAACAGACTTACAGCAATAATAACTATTTACTCCATTAGAGAATTAATAATTCCCTACATGGGTAATAAGAAATAATGTGTTGCCAATAGAGATATTATTTATAAATGGCCGCAAGTAAATCTAAGCATCTACTAATGGTTTGAAAATGCAACGATCAATTTTCATATTTACAGCATGTATCACGAAGATACACGTAATTCAAAATGAAAACGAGATACAAAGTCTTAAGAAACAGGGACGCAGCAACAGGATGATATGGATTTGCAATAATTAATAAACACATAATAGCACCAACTTCTTTTGAATTAATCATGCTTAACAACTAGAAGCAACGGAGATTAAATAAACCCTGTGGAATAACTCTTCACTTAATATCATTTCTGCATACCAGTCAAGCAGTCGTAAACTTAATCTGTATGAACTCCAAAATGTTATCGAAGAACATTTAAAAAAGTCAACAGGTGTAGAAAGAAAGTCGATCAAAGGTTTAAAATGTGATTAATCAAACCAATCGATAGAGTTGCAAGAAAATATTCGTTCAGTACTCTAACGTTATGCCACAAAATTGATTCACCCCTTAGTTAGTGTTTGGGCTTCTAAGTATAACTGCAGACATTAAATGTCCATTTTAGAATGTACCAATGCCCCTTACGACAAGAATACACAAACATCGTCCTCACATTTAGTACAAAAACCAAAAAGGCTAATTGCGTCAAGAAAATCACCTTAGACAATTCTCTATCCCATTATGTATAGAAATTTTTATCAAACACTTCCTATGCTTTGTTTTCCAACACCAAATATGTAGGGAAACAAAAGACTCCAAAAATTAGCCAATAGCTTCAAAACTTCCTAACAATTTGCGACTGTAACAAAATAACCCTATATTTTACTTTTTTAGATTTGTCATATAAAACGGTAATATTTTACTTGTCATGTAGAAAAGTTGTTTAACAAATCAAATTTACGATGTTACAATATACCCAACTAACCTAACCACCGAGGAAGCAATACTTACTTAAAACATTAAAGTTAATCTTGTTGCAATTCAATAAGCCACCATAGAAATCGAATGAAATTGGAAAAATACCCGAACTAAACCAGCCAAAGTCCATCCCATTAAACCTATCTGATTAGTTAGGTTAGAACTGGATCAGTTTAGAAAAAACTCCTTTTGTAACAGAATACTAATGTAACCCGTCCTGATTATAACACTACAAATCCACAGTAACATTCAACGCCTGTTCGAGAATTGAACACTTTCGCAGTATTTGGAAGCGTGGAGCAATTCTAATGTTTCCGTATCCAGGTAAACCGCATACCACTCCAGCACCTATAGGTATATTCGCCTACCATCTACCGTCTTCAAGCTCCTTAAACAAATCCCCAGAACAAGAAAGAAGAAAAAGAGGAAGCATGCCTGCAACTCCTAACCTTAATTTGTACATTCACTAAGTGATTATCTATAGTCTCTTTTTACATTTTGATGTGGAGGACTATTCATACCGTGCGGAGATTGCAATAGAGGTAACGGGCCGCACGCGATTTATATTACGCTCTCCCGCATTCAAGCATACCACAGTCAACAGCTTTAAACCTAACTTAGCTAATAAAGTGAAATTAATTCCTTGTTCGTTAATATTTGAACCTATGTGCACCTGGTTGCTAAGCAGGCAGCTAATCCCCTTAACCACCCAGGCGGTTTTCCAAATCATAATACAATAAAATAAAACTAAAATTAGTAATACTCTTTAGATGAACAAGTGATTGTTCGCTGAAGACCAACGACAGCATAACTGTGTTTTACTTTATACCAGGAGGCTGGAGTATAATTCAACTAATACAGCTGCAGGTCGGCAGGGTGTGTTCGATTCAACAAATAAAGGCTTTTTCTCAAGTGTGAGGTTTACTCAAACGAGTGAAAGAAGTGACCTATCATCGCTGGAAGCACCTCGGTCCGAACCAAGACGACTCAACAGTTAATCGTCACTAAACGTAATTGGAAGGATGACTTGCATGTGACTTATAACTTGCAGGTTCACATAAGAAGAACTTGAAAATAACTGAAAATTCTCCTTGATTATTACAGAATAAATTGAAGAAAACCTTCAAAATCACGTCAAACAACCTGCATGGGGACCGGATGTGACAGACGTTAAAATGGCATCAATGTACTGCTAAATAAATAACTGGTGTGGGATATGGAGTGTTAGTACATACACTTAGTGCTAGAAGCAGAGTAACACAATCAGATTTTTTTTCTTGATACACTGATTAAAAGCACAATAAATGCTTTTCAATCGTCAGTACACTGCAAGAGAACTAATACCAATAGGTATCTACATTTTAACTGTAACCACAACGACAGGTGTTTTAGAAGCTCTTTACTATAGAACCAAAAGTGTGCTCTAAAAAGCAAACATTCAGAAAAAGGAAGGATTTATCGTAATTGTTTTAACAAACAATAATAATGATAAATGAGCTAAAAATTTAACAACTTCTTTTCAATATCCAAAAATCTGTAATACTGGATATTTGCCATAATGTAAGGAAATTTGTTACCCTCTAGCGTCACTGTGCATTACTTGACTTATTAGTTAAGTAATATGTGGAACTCATCGCTGAGCAGGTGAGTTTAGCAACCAAATAATAATAATAATTATCTTTATTTCCCAAATAAAAAATATGATTTTAATGGCTTCATTTAGATCTCGCAAAGTTCAGCCTCAGTTATGTACAAAAGCGGCTCTAACACTTAATCCCTTAAAGAAACTTAAATGAAACAAGGTAGACTCTTGTTCGGAACACGTCCAATGCACGAAAAAGGAGCGGGAACATGAATGTTTTAAGGAACAATTTTCCTTTATGAAAGGTCTTTGTTGAAATATACGCTTCTGCGCATTGCATATTACAGCTTAAAAATTTGGTCGTCAATATTCTTTATACATTTTCCTCGTTTTATGAGCTATTTTATTACCTCCCGATGTTCGACACTTATTTGATATTGATGGTCTTCAATCATGACACTTAGTAAGTTACCAAGCAAACAAGATTAATCTTTACGTGCGAAGGTCTCTTTAATATTACTTCATATGGAATAGTGACAATAAGAAATATTGTCGGAACTAATGTGGCAGAAATATTCTCTGAAAAGAGACTTAGTTGCTGCCTCCATGTTTGACTGTGAAGCCCCGTTTGTTTAAGATTCGTTTCAATACGTAACTTTTTTACTCTCCTCTTAGAGCATCACATGACAATTGTATATACTGTTTATTACTGTAAAGTAACTTTATATGATGCAACGACTTGTATTTACATTATTTATTATTTTATTGTAATATTTCGCCTCGATTCAGTCGTCTTGTATGATGTTACGGTCCGCAAGCGGCGCTTTTAATTTTCGCCTGGCTTTACTGTTGGTCTGGCAGCTTAGAACGTAGTCGGGTACTTCAGGTTGTTTAGAGCGCTTCTAGTGACTTTTGAAAACTTTCCTAACGCAGCTTTAAGGTGCAACTATTTTCGGCCTATATCATTTTTTCGAAAATTTCTGGCATTCTTGATTTTATTTCAAAGATATACCACGTTTGTTCATTGAATCCTTTTTGGTGACGCTTCATAAGTGGATTTTTTTCTGAAGAAATCGTCAATAGTATGGGGTAGATTTGGTTTTATTGGTTCGTTGACTGCTTGTACTCATCTGATTAACTCACCTGTTGGTTGCACGCAAACGTAAGCAGTATTTGACTATCTCAGTTTTTAAGTGATCTAATAATAATAATAATAATAATAATAAAAATAAACTTTATCAAACACTCACAAAGATATACATACAAATTACTGACAAAATGTAAATGATGTAGATAACTGAATACATATTTCTTAGATAAAACAAAATACTTGGTTGGTGCTCTATCAAATTTATTTTCAGGCATTTTTTTTATTTTCCTTTTCCTTCTCCCGGTTCGTGCTCCGATATTTCTACGAGGGTCTCACAGTGCTTCCTGTGGAAAACCCGTGTCCAGTACTCCTGCTACATTGCAGAATCGTTCCTGGAAAGAGTTGTAGTTCCTGTAGCATTCCGACATTCCTTTTAGGGATTTATAGCTATTTTAGTGCACCTGGCATCGCACCGTCACTAGGAAAGTGAATAGTTGTTGGATCGCGTAAAACTTAAGGCTTTGATTAAATTTCTGATTAAAACCATCAGTTGTTAAGCGATTTAACTTTATTACAATTTTGTAGCTGGGAAAAAACCAACTATTTCTTATCTACCATACATCATTTTGTTCGTCAAGAATAGTAAACGGCAAATTCTACATGTGCTCCACCCGGCGATCATGCGAAGAGTTTTTTTGCTTTTTGATGAATACATTTGGTATCTTATTTACATAAGCGTCCATTTAGAAGGCCTCGTAGTGGGGCGCCGAACGTGATTATATAATCAGAATTCTTTTTTGTTCACTTCGATTGGCGTTTTTAGTATTTCTTTCAAGAGATTCCGTGGGCTCTTAACAAATCACATCTTTTTTACTTACATTACTCGGCCATCAAATCTGTTGTAATAATTTATGCGTTGTCAGTTTGAATTCTGGGTTGATTTTGCATTGGTGCACCTAGTCTAATTAATGTTTATCAGTGTGTAAAAATCGCCGTTTATAATAAATGTACCGTTAATGTTTAACACTAGCCTGGATATTTATTATCTTTTTGAAGCCAGCGTTACTTCATAGCGCGACTACTCCTTATGGTTCAGACAATTAGATAAGTTTATTAAGAATTCTTTACGCTCATAACTTCTCTCCAGCATTCTGTTTAAGCTAGGTACTTATTTAAAATAATAATAAATTGCGACTTCTTTATTGAGCACTTTCACTTATTGCTAGATTGTATTCTAAACGTCAGTCGTAATGAATTTTTTTATTTTATCAATAATAACCTACGTTTTCCTTATTCTTGATTTGTATTGTGGTTGCTGCTTTAGATATTTCTTGACCTGCATATTTATATATGTATTTACTTTTCCACGACATCAACCGTTCTGGCTCGTTAGCTTATTTCTTATAAAATTCGATTTAAGTAGCCTTTTACTTTTCGTTTTTGTGCCTTATTTTCGAGATATAAAATCTTTCATTATATTTAACAAAAATTGGTCTTTATCTACTGAAAAATTTTCTGTCTAAAATGCTCTCCTATATATTTAATTAATGAACACTGGCAATACTTGTGCTTCCAATTGAAACTATAAATAAACTGGCTACAGTGTCAGTATTCTATTGATAGAACCTGCCAGTTGAAGTATTATTTGAAACCTCTCTTACGGTCAGAGTGGGCCTTCATAAGTTTGCAGGTCTTTGAGCACGGTATTGTTAATTCTGAAGCCTGTGGCACAGAGTTTAAAAGTAGCGCGCGCCCTTCCTGGTCTTGCTTAATTTTTATCGGTGCGTGAAGCTTTAAATATGGCCGGAGCATCCCATTCCGACTTCTTTTGATTGTGTGCAATGGTTATAAGCAACTAAGCTGCCAGGATCGCCCACGACGCCAGTGGTGTAATTTTGATGGATTCTCCCTAGCTGATGTAGGAGTTTATGCATCTCTGGCGGTTTTATGAACGAGTTTCCCCTCACGTCAATTGTTGGCCGATATTTGGTTGTGGGCTGTTTGAAATCATTTGCAGATCGCCCAAAATTGGGGTAAGTCTAGCGCAGCTTCTATCGTACCCCGTTTTGAAACGTTTTTATTCTTTCTGGACATTTCTTATAGATGCAAATTCGGAGCTATAATTAATTGCTCCGCTGTTCACATGAGGTTTCGCACAGTTCCATGTGCAATCAAAGACATTGACCCGGTTGCTGCCTTGAATGCAACATTTCTGGATCGAGCCTTCTTATGCTACTTAGCTGACCCTCCGATGTCTTTTGCTGCCCATACGTGAGCCCTTCGAATTTACCTGAGAGCTCAATGAAAGGAAATTGATGTTGTTAACACTATTGAGATGTTGTGGGCAGTGATCCTGTGCTTCTTTAGCAGCTTTGTAACATGCCTCGCTGCCTACAAGCAGGCCTTGTTTGAGTTTCCTCAGGACCCCATGGGTACCACTTTTTTATTCGACTCTAGCCGTATATTTACAGTTCGCTTCAGGACTCTTCAGGACTCATCCGATTGTTCATTTTAATTATAGCAAATGATTTCCATCCTCGGAGCATAATTTAGTTTCCAGTTCTCTTTTAACTGGTTGTTTGTGCTTACCGTAATTTATATTTGTACATTTTAATGTTGCAAGTGTTCACTTACACGCATGCCAAGTTTATGTGTTTTGTGTGGCACCTAATTTTTGCATATATTTATCACCTTATTTTTGGTCTGTATATAGAGAATAATCACCTGTACCGTGTACTGGCCTGTATGCTGCTTATCATGTGATTATTATACTGTAATATAAGAACATTGTCTTGTTTATGTTACTGCTAACTAGAACCGTGTGCTTTGTTTCAGATTACTGTGTTACTTTAAATTTATGAATCTCTGTGATACCTGGATACACTTGTCGTTGGCTGAAAGAGTCGTTGGCGCCTGTTTTTGCTGGCTAATTATCTGTAGTATTTAGAGAACTGCACGCCGTCTTCACTGAGGTAGTCTGGCCGGCAATTGCATTCACGCACTCACTTAATTTTGAGAGTATCAAGCTGAAAATCAAAATTGATTATCAACTTACAAGGTGCTTAATTGATGTCACAATATTTGCTGCAGTCAAAGAAACAACAGAGAACCTACGCAGGGTTTTCTAAGCTTCGTCGATATTTTCTGCTGGGTCTCCCCTTAATCTGGACATAATTAGAATTTATTATCGCTTTCCAAGAAAAATGCATTGTTTAAAATAAATATTTTGGCATAAAAGTTCCTTCCTCGGGGAGCGTAATAAATCATAATTTAGCTCGTCCGAACAAGAAATTCAAAGGGCGTGTATCAGGACGGATTACGCACCACCACGAAAATATTAATTAAATAATGAATCACATAGCCGAATGGGGGAGTTTTGTTCCAAAATGACGCAATTGAAAACTTTTTAGTACACCTACTAGATCTCCCGAGTATTTCTGAAACTCGAAGCTACGAGAGAATATCGATACAGCTTTGGCCTAGTACAGAAGGGAAATAAGTAGAATAAAAATTTTCTTTATTGAGCTCCTCAAGTCAATTATATTTTTTACTGCAATGTTTTAACGCTTTAAAGCCTCCTCATTCAAAAGGAATGTGTTTCTATTTAGACGACTTTTAATTTATCGTGTAAAAGATTGGTTGAGTAAGGAAGACGTATTTATACTTGCTTGGTTCCCCAGACAAAGAGCAGTCCCGTACTTATACTTTTACTTGGTATGTGATAGATGGTTGCATTGTCATAGGTATTCTAATAAAGGTGGAGTGCTTATCAATACACCCTCGCAGAGTGCCGTGCTACACTTCTCAAACCTGTTTCCCCACGTTTCCCTTAATACTTTTGTTTACGTTTTTGGGAGCCGAATAATCCCCCTTCAATAGAGTAATGAATAACAACGGCGGATGCAAATCCTCCGTGAAAGGAAATCTTTTTAACGCCGGCTGCCTGCGAGATAATTTAAGAAATTTTAGGTGTATTTATGCCGACGGAGTTTATGAAGCTCGTAGCTGCTGATAGCAAAGATTGAGTGGCGGCAATTTCTCGAACCCTTGTTCCGAGGACTATAAACACTGCTTATACAGTGCTCTTGTGGGGGCCGTTCAAGAAGGGTCAAGTCTGCGGTCTCTTATCCCGGCGATTCATCACGAGAAATCGGGGAGTCCCACGCCGCTCTCCTCGAGTTACACCTAAAAATTAGCGCCGCAATCTGCGTCTGCAATCATCCCACTTCTGTCTTACATACCGCAACTTTCATAAGTTATCTTCGGGAAAATTGCAGTTGCCAAGTAATCCGTTCCGTGAATAAATTGCTGCGCGGAAACTGACTCTTCCTGTGGGAACAAACTTGTAATTCATAGGTAGGCAAATGAAATTATTTAGATTCTCCGGGAGCTTCACTATCTTAAGCGGTTTCTAGAAAGGATGGTTACGGTTAGCTCAACATTGCCGACTAGATTTCCCTTTCAAGATGTGCACTTGCATTTTTAATACTTTTCAGGCTACATTAGTAACTTAAATTTTCAGCTCTGACTGATGAACGGCTTGGCGCAAACTACCCTTTAATATGTGGAGCAACATCAGCCAGAAAGTTGTAAACTTTAAGTGTTTCGGGAAAACTTTTACTGGCTATCAAAATAGGAAGAAGTAGTTTGGTAATACAAGGAAATCTCTTTTTTATTGTTTCAGAAAGCTCAATAATAATTTTTACTAACCTCTTCCAACAGAAGGATCGACATTAATTTGCCATATACGGATGTTATAGATGCCCAATAAACTTTTATGACAGTGCAAAATGGTGCATAAAAGTTTCCTAGACAGCGGAAAGCTTCTATAAAGTATACGTGTTTACAAGTGCAATTTTAAAGATCGTTTTGAAACTCTTTTTACTTTTTCTATATTTGTTATTATTTCCTCATTCGTTATTGTGAGCTGCTGTTTACCAATCAATTATAATTAGTGATGTCCAACCTTCCAATAATTTAGTCACTAATATACTGGCATGATCAGTTAGTTGGTTAGCCAACTCCTTGATTACATCTTTCATCCAAGGGTACAACGTCCAATTGCTTTTATACCACTCTGCTTTGGTAATAATACGAGTAGTTTTGTTTTGAGGCCGTAGTGTGATCTCAATGTTCAATGTTTTAGCATAAACCGAGAACTGTAGTTAATGTGTACAGATGGGGAATATTAAGAACAGAAGTAATAAAGGTGAAGTTGGAGGTTTTCAAATTATTTGAAGATTTTCAGATGGTGGCTTGGATCAAGTGGTTCATTGACAATTCCTGTAAGAATGGTTTTAATCCTAAGAGTAAACGAAGTTGATCAAGCGGCGAAGAATCTAAATAAAACTGTAAAAAAATCATTTTTATGATGAAAACACTCGATCATTAAAGACTCTAGTAGCTTCTAGAGCGGAGGGTAAAATTGCTTTACACTTCTTTAAGCGAATGATAGCACGAGGAGCGCAATTTAAGACTCAGATATCTTACGGCGCTCCAAATGTTTCAATTGCTGCGATGTGTCTGCCGTGTTCAAGCATTTTAAGGCCTTTATGGCAATTTCTGCATCTTAACAGGATTTATAACTTTTCCATGCATAACCGTACTTTGAAGTCCTGTTCTCGTCTCGTTGGGGTGTCGGAGAACTTCATTTCGGTTTTGTACTGGATATCGCAACTATGACACTGGTTCGCTGGTATTTCTCTATATCCATGCCGTTTCCTTAATTACGCTGTGTTTCTGTCAACGCCGGCTTTTTATCGACGTGGCCCGTCATGCTGAACTATAGCAGTCAATGCTGGTTCCAGTCTCTCCTAACTATTTCTTTCTTTCTGACTGGAATTCAGCCAGCCTCGGCTCACGCCTCTTACAGCCACATTGAGTTAAGTGCACCTACTTTAATTTTTTTTTGATAATGCATATGTAACTATACCTATTTTGTGTGTTTAAATATATCCGTATCAGATTTTACGCTGTTTAGTTTTTTGTGAAGCAAAATGGAGTGCCTATTTTCATTGAGGACAAGCTCATTTTTAGGAGAGATACGAAGCAAAATAGGTTGAATTTTTATGATAAAGTCTCTGTTATTGTCGTATAATTTAAAGTTTCGTGTCCAAGAAGGGAAAAGGTATTTAAGTTTTACGCTGAGTTTAGCATCACTCTTTTTCTAACGCGCACAATTCTTGAGTCCTGCACTGGTCCTTAAAGAAAGAGACAGTTCGCGAAGTGAGACTTTTTATGCTAATTCTACTTTCCCGAAGTAAAATTAGTTAGTTTTAAAGTTGGGCAGGGGCTATGAAGCAATGTTTGCCTGTAGTGTGTAAATTGTTCCTGAAAACAGCAAATTACGACAAATTGTTCAGGTACCAGCACTATCAACTTCTCCATCGTCGGCGAGATTCTCCATCGTCGACGAGTTTCTCCCTGGCAGAACGTTTAGGATCTTTATGGCCTACGCCTACGCTTGACCAATAATAAACACTTATAAGTTTTCGCCGATTCGGCTTTTACACGTAAGCATCTACGGTTTTGGAGTACAACTACGCCCATATTCCACAGAAACGAGTTGTGTACGCTTTTCAGATTAGCTCCAGTTACTAATAGGTTTTTTTTGTAACCGTCAGCATTACATCACCATTACACAACAGTAATAAGAATTTGTCTCCTGTATCCACCATTATCTATTTATCACAAGTGATTGGTTGTTTTTTGGGCTACCCACTACCTAGTTGAGCAACTTTTACGATTGTTGCTTGTCGTAAACGAGGATTCTTGCCACAGTTTAAGGAACCATCATACCGGAATTAAAATGCTACGAGCAAACATTACCTACAAATTGTGTTGTGAGGAATAAAACAATTTACACGGTGATATCAAAGCTTCTAAGTAGAGATAATTACAATCTAAGATTAAGTAATTTCCTTTATTAGTACTTACCAGTTTATTGAGCCACGAAAGCTGGTATTTTTGAAATTGTTTAAATTGGTTAGGGTAAGCTTTTGTATTTAACGGAAGGCAGAGGACAAAGGACAGTTTGGTTCAGATATGACGTGTAACGAGCTATTCACCAAGAATTGGTTCAAAATGTATAGCAAGAAGATATCAGTCATCCATTGTGGAAGTTAATACCGGAAGAAATTTTATGAAAGCTGAGGATGGTTCTCTAGCTTGGATTAAAATTATAAAGAACGTTTTACGTTACAAGATCCAGTGTAAGTTGAATTAGCCCACCGCCGTTTCTATAGTAAGAGAGGATTATTTGATTTGTCAAGAGTATTCTGTAGCGTGCTCTAGGTGAGCTATCATTGAGTTATAAGAAATTGATAACTTTTTTATGCGATTGTAATCCAGTCATGAACTCACTACTTCACACTAACAGTTCCGAAAGTTTAACTGCCCTGGTCTTCATAATCCCAATCATCACTTATAATAATGCAGAAGACTAAAAGCCGTGTTTACACAACTAAAAGTACCATAGTTGCATTCCACCATTTCTATTTTCGGGTTTTTGTAAACAAACTTCCCTTAACTTTTAATAGCGATATTATCACAGAAAACAATTATTTATTATGCATATTTTTTGTGTTTTTTAAAACTGTTGACACAGCTTCAAAGGCAAGTGAATTTTGATTAATAATAAAGAGAGTTACTGAATGCAACCAACGGCCGAAGCAGTTTTAAGCATATTAAATGTGTCTCTGACTTTGATGTTTACACATAACCTAAAAATTATTTTGACTACGAAACTTTATCAAATTGTTAATCGCTTTGACTGCGCTGCAAATATACCACAGATTTGGCGTTGTACCCTGCATACGGGCTGATTTTCAGGTATGCCGATCAACAAAGAATTTACGAGGAAAAACCATTTGTTTCCTTTATTATAGCGACATATTGAAGATTACCTAAGAAATACCGAAAACCATGAGCTATAATTCAACAACTGCTGCTCAGCAACATCCTGAATGCTAACGCTTGGAAGACATCTACTTTCTTTGAGAGCATGAAACGTTGCAGTAAAAAGGGTTGGCGTTGTACCCCGATGTCAGTAATAAACCTGCATACGTGCTGATTTTCAGGTATGCCGATCAAAGATGAATTACAGGAAAAATAACAATTTGTTTCCTTTATTATAGCGACATTTACTGCAGTCATTAGCAAGAAGGCGGTATCTACAGAAAAATCGAAATTGAGTTATTGGTATCGTTGGAATTGGTACAAAATTCCAATCATTTTAGATAAGTAACAAATCGATATACTGGGAGTAGAGATTACGGCCGCACACATTGACTGCAGTCATCGTCTTGGTAAAATAGGCGAAAATCGTCCTATTATAGTAAAATTCGTAAGTCATAATACAAAAAACACTGTTTACAATAATAAAAGGAAATTGAAAAATTCGAGTATAGTTATCAGAGAGGACCTAACTAAAAAAAGGCTCCAGCTGCTTAAACAGGCTGGTAAGAAATATGGTGTAAGGTGTGTGTGGACATATGGTGGCAATATATTCGCTAAAGTGAATAATACAATTACACGTATACCTATGAATGCTGATTTGGGGAATGATTCATAAATTTATTTTCATTTTATTATATTGCTATTCTAATATTGACATTTTATTTTAAACGCTTGGTCGTTATTTTTATACGTAGTTATAAATATTTACCTTAGTTATCAGTTGTGACTTTTAAATTTGCAAATATTTTTACTATCAGCGGAACTCCGGCGAGTCGCCAGCGAGTCGCTGGCGAACGACTATGAATACGGGTGTTACAATTGCCATTACATTATTTCATGCAAATAAATGATGTTAATAAGAAGGTTGCATTTCTAAATGAACAATTACTTTGCCTTTTTCATAAGCATGCTTCTGTCAAAACAATGAAAATTACAAAAAAGAAAGCACCTTGGATTACTGATAACGTAAGATTAATGATGAAACTTAGGGATAAAGCTAAAGCTCAATATTTAAAGAACAAGACAAATGGCAAGTGGGAGTATTACAAGTCCTTAAGGAATCTAACTACGCGGGCTATAAAAAGTGAGAAAAAAGCTTATTTTAAATTTAAATTTTCAAATTCGGATTCTAAGGCTATGTGGAATGAACTAAAGTCATTAAATATATCAGCAAATAAGAAAAACGAACTACCTACCCACCTAAGTAAACCAAAGGAAATTAATAACTATTTTCTAGATAGTATAACAGGAATTCATAACAATAATGATAATACCTTAAATTATTATAGAAATAATACCTTTTCAGATACTATCGTACCAATGGAATTTACTCTTGTAGATTGTGACATTATAACTTATATACTAATTAAAATAAAAAGCAATGCTAAGGGTTCTGGCGAGTTAACTATACAAATGATAAAATTTTGTTGTCCACATTTAGTTCCATATATAACTCACATCATTAACACTTGCTTATATGAAAATATCTTTCCATCTCAGTGGAAACTTGCATTAGTAACACCTATACCAAAAATAAAAGATCCTACTGAATACAAACACTTGAGACCTATTAGTATTCTACCTACAGATACCAAACATAAAAGAATAAAGTTGTTTGGTATCTGTGTATGGCTTTAAGTTTGACATGTTGCCTGCACACTCTGTGTTTGATATGTGTTACGTCCTGTGAACCATACGATAATGAATGATGATTCTACCTACACCATCGAAGATCCTAGAAAAGATAGTTTCACTTCAGTTAAAGGAGCATTTAACTCAAAACAACATCATTCCTACTAACCAGTCTGGATTTCGGGCGGGACATAGCTGTGCAACAGCTTTATTAAATGTAACCGATGATTTGCTCGAAGCTGCGGACCAAGGCAAGTATCAGTGTTGATATTGTTAGATTTCAGCAAGGCATTTGATACTGTGAATCATTCAATTCTTTTGTCTATTTTGCACTATGTTGGTTTCTCATATGGCGTAATAGACTTTTTTAAAAGTTATCTTGAAAATCGATCACAACGTGTTCTGCTGCCTTGTGGTACATCAAATCCGAGACTTGTACCAGGTGGAGTGCCGCAGGGATCTGTGCTTGGTCCGTTACTTTTTTTAGTGTATACATCTTTATTTCACAAACACATAAAAACGTGTAAATTTCATATGTACGCTGATGATACATAGCTTTGCCATTCATTTACTATATCTGACTATCAGCATGCATTTTTAAACAATAACTCAGATCTTCAAGAAATTGCTAATATTATCTAAAAATCATTCACTTTTAATTAATCCTGCAAAATCTATTGTCCTCTTATTCGGTAATGCTAAACATTGCCAAGAATTAAAGGAAGTTGTTAACTTACAGATAGATGGAGTTACTATACCGGTTATGGAACAGGCACGGAACCTTGGACTGATGGTAGATAACACGTTTAGATACAAAACCCAAATTATGTATAATATTAAGAAAGCTCATATGAACCTTAAACTTATTTACCCTCATAGAACTTATTTTTCAAAAGAAATTAAAATTCAGTTTTGTCTAATTTTACCTTTTGCGCCGAAGTTTACGGTTCATGCTTAACTAAAGATAATATAAATCAAATTCAGAGAGTGCAAAATTCGTGTCTCCGACTGGCATATGGCATCAGAAAATATGATCATATTTCTCATAAATTGCAAGATGCAGGCTGGTTAAATATGGCAAATAGACTAAAACTGCTTGCGGCCACGTTATACCACAGAATTGTTCTGCATAAGAGACCAGCGTACCTCTATAATAAAATTACTTACCGCACAGATATTCACAACATAAACATCAGGTATAAAGGAACCATAACACCACCAGTTCATAAAACTGCACTATATGAACGCTGCTTTACGTACCAAATAGCAAAGGTATATAATAATCTTCCTATATTCTTGAAGGGTCTGTCTGTAAATGCCTTTAAAAGAAAACTTACGATCGAGTTGCTACGCCAACAATAATTTATTTATACATTTATATTTATGTTACTTTTACAACTGTGATACGATGTGTTACATGCTACTTTGTTATTATTTCTTCATAGCCACGACCAACTGTCGTCGAATTGTATTAGTTTTTAGTGTATAGTTTTAACAAAGAGCGTATAATGATGCTCTTTGGTTTTAAGAATTATATAAACTTAAGAAAAAATCTTTAATATGCAAGGTTTGGGTGGTAGATCAAGAGCGGCATATCGCTGCAATTGAACCTGGGCCTTGGGGTTTCCCTATAAATTAATTGAAATTACGTTTATTTTTTGTTGTTGTAATTTTTAATTATATGGGAAATAAAGCTGCTTATTATTATTATTATTATTATAACTATGATTTTCAGATGAAAAAAGGTGGTATCTACAGAAATTTTGTTACTTATAAAGCGCAAGAAGGCGTCATATGCAAAATGCAAAAGTGAAAAGCAGTATCTGCTTGTAGAAGCCTTCTTCTTTTTTTGTTTTGTTAGATACCGCCTTTATTGTCTGTTTTCGTGGTCGCAAATGTTCAGATATGGCCAACTGCCGTTTCATTAAATTAATAGTATCAAGTCTTCCATTATACAACATTGTCAAGTAGATGCCGCTTTTTCAATCTGTATTTAGTGTTTGCTCGATTGTTGCAATTTAAAGTCAAAAGGCGGTATCTACATTTTTTCGCTACAATTTCTTTTTTTTCGATATAAATGGTGAATATTGTTTCTTTTTATATAAAACACAACTAAATTCATACTTATAATACAAAAAATCCACGATTATGTACCGCATGGTGTTGAAATATCAATAAGTTACGTTTCGCCATTTATCACGAAACGCTTTTTTTGTAGATACCGCCTTCTTGCTTATGATGGCAGAATGAGTAGTTACTGAGAATAGGACACATGTTCATATGAACTTTTTTGCTTGAAATGATCTCAAGAACATGCTCCTTAGGTGCAGGGGTAACTTTGCGAGACACTCTGTATATACAGTGTGTCCCCGGATTGAGTTCATTATAGGTATAATTGACAAAAAAAATTACAATTTTATTTTAATGTTTTGGGATTCCGCCCTGCTTGGTCTGAAGAGAATTTTAAGAATATTTACAGTTTTTGAAACACAAGTAGGCCTTGGCAGGGAAGCGAAAACTATTTTATTTTCAGGTAAACTACCCTTTTTGTTCATGATATGGCAATATTTTATTAAGAAAAGTTGTTTAGAATGATAAATTACGGCCCTATGCAAAATTTTAAAAAGATCGGTTGACTTAGAAAACACCGTTATTTTTTAGATAATTGTATTTTATTTTCAGGTAAACTACTTTTTTGTTCATGATACTGAAAAATTGTATTAAGAAAAGTTGTTCAAAATGAGAAGCTGTGGCCCTATACAAAATTTCAAAAAGATCTGTCGACTTAGATGAAACCGTCATTTTTACTTCCTTTTACCGTAAAGGAAGTATTGGATTCACCCCAAAAATTCGAAATTGAGTTTTCAACAGATCTTCACGTTTTAGAGTCCCCTGATCCCAAAAAACATATTTTTTTTCATTGGTCTGTGTGTCTGTCTGTCTGTCTGTCTGTCTGTGTGTCTGTCTGTCTGTGTGTCTGTGAACAGAATATCTCAAAAACGAAAAGAGGTATGGCGTTGAAACTTCATATATAAGTTTTGTGTACTATGTAGATGAGACAGCAAGCTTTTTAAAAAAATCGCATAACCGGAAGTAGGTGTTTACTCTTGTGATTTTTTAGTTTTTTTCGATTTTTTCAAAAACGGCTCTAACGATTTTTTTCAGACTTTACATTTTTATTACATTTTTAATGTGCATTAACGTGAGATAGGTGATTTTCCAGTTGAATACTTCTAAAGTGGGTTTCTTTGTTTTTTTTTCTATTTTTTTTATTAACTCCTATTTTAAATAGAACACCCGGTATATTATTACATTTTTGAATTCTGCTTAAGATTTTAGAGAAAATTTGTCTCTTCAACTAACGCTCTATTTTGTACCGTTTTTGTAGAATTCGTAATTTTTGAAAATTTTTGACAAATGCTTAAAAATTAAAAATTAAATATTTAACTAATTATAAGATCACTGTAAAAGGAAGTTGTGTGAGTGTATCACACCAGATTTTTAATAAATGCAATTTGTTTAATCTAAAAAATAACGGTTTAATTTAAGTCGACAGATCTTTTTGAAATTTGGTACAGGGCCATAATTTTTCATTCTGAACAACTTTTTTTAATACAATTTTTCCGTATCATAAACAAAAAAAGTGGTTTACCTGAAAATAAAATACAATTATCTAAAAAATAACGGTGTTTTCTAAGTCAACAGATCTTTCTGAAATTTTGTATAGGGCAGTAATTTATCATTCTAAACAACTTTTCTTAATAAAATTTTGCCGTATCATGAACAAAAAGGGTAGTTTACCTAAATAGAAAATAGTTTTTTCACATTTTTCATGGCCGACTTAACTTCTAAAAATTAAAACTCTGCTTAAAATTGTTTTCAGACCAAGCAGGGCGGGATCCCAAAACATTAAAATAAAATTGTAAAATTTTTTGTCGATTATACCTATAGTGAACTCAATCCGGGGACACACTGTATAATATATTCTGAAATGGCAACTACTGAAAGGTTAAGTAATTCAACAAATTCTGGTTTCATTGCATCAATAATGTGTCAGTTAGGCGATCCCGGTTTGCTGTTGAATGATAGTTCTCTACAGGAGATAAGATTGAGATGACAAATTGCAATAAAATTGAGAATTAATTAAATTGCTCAATTTATTTAAAATAATGATAGTTAATAAAACATATTATTTTTAATATTAAGAACCAAAGTAAATACTTCCAATTAAGAAATGTGTTTGAATACTTTGTAAATAGTTGTCAAATATTATTGCATCTTTTTGCATTTATTGTATCGTGGAAAAAAATTGGGCCAATAATTCGCCATAGTTGCCCATATTCCAACTTTGAGCGGGTGCAAGCTGGTTTCAACATAAATGTGCAGTCTAACAGGTAATTACCATAAACCATTGACAATATTCAATCCGTTGTCCAAAATCATGTGGATACAGCTGTTGAACTACCGATACCTTTCACGAGTGCTTTCCATCAAGTTCCATACGAAATCCTGTACAAAGAACAATTTTAAGTTTTAGATTTGCTATTTAGGTACCTGCTTATATTCGTACGTTAAATACAAAAAATATCTCAGGAACCCCGTTGATAAGATATGGGGGTCCAAAGTGGGCAGATTGAAAATGACAATCTGAACTATATTTTAAAAATTTCTATATTCAAAATATTGCAAACCCAGTATAATCTTGTAAAAATAAATTTATTTTACCAAAAGTTGCTAGAGTTTTTAAATACAATGTTTTAAATGTTTCAACAATTATTAAAATATGAAATAAAATGAAGCTGGCAACATATCAGATTGATAATTTGCAAAAAGTATTGACCAAATGTGTTTTGTGCCAATGATTTAATGTCACTGTAATGTCAAAATTTAAAGATCATTTGTAATGTTTAGTAATAACGAATATTGTGACATGTACCTCATTCTTGGTGAATGCAATGGAAACTTAAGAAATGCTGCTCTAGAATATTCGTTGCGTTATCCCAATCGTCATCCCGATAAAAATGTTTTTCAGCGGCTTGAGCAACGTATGCGGGAAACTGGTCGTGTTGAATTAAATTACAACCACCATGGGCGACCACGAACAACCAGGACTGCTCAATTAGAAGATCAAGTTGTTGGAGTCGTGGAAAATCAACCAGGTATGAGCAAACATGGAATCGCCCAAGAGCTTGGTATAAATTGCAGTTGAGTGCATAGAATTTTAAAAGGGGACAATTATCACACTTTTCATTATTCAAAAGTTGATGCTCTACAAGAAAACCACTTTCTGCAAAGAACGAATTTTAGGCAGTGGTTGCTACAGCAAATTGAAGCAGATGATGACTTTACAAAAAAATTATTATGGACGGAGGAAGCAACTTTTACTCGAGGGGTATTTAACAAGCACAACAATCATTACTGGGCAGTTGAAAACCCCAATGTATTTCACATAAGAGGTTTCCAGCAACTGTTTGCGCTAAATATTTGGGCAGGCATATTAGGTACCTACATCATTGGACCATTCTTTTTACCCAATCACCCACAGCACCAGCAAATAAACAAGAGCTACGCAATAGAATAACTGCGGCTGCTGCTACAGTAACACTAGAGATGTTAAACCGGGTACATAGCAATATTAGAAGAAGAGCGCATGCTTGCGTAGCTGCAAATAAGAAAATTTTAAACACTTGCTATAATAATTAATGTTTTTTTATGCGTTTAGTTGTAATTGTTGCTTTCTTGAATTTTGTATTGTTTCCATAGTTTCAAAAAAGATTAAAATACTTTAATTCCTTTTGTTTTAGTTTAACCTCTAACAGTGTTGCCATTTTTTTTCAAACTTTAACTGCTTATAACTTTTAAACGGGCCATTATATTACATTTGCAGTTAAATATATTAGCTTATTTAGACACGCTCTAGCTCCTCTTGAATATATGGTGCGGTATTTTTGGAACACCCCGTATTGGTATAGGAATATAAAATAAAAGTAAATAAATGTTTTAATCGATTTATTTATCACTTTAATTGCAGTACTGTAAAATAAATAAATACAAACATCATGTTTTTAAAAGCACGACCGCTGCGATATGTGAAAAGCGCAGGTCTATTTTTAAACGATCAAATTATGCATTCCGACTATCGTATGTCATGTCATAATGCTGCCTTCCTTCATCCATCAAAACAATCTACAGTAATTAAATTCACTGACATGACAAATAAATATGACTTAACTATTGATAAAAAATAGATTTAATAACATGAAATAACATCTTATGGTCAAAATTTATTTAAAAACAATTTAAATTCAAACACATTTAGTAAATTTATTCAGAAAATGTATAATGGATACAAAAACATTGCGCTTCCATACTTTGACCAAAATGATTTAAAAATATATTTTTGTCAACTACACGGAAAAATTGCATGTTCAACACATTGGAAAAGTGATTCTTCCATGCTCACGTAAAACTTTTATATTCGCTGAAAAACTCTCACTTTTCTTAACTTGTAGAACAATCTACTATTAGTTCACTAGCGATTTAAGAAGAAAATTAACTCGCTAGCATATAAACATTATAAACAGTTACTTATGGTTGCTATTATAGAGATAATAATAATAATGCCAGTTTAAAATGACAAAGAAATAATAATTAATCGAGTTATTTACCACATTTATATTTTTATGACGCTCAAAGCCTTAACAGCTTAAACCTGAAAAGAAACACAGATTGTAGGCAGCTGAAAATTATTTCAGTGGCGTAAATAATTCTCCCATATAATCTCATAAGAGCATTAATTCTTTCCGGATTTTTTTTACTGCGTGTCAACAACGTCGTAGTAATTAGGACGCCTTCCATAGGCGAGCGTTTCCTTTCCAGAGACTTTCCATTTGAAAATTTATTTTTTGGAACTTTCCTTACTGCCAATCTCTAGCGTGCTTTTAAAACTTTCTTTAGTGCAACAAAAGTTATTAAATTCTCCTACATTTTAAATGCGGCATATGCCGCGGGTTTCAGCTAGTGTTTCTATAAGTTCACAAAACTGGTGTTCCGGACATATATTTATTGAACGATATTAGTTTGACCGAAAAATTAAAAGACCTTCAAAGGCCAAGATGGGGCTTCAGGAAGAAATTCAGGAATGGATACTTGGATCATCTAGTACAAAAAGGATCCTCGCCAAATCAAGGTTGGAGAAGTGGACTAGCTACCAAGAAAGATTTTGGAAGCTTATTTTGCGAATTGTAGCAAACAATATGATAAGTGCAGAATTATTCCGCTCACTACAACATGTTTACCGGCTGGAGAAAAGTTATTACGATAGTTTCTATATGCACCTTGAAGATGGGTTGGAAATTCGTCGAGGTCTCACGCATAGCTTTCCGGCGAGAGTTAGTCAGCTAGCGTCCAGCAAAGAGGGTCTCCTTCGAGGTAATTTCGATGTGCTCTTATGTAAAACCTCTCGCGGTGCAACCTACAAATCTAAAATTCGGCTTCCCGCCTTGTTCTTGTTGTTGCGTATTAAAATTTCTTTTCGACCTTTAATCGGATATTTGGAAAAACTTTGATCTTCTCGTAAACAACCTTTATAGCGTCCGTTACAAACGTTTGAATTAAAGCTGGCTATTCTTTATTTGATGAATCTGAAATGACCCGGCAAACCGAACTGTTAACCTATCGCTGTCCGCCAGTATTCGCTTAGCCGAAGGCCTAACTATTCTGGTTTTTGAATGCCATTTCAACTGAAATGCTGCATTTTAGCTAATTTAAATAAGCACAATAACTATCTGCACCCACAAGGGTCAAAGCAAGTGCTGGGCATTCAAAAATTGTGGGATGCATTCATGGTTTGAAGATACTCATTCCAGAAGTTTGAAGTTACGAAACCAGGTCGGTTATATTTTGGAGTCGAGCATATTTCCTGTAGCCGACGGGTATCCTCGTGTTAGAAAGTTTTATTGAATTCCGGCAGACACACCAGGTGACACACAAATTACACGGATTTGTCTTCGTATCTCCTTGGTACTATTTATTTTGCCTATCGCAAGCGAGAAGAAAGTTTCTCAGAAAAGAGGAAACTTTCTTATTTCAACGCCCAACGACGTTTGTAAAAAGGGCATAGGAATAGTGTGAGTTGCAGATAAGCATGCTATTGTTTAATTTTGGAGCATTTATTGAAAATATAGGTTAAAAATCGTTATTTTATTTATATCGCACTGCGCTAGCCTAGTCTGGAATCTGGATTAAGAATGGAGGGTAAGTTACCTCACACGCACTTAGGCCGCATTAAGTGGGCCCGTTGTGCTACCCCCCAGCAGCTCTCCAAGTTGGGTATCACTCAAGCCATCCAATCCTTTGAACGTACTTAAGGACGACCGCAACTGGAGAGCTAATTCTGACCATATTGGGCCGGAAGTCCCCCAACATGGATCTTTTGACTCTTGCAAGAGCTGGACAGTGGCACAGAACGTGTTCTGCTGTCTAGTCATCCTCGTTGCATCCGCGACAGTTTGGGCTGTTCACCAGTCCCATCCTGTGCATATGTTGGTTTAGAGTGCAGTGTCCAGATAAGATACCCACGACTAGTCGAAGGTTCCTTCGGGACAGTTGCAAGCAATATTTGGCTGTCTTTCGCAGCCCTTGCTTGACGACAGATTTGCATGTTAACCCATCTTCGTATGAAGCTGTTTAAGGTTTCTTGATGTAGCATAGAGCTTAATATTGTCAGTCATATAGGGATTACGGGTTCTGGCTTCCAGAGAAGTTGTCCGAAAGCCAGTCTTGCAGTCTCATCAGCCTCCTCATTGCCGTAGTTACCGTCATGTCCTTTCACTCATACAAGGAAAACGACATTATTTTTTGAGATATCCGCGAGAGCTTCACGGCAATGCAGTACCACACCTGAGGTAATTTTTCAACTGCCCAGGGCTAGTAAAGCGGCTTTACTGTCACTGAAAATACCAATACATTGGTTCTCGATTTTCCTTTCAAGAATTGCTTTTGCACGATGCATTATTCCAATTACTTCCGCTTGGAAGACAGTGGCCATTTTGCCTAGTGGTATGCTTTGGCGAAGGTTCAGATCGTCAGAGAAAACAAAGGCACCCGTTTCGTGCTTTGTTTTAGATCCAGCAGTAAAGATGGATATACCTATATGCTGGGTAAACCCGGCATTTTCATAGACGTTAAATTGTCTATTGAAGGCATATTGTAGAGGGAGGTAGTCTACCATAGCGTCCAGAAGAGGGATCTTGTCGACAGCCTCATTCAGAATGCGGGTATGCCTGCCTCCCTTGCCTGCTATGTGCCACAGCCCTTTGTAGCGCAGCCTCAAGGCGCTCCTTACGGCTACTTCCTCCACAAAAAGATCACGTGGTGGAAGGCATAAGATCACCTCTAAAGCGGCCGTAGGGGTTGAGCGTATAGCACCTGCAGAACTAAGACAGGCAAGACGTTGCACATGTCCTAGTTTACTTGCTGCCGTAGCCTGTCTGACCCTGGGTTACCAGACAAGTGCTCCGTAACATAGCATGGGCCTAATCACGGCAGTATACAGCCACAAGGTAATTCGGGGGGAGAGTCCCCAGGATTTACCTACAGCGCGGCGACACTGCCAGAATGCCATGCATGCTTTTTCAGTTTTAACTTTTAAATGTTTCTCCCAATTCAGCTGTCTGTCAAAAATAACTCCCAAGTATTTGACATTGTCTGAAAAGCTGAGAGAAGTATTGAATAGGAGAAGTCTACGTAAACGTCCCACCTTTCTTTTTTTAGTGAAAGGTACCATTTATACTTTGAAGGATTGACAGAGAGGGACTGTTTATTACACCATGTTTCCGTTATTCGAAGAGCTGTCTGCATCAAGTTACAGAGCGTGTCCTCGAACTTGCCAGTAATGAGGATGACGATGTCATCCGCCTATCCAGTAGTATAGAATCCAGCATCATTGAGTGTGCTTAAAAGGCTGTCCACCACTATATTCCACAGTAGTGGAGACAGAACCCCCCCCCCCCTTGCGGACAGCCTTCGTCACAACACCTCTAATGGAGTGGTCTCCTATATTAAATTTTACTGCTCTCATCGTAAGCATGTGTTTTATCCACTCACAGAGAGTGGGTGCCACACCATGCCTGCGTAAGGCAGAGTTAATGCTCTCAAAGGAAGCCTTGTTGAAGGCTCCTTCAATACAATGAAAATTCCCAGAGTGGCCACTTTATTGTCCAGCGATCTCTCAATACGGTTCACTACAGCATGTAGCGCCGATTCAGCATATCTCCCTTACTATAGGAATGTTGGTTCAGGTGCAATGGGTGTAAGGCCAGCACCCTTTCCCGTATTTCTCTGTCACACAGTCTCCCAAGCGTCTTTAGTAAGAAGTACGCCCTGCTTTAGGTATAAAAACTACCTTCACTTCACTCCAGCTCTCCGGTATATATCGAAAAACGATACATGCGCACCAGGTGAACAAGCATCAGGTCCAGTCCCCACTGTAGTAGAGCTGGAAAGATACCGTCCACTCCTGGTGACTTGAAGGGGAGAAAGGAGTTTATAGCGTCACCCCGTACGACCTGGTTTGCCACATTCCAATCCTCCTCTGAGGGAGCTGGGATGTTGGGTATTGGCCATACATTGTCAGGGGTGACAATACAGCCTGGAAAATGTGTTTGAATTAGCACTTCCGCTGTCTCTTCGGGTTTGGTTGTAAAAGAACCATCCCCTCGCCTGAGACAGCCTGGCCGTTGGTTTGGATCCTTAGAAAGGATCTTCTTCAACCGAGCCGCGGAGGCAGTGGTCTTTACGGAACTGCAAAACGTCCCTCTTTTGTAGGAACGAGTTCTGCAGGATATCCACACTGATTTGCAAGTCCTCTACCTGATCAATCTTTTCTGGGAAAACCGAGTCCACCAGGTGAGCTTCCAGATCTGTCTTGTAAGATAGTCTGTCAGTCCGCCTAGAGTTTCGATATTGTTTTGGTTGAGCTGTAGTTCCAGATAAATTGAAACAAAGCAATTTGCGGTCTGACATAGACCAACAGGTGATACCTGCCAGCCCACAATATTATTGGAAATATCTGAAGAGGCCAGAGTGACATCAATCACGGTCTGGCTACGCGTTGTGACAAAAGTTGGTTCACATCGACGGTTTAGTATTTTCAAGTTTGTACTTATTAGGTACTCAAGTAAAAACCTACCTCGGATGTTAATTCCACTGCTACCCCACGAAACGTGGTGAGCATTTGCATCACAGCCAATAATTAGGTTTTGTTGTTCCTCTCACAATAGTTCACCAATTCGATCAACTCCGCGCTAGTTGGAGCTAGCGTAGTATAAAAAATAGTTGCAAACAGAAAACGTGGTTGGTTACTGCAATATATCGTGTGTTGAATATATGCAATAAGTATGTTAGCATTAATATTGTTGTTTACAATATGAACACAGGAATCTACCATGCGACACGACCTCGCTAGGAATAAATATTTTACCCATTTATTTAAGTATATAGAACTAATGTTACTACGGTAGCCGGTTCTACAACGATATATTAGCAAAAATTCCATGGCCTTGTGTGAATTTCACAACTGTGGACATACCACATGGTAACCCTTTTCAGTTTGGGAAGCATTTGGACATCTGGAGAAAATTATGCTCTAAATTTATATTAGTACAGTGAATTTTCGTCCCACTTTTATTAAATGGCGAAATAATATAAAAGTAGGGCAAGCTTAAACTGTGCACTAACAGCGTTGCAAAGCTACACAAATATCTGAACTGATTCATTGCCTTTAATATATTTCAGGCCGTTTTCTGCATGTAAATTAGTTCTATTTTTGGCAGTAAATCTACTTCTTACTTATAATTTCCGGGCGTCAGGAATTTCGCAGCTCTCGCCGTTAGATATCAGATTCGTATAATCGAAACATTCGATGCACGTTTAAGGGAATTGCCAGTATTTAATAAATTTTTAGTGGCTGTGCCTAAAGTAATCTTAAAACGACCCCTCGCCGTCAGACACATTTTTATATAGGTATCAAGTTATGATAAATACAAATTGTTCATCCATAAAGGAAAATTGCTAGCAAGAGGATATTTTCTATGCGATCCACCGTTTTGTATCTTTGTTTATCACAAATTTAAAAGTTTTGTATGTAGCATGCTGAGTGAAATGTTTCATATATGAAATTAGCAAGCTTATAGAACATACACATTAATAAGATCAGTCTTTAGAAGTGCATCGCAGCACAACGATGAAAACAGCGGCGAAGTGTTAGAATTAAAACTGTAATTAGGTAAATTGTTGGGCTTGGGTTTAATCTAAGTTCTGATAGGTTAACATTAGAGTATCTTCATTAAACTGTTTCAATTAGGAACTTTTTCAATTAGCTGTACCCCCGCTTGTCTAGAACTACCTATTTCTGAAATTGTAAAACTGAAATACTCTTTTGCAGGATATATTTCGTATACTGCGTAGTCCAAGTATCTATTTTTTTTTGTTTAGCTAGCTGTCATTTAAACCATATTGGCCTTAATACTTGATATTCAGGTATATACATCTCGTCTGAAATTAGTTTTGAAAAATTATGTAAATTGGATTTTAGTTGCTATAAGCTTTCAAACTTGTATAAAAAAATCTATAAGTTACTAATTATGCAAGCTACTTTAGCACAAATTAATTTAAAACAAAAGTAAAAATATAATCATTCGCAAATAAAGAAAGTGTAACTACGACACGATTCAAATAGCCAGTAAAAGTATAAACAAGTGAACAACGATAGATAAAGTTGAAAAAAGGGAGAGGTTTGTATGGGTTGATGGATACAAGTTTGAAAGAGAAGGTGGTTATAAATACGTAAATTGTATTTATATCTTATCTTCAAAATAAATTGGCAATAGTTGGTAAAAGGTTAAACGCAAGAAGTAAGGTAAGCAAAATGGTGATTTTGGACTAGATGAAAAAAGACGAAAAAATAAAAAAAAGTAAGAGGAGGAATCCCATTCAGAGAAATCGCCAATTAATGAAGGACAACAAGGAACAGGACTAGAGCAAGCACGAGATGATAAAAGGAAACGTTGGAAAAAGCCAATAACAACGAAGCCGATAATGTCAAACCAGAAATGGTAAAATGAATGGAAACTAAAGGAAAATAAGTGCAATAACTACAGAGCAATCCGTGTATTTTTCAGTATGTTTTATAACATACAACGGAATAGTGATATATAATAGAAACTGAAATGGAACTTCAGCAAATGTATATGGTGACGAATTTAACTCAAAGGAAAACTAATTCAAGGTGAATAATTGACTATTAAAGCTATCAGACTTAAGGGCTACAATTGACGCGGTAGATAAAAAAAGTATTTGGAAGAACTCGATATCAATAGAACTAGTATTATCTGAAGTACATTATACAAATCAATAAAAAGAAAAGAAAAAATAGCAACAAGAAGATCAAGCTAGTTCAGTGTGGAGAGAAGAATAAAGAGGGGATTAAACAGTGTAATTGCATACTTAAAACTGATAAAGATGAATAGCCCAATGTACGCCGATGTTATAGTAATAGTAAGTGATACAGATAATAGAGGGCAAAAATTGGTGCACTTATAATAAAGGAAATAGAAGATATAAAAAATGAGGTGGAGGTAATAAAAGACCAAGAAAGACCAAAATAGAGTAATATAACGCGGATTAAATACGTAAATATTTGGAAATCATAATCACTGAAAGTGGAAAAATAAAGGAAGAACTAACGAATAAAGCAAGGAAGAATATAAAGATATATTAATCACTAAGTAGATCAGTCTCTATATAATAGCAATACATTCTGAAAAAACACGACCGCAAAATAACAGCAATAGAAATGAAACATTTAAGGAAAATAGCCGATAAGGTAAATTAGGATATAATACGGATTGAGAATAGGAAAGGTAGTAGACCGAAAATTAATACTGAAGAAGATAAGAAACTGAAGCAGTATGGACGTCTACTAATGACCGACCCATAGAAAGCGTATAGAAAAGTACTTGATAACAAGGAAAGGTATAGAAAAATCTGGATATAGCATATTGAAGAACCCTTTCTCCTACGAGGAGAGACACCAAATAAAATAAAAATAATAGCAAGACACAAAAAGGATCGAAAGAAATAGATTCAAGAATCCTAAATCCCGCGCTTAAATTGGTAAAAGAATAGATGAGAAATAAGAAGATGTAGATAGAAAAGACAGCAACAAAACAGTAAAAAGAGCTACGACGCATTTTACCAATAATGTGATAGAAAGAGTAATTGAAGATAATAGAGAACCACGTCTATTTCGAAAGATGTTAACTAATGGAAGAAGCACTGCAGTTAAATTCATTGATAAAAATGGCGCATTTATAGCTAATAAAACCTGTAAGACAGAGAGAGACAATTTACTAAGAACTATATCAAAAGTAGAGCAACCCAAAAAAGACAAAAGGAGTAAATTTAATTAAATATTTTGGTATAAACATACTTTAAAGCATTAGATATGATTGAAAAATAGAGAATCTTCTAACGCACCATTTCATTTTTGCGTTCTTTGCGAATCGCACCTTCGAGTCCGGTTCGAATCTCTAACTTAAGTAACTACGTTGGCACCTCTTTTCGGGGAAGTCGCGCGAAGGAATGTTGAATTTTGGGCAAAAACGCATAACCTCCGAGATGGAGAAGCCTGACTTGAAAGTTTCGAGTTGCTTACTTTGAATGGAGCCCTTAGCGTGGGCAGCTGTGCACGACAGATACATTAAACCTTCTAAAGGGATTTTACAATTTTGATCCAAGTGGGCGTTATTGGCAAATGTATTAGGCCCGATTTCCGTCGGTGAGCTATTTTCTTGTTAGTTTTGTATCTGTACTAATTAACTGGCAATAAGGCGTTTATCAGCTGGCGGAATGTCCTGTTTGTAATAGCCCTCTTAGCCTTCTCTGTTGTATGCACGATCGCCATGTGCTCTGAGTCAAAGTCGTTTCGCGATAAATTCCATCCAGGAATGCTGCGTTTAACATGATGTTTTTGCACCTGGTAACTGCATTTGAGATCGACCTGAAGAAGCGTCCCATTTCGCAGTAAGAGCATACTAATTTGCTATTCAGTGTTTTAATTGTGTTTATAAGCTGCTATGAATTGCGTATTTATAACAAAGACCTTTGGAGGTAAAATCGCACGAGTTAATGTAAATTCCATAGTTTTAGAAAACGCTAGTGCTTAGCCACCTAACAAATCAGCTGATAGCACGCCTGTAAGTATCTTGTAGTACACCATTTGAGCAGTGTGACCTTCAGCGCTCGGCTTTTTCCAATTTCAAGTGCATTCTGTCATCACTACATTTAGCTGGAAGTTTGCATAGCATTACAAACGTCGGTTGATACTAATTGAAAGTGTTCGAATTTTTAATTTGTTGTAATGTGTTGTTTGAACTTTAATAATTCATATTTTTGTGTCATTTGATTTGAGTAACTCCAAATTCATTTATATTTGCGCAGTAGTGCGTCAAGCTTTACCTTAGTTGTTTAATAAGAATTCTTATATACGTACGATTGGTGATTGTTACATTGTTGGTGATATATTTTCTTTGTATATTTATATTATTACCCTTCATGGACCTGCTCGTGTTCTTTTGAGATTTAGCTTAAAGTTAGAGACTTACCAGGTAGGTGGTGTTTCGTTTTGCTAGCTAATTTGTGTTTTATGTTGTGGCTGACGACTGGCGCCTATTTGTGTAAAATTAATGCAGTTTTTTCTAACTTAAAAAGCCGTTGCCTTATTCATGCCATTTTCTGTCGAGGGATAGAGCTAGCTAAGGCTGTGCTACCTCTCGTTTAGAGCTGGGTAAGGTCAGTAAAGCAAAAACAACAGAATCTTAGAAAATTATAAGGTAATTGCAGAACTTCTAAAACATGGGCTGTGCATCGATCCTAAGCAGTTTAAATTTATTAAAAAATGGAAAAATATTAATAAGGAAACTTTTGGCTAATATAACCTCTATTCAATTTTAGATAATTATTACTAAAATAATTTCAGACCAACTTCGTGATCAAATAATTTTCAGACTGTAAACAAACACAATTTATACGGTATATATGTATCAGGTTAGATACATTAAAATAGCTTATAAAAAATCCAGTGCATAGAACAAGCTTTAATTTTTACAAAGCCTTTAATGCACTCTAACCATAAAAATCGTCAATAACTAAAAAGATAGAAAATTGATTGTTACTATATTACGAATGTTCACGATGCATATGCAAAAATATAAACCCATCAATATAAAACTAGGAATAAGACAAGGTGTCACTATTTTCTTTAAAATGTTTATCAATACTTTGGAAGACGTGTTTAAAAGATTTGAGCCGAAATGATAAAGCATTCAACAAAGACGAAAAGACATTTTGAAACCTTAGATGAGAAATTGAAGAACTGCAGGAAATGATAAAAACATAACTGAATTCACCCTGCTACACGCCTAAGCCGCTTAGTGCCAACTTTGTTACAGCACTGCATTGGGTCATCAATTTTGATCAGTAGTTTTTTGATAGCAATGTAACAGTAAAGGAATGTTTTTAGCTCAAGCAGGATGTCGGAAACGGCTAAAGAGCCTGAAAAATGCGTAATAAATTAACCTAACAATTTTTACGATTATGAGCAATAGCAAGCTAATAGGTACGGGCAGCTTCAAAAACTTATCGTACGGCGCTCCGATGAACCACATGAAGTAGATGAGCTGTGGCAAAAGACGAGCGATAAGGAAATCACAGATACAAAAAAGCAACGGCTGGTGTTAATGATCAGCAATACATTTCGTAACGTAGTAGCGCACAGAAAGGCATCAACAAGGCTAGGTCCTTGAACGTAAAATAAACTCAGGTTTAAATTGTTAACGTAGCAATTAATACAATTTGATGCATATACACGAGATGCATACACGCAATAAGATCTAGATGAGCAGATGGCTAAGCGAGCAATATTATGCATAACTCTGAGATTATCACACAGGGTAGTAGCTTTTCGGCTACTATGCAAACACATGTGGTAGTCATTCTCTAACAGAGGAACTCCTCCTCAATTTAAACGGGTAAAACTAGCCACCTATCCGGATTACCAGCAAAGAGAACTTCTAGAACCACTAGTTGGTGTTCTAATAAAAGCAGAAACAGAAGGAGAAGAAGGTCTGACTTTCCAAGGGCGTACGAAACCTATAGGGTGAAGTAAAAATAATCTGAATGAAAAGCAACAATTAGCGTGATAAAACAAAATCACAGGTTAAGGTAACTTATGAGTACCATGTCTCGAGGAAGCCCTCTAAAACGTAACGTATTCGTACAAATGTTGGTTATGGCATACAGTACACAATATTCGCTTAATTGCTGAATAACGGAAAGTGACTATATATAATTAGGCTTACCCGTTTCATAAGCGAAAAGGCTTACAACATGAACAGATAGATGTTGGTGGGCAACTGAGCATCGACAGACAAATTATATAGAAAAACAAGCTTAAACCAGGAAGCGGCTAATGGTCGTCTATACATACGAAAGCTTCCACGACAAATTTTAGATCTGTGGCTGATAATTTTCAAAACAACCAAGCTAGTTTTTGTCGTATTTGGAATAGTAGGATACGTTGCTAGGTGAGTATTGGAAAAACCCAAGGGAAATCAATGTTGCAGGTACAGATACTTTACGTATTCCCTTTTTTGGTAGCCAAAGCTACTGCACACCCCATGTAGGTATATCTGAGTAGTAACGTACGATTAAAAGTATACAATCGAACAGAAGATGAAAGAAAGTGGAAGGAAAATAAAAAAAGACATTCCATCGATGTCGGTCAGCGGAGATTTTGCTTTAAAGAAGCTACCGTATCAGACGGCTACGGCTGTCTACCGACGAAACCAATCCCTGTCTGAATCGACGGTTTTCTTGGAAAAATTAGCTCGCAACGCGCCACTAGTTAGAGGGAAACACCACACAGACACCTAGTGTAGCTTCGTGGGCGACAGCAAGAATCCTCAAAATTTCTGAAAATGAAGTGGAGATCCGAAAGCTATCATCCACCTTGAAACTGCACACGGGAAGATTTTGAAAAAGAAGCAAAGTCATTCGTGAATTTCAAAGCCACTATAGTAATTTGTACAAGTAGCCTTGTACGTTATAATTTGTTTTTCATGAATTTTCAATTTGATGATCGAGTTAATCAAGCAAATGAATGAAAAAAGGCGACTTTCAAAACGTGTTATACAAGTAGTTTTTTGCATAGTGATTGAAATTTAGTCGAAAATTACTTCGAAATTTACAACTGTAAAATTAACATCTCAATAAGATAGTTAAAAAACGTGTCCTTTTTTTAAACGATTTTGCTTTAAAAGAAGTGATACTTTCTCACTAGTTTCCATTTAGAAATGACGACTTTCGTGATCACTATGCAAAAAAAGCTATTTAAGTTACCCGAAATGCACGACAGTATTCGAAGTCAACTGACCTACAACAAACTTGTTCGAAAAATTTAAGGCAAAACGCATCAATAGATTACAAACTAAAATAGGAACAAACTGCAATATCGATGGCTTAGACATACCATATGAAAACATTATATCAAAGATCTGGATAGATACCACCAACATATCTTAAAAATGGAAGATACACACATACCTAAGGGGAATACTAAACTATATTCCCAAGCAGAAAAGGTATAGATCATCCAAACAAGAGGTGGAGATATTAACTGGAATTGTGTGATGCGGCCAACTACTTTCAGTTTACTTTGAAAATGTAGTTGATTTCGTATAAAAGTCAGAGGTTTTTATTACTGTTTGCTAGAAGCTATTCAGTTGGTTATTTTCGCCTAAAGACGTTTGCGTTACAAACTCAGAAGAAGATGTTCAAGGTGTCGTGAACTGAAAATATGCTAACCTAGGGAAAGGAAATTTGGAAGATGGTAGAAGGCTGGGCCACGAAGTTGTGTGGCTTGAAAAGTTTGGCCAAACGCTGGAGATCAACCAGCGGCGAGAAAAAGCCAATCCAACTCCAAAATTTGGACGATGCTTGAATCAAGTCCGACAGAAATCGATATTTGGAGTCCGGCTGTAAATTGATGAATGATAACTAAACACCAAGGGCTTAGACACTATGAAAGTTTGTTTTATCCGAAAATAGTCTTAGCATATACACGACCATAAACTTACCTCTGACGGCTATTTAGCAACACATAAGATGGAAACACGTAAGCAACACCGGCCGCAAACTGAATATGCAGTTTGCTTGATGTCCTTTGATCCTCTCCCTCAACGGAGACGTAGGCCTTATATTTAGCGCAATATCATCTCAATCAAACATTGTTACAATGGCAATTACTTACGAGATTGATTCTTACAGTACTTTTCCAGTAAAATGCTACCGCGCCGTTTCCATTTTCTAGTACTAATAATGGCATTCCTTTTCTATTTTGCGTAATAGTTCAAACAGCTCTATGCGACAGAATGTCAGTTAACGGTATGTCAGTAAAAATATATCACAATATATGTAACATATATAACTCAGGGCCAGGCCGTACTGTCTGTAGCCACATTTGTGAGCCTCTCTCACTATATCGCCACGATCATTCTAGAAGGCAACCGACACCTTTACAGACATATAGGTAGTCGAAGAAGCCCGGTCGTCGCAGATGATTCTGTGCCATTGGACAACTTCTCTTCTGCTATGTCAAAGCTGCTCAGCGTAACTGCCTCACCTCACTACCTGCGCAGCCTTTCACATCCAAGATGAAACATTCGCAAAGGACAATTAATTCCGGAGTTAAAAAGCTTTCCTTATTGGACCTCCGGGGGAGGGCGCCTACGCGATCGAGTCATCAAGAAACTACCGTACAACGTACACGAAAACCTTGATTTCTGTTGCCACCTGAAACCTACGGACACTCGTTGATGCTACTAGGTTCCGGCATCCAGAGAGAAGGACCGCCATCATCTCTAAAGAACTGGAGCTACTTAAAATCGATATAGCGGCAATCAGTGAGACAAGAGTTCTGGGAGAAGGAAGTATAAATAAAGACCAATACACCTTCTTCTGGAAAGGATACCCAGAGGAAGCCAACAACAAGATACACGGAGTAGGCTTTGCCATCAAAAACGTATCCCAACTCCAAGAACTACCCCTAGGAATATCAGAGCGACTCATGGTTACGCGTTACCCCATAACTGATCAAGAACATGTCACGTTGATAAGTGCCTATGCCCCAATCTTGCATGCGGATACGGCTACTAAAGAAAAGTTCTACCGACGACTGGAGGACACACTAACTAGAATTCTAAAGAAAGACCGCATCATCCTTTTAGGCGATTTTAACTATCGCGTTGGGAAAGAGTACCTAATATGGCCCAAAGTTATCGGAAGACATGGATTGGGAAACACGAATAAAAATGGCCAACTTCTGCTGACGAAATGTACTGAACATGGACTTGCAATAACCAACACGTACTTCAAACATGATGACAAATTTAAAGGAACCTGGTAACATCTCCGGTCTAAGCATTGGCATCAGCTGGACTATGTCATAGTCAGGCAGGAACACATTAGCGAAGTACTCAATACAAAGGCTCGCATCGACATCTAGTGCTGGACTGACCGTCGGGTGATAATTTCAAAAATAAACATAAAATTTCGCCCCAAGTACGTAACAACTCAGAAAACAAAAATTACACCCCAGTTTAACACAAGCCTGCTGGCATACATGAATGTAACCGCCAAACTAAAAACAAAAGTTTGTGACAGCCTCTCACAAATCGACCTCACGAAGGTGGTACCACCAGATCACTATTGGAGACATATCAAGCAAACAGTGTCAGATGCCTGTAAAGAAACCCTGGGATTCAAGAAAAGGAAGCAGCAAGACTGGTTCAACGACAATATTGAAAGCATTGAAGCACTTCTAGAAAACAAGCGACGTTCATTTAAAAACCTCTCCAATCACCCTAACGATAAAGAAGCACAGGCAAACCATTCCGCAATCAAACATGAGATGCATTGAAGAATTCGAGAGATCAAAAACAATTGGTGGAAAAATAAAGCAAGAGAAATACAATCTTACGGTAACCAACAGGACAGTCGACGGTTCTTCCAAGCCATAAAAAAAGTATATGGCCCTACAACCAATAAACTCCAATCCATTCCATCTAAGAACGGTCAATTACTGAAAGCTGAGAACGAAGTGAGGGAATGATGGAAACAGCACTACTCGCAAACCCTGAACCAAGCAAACGTAATAGACCTAGCTGTCCTAGATCTAATTCCACCGTACAATACAGCCGAACACCTGGATGTCCCACTGTCTCAAGAAGAAATCGTAAAAGCTCTCACGGAACTCAAGAACAACAAATCTCCCGGCGAAGATCGGTTTGCCGCGGAGGTTTTTAAAGCCCTTGAAAATGACATAGTTACCTCTTTGAAAGGACTATTCGATCTGATTTGGACCCAAGAGGAAGTACCACAAGATTTCAAAGACGCGATCATAGTGAACATTTACAAGAGGAAAGGAGACCCAGCAGATTGCAGCAACTATAGAAATATTTTCCTATTAGTAGTAGGTGGCATGATCCTAACGAGAGCCATGGTTAACAGACTGCTTCCATAGATCGACAAGTTTATACCGGACTTTTAAATCGGCTTTAGACCACAACGCTCCACTACAAACATGATCTTCTGTCTCCGCCAGCTGCAAGAAAAGATCATTGAACAGCAGAGCAACATGTACATTGCTTTTGTTGGCATTATGAAAGCTTTCGACTTCATAAACCGAAACGAGCTCTGGCTAATCATGCGTAAATTTGGTATACCCTCTAAATTTGTAAATGCATGTAGACGTTTGCATGAGAATAAGTGGGCTAAAATATCATATGGTGGTCAACTAACGGACTCTTTCGAAACCAAGACGGGTGTCAGACAGGACTGCGTCTTGGCTCCTTTGCTGTTCAATATAGTCATGAGAGCACGCACTATGATTGTGGACAGAAAACTGGAGGGAAAAATATTGCTATTAGATATAGGACAGACGGAGGTCTTTTTAATCTATCACGCCTGAAAGCCGAGTACAAAACAAGGTCTCGTTACATCGCCGAACTAATGTATGCTGACCACTTTGCTTTGGTAGCACACACACCTGAAGCTATTACATTTTGAAAGCATATAACTGGGCGTATGAGTCCTTAGACCTTCATATAAACATCAAAAAGACTAAGATCATGATTACTCCTGAAAATCCCGACCAGCAGGGTATTATAAGTATAAAACAGAATCAGATAGAGCAAGTAGAATCATTCAACTATCTGGGCACAGTTTTAAACAACAAAGGGAACCCCGACACTGAAATCCGAAATCACATCAGTGCTGCTTCGGGGTCTTTCTGGAAACTACGACGTAGGGTATTCCAGAACCACGATCTTACGATGGACTTAAAACTAGCTGTTTACCCCGCAATAGTGATACCAACGCTTACCTACGGATGTGAAGCTTGGACACCTTATTCCAAACACCTTAAGGCCCTTGAACGACTACAACAGCCACACCTCAGACAAATTATCGGGATACGTTGGTATCATCGCATATCCAACGAAGAGGTCATGAGAAGAGCAAACTGCTGCAAAATTGAGATCTTAGTCAGTAGGTGTCGTCTCCGATGGGCCGGCCACCTCATCCAATTAGATGAAAATCGCTTAGAGAAAAACATACTCTATGGAGAACTTTGTCAAGGAGCCAAAAAAGCAGGAGGAGAAAAACTGCGCTATAAGGACATCCTCCATGAGTCACTAAAAAGCGTCAACATTAACCATGAATGGGAAGAACTCGCAGCAGACAGAGCACACTGGAGGCGGATAGTTAATCAATACAACGGTCCTAGAGAACACCAGAGAACAGACCCGCCTCCACGTCGTTATGAGTGCCCAGAATGCGGTAGAATCATTACATCCAGAATTGGACTATACAGCCATCGCAGAGTACATATGCGCTGACCTTGGATGTTCCTCATACTCGAAATCGAGTGTTTGGCTATTATGTAACAGTGTCTTTGGCCTTGACATTAGATAACAGGCTTTGCACAACGCGTTCCCCAAATTTTGAGCTGGTATCAGCATTTTCCTCCTTTCATGTATACATTTTGTAGTCGTATACATAGCCTGTTGCTGCATCGCACTTTTCCCAAACCCTAATATTACGTTTTATGGGTTTGAACGGAATTTATGTTTCGAACTGGAACCTCCCCTCCCCCCCTTAAATTTTGCCATAGATGCATCTTTAGGCTGATGAGTGCTTTCTCCTTGGGTTGTAGTAATCGTTGGGAGTAATTGAGATGTCTCATTTATATAAAATGCCACTAATAACTTACATTAATCCCTGTATATAGATTATTTAAAGAAAGAGTTTCCTAGATTTTTTTTATTACCTTCGTAATTAGCAAAACAGGACATCTACATTGTACATAACTCCTGCAGTTGCCTTAACAATTATGTAGATTATCTATACACTATTTACTATGATAAACATCAATGTCACCTCTGTTTATATAGGTATATAGCAATGGAGAACTGGCTGATATAGGCAATTTTTATGCTCTCTGTGTTGGTAGCTGATACTCAAAGGATTGATATTTAATATTTAAGCAACACCTACGTTGCATATAACTTCTGTAGTGGTTTTAACAATTATTCAGATTATCTACGCATCATTAACCCTGATAAACATCAGTGTCACCTCTGTTTATATACAGCAAAGGCAGAAATGACTGATTTTAGGCAACTTTTATGCGGCCGCTTGGTTGGTAGCTGTTACTTACACGAATTCCATATAGTTACGGGATACATACCATACAGCATTTTTTTTAAAATTCAACTGAGTTGTATTTGTCATTGGAATTTCAAAAGGGTTAACCGTATGGATGCAGGACAAAAAAATAAGATGGAAAGATGACCTAATAACAACAGCTGGGAGACTATGGAAAAGAGAGGTCGAGAATTGACAAGAAGTTAAAGCAATAGGGCAGCCTATGGCTAGTATTGGTGAAAAAGAGGAAAAAAGACTGAAATCCAGACTTGATGCATTATCTATGTTTATATGTGTATAACAAAGATCTCCCTGAAAGTCTATTTAAACTTAATTAAAATCTATTTGATATTTGAAATGAAATTCTAGTCTTCTCATCACAAAAAGAATGCAAATCAAATTTCAGAACGTATGGTAAATGTGAGAGATGAGAATTTGATGTATGTTTCGTAATTAAATATTCCCCAAAGCATTACTAAATCACAAATTTTAGCAAGCAACTCAGAAAGGCTTTATTAAATTAAAAATTGTTTTGACTGTGCTGAAATATGGTCGACGAGGTTCATATTTTTTATGTATCTCGCCCTATACATAAATTTTCTGTACAATTAACTTGGATTCTAGTGGATTTCATTCTTCGGCATGGAAGTAAAATGTTATTTATTCTGAAGTATGCTAATGGAAAGGTTGTGGGCCATAAAATGTAAGGACTCTTACCTTAAGTAAACCACTAGCGTTATCCTTATAACCAACATTATACTACTACATATTATTATACAAACCTAATTTTATATTTTGCATAAAAATAGACGACGTCTACAAAGTGCGCCTTCCAAAATAAAATTATTGAGTAAACTGCCCCATACAACGCCTTGAGCTAGTTAAATAACAGCCAGGGAACTCTTTTAAACTTCTAAATCCACTGGCAGACTAATTATCAGATAGCTTTAAACTGCAACTTAACCCAGATTACACTGGAGATAGAGCAGTCCCCTGGCGATTTTAATAATCCTTTACGGCAACACTCTTCCGCCTGAAATAGTCTATGCGTCACCTCTACGCCTGCCATGGAAGGGATTAGAATAACAAGACAACACGAATTCGTGCGAAGCGGCGCAGCTCGCGCCCCCACTTAATTTAAACAGCAAATTTTCTATACAGATAAACTCACCATGTACAGCCCCGGTGTGGAATATTAAAGCGAAAAGCAGCGTCGACAGCATTGTCCATTGATGTCAAACACTTCCATTAGTAACAGGCATTATTATTTCACAGTCGGCTGAAGCGATTCGCACACTCGCGGCTTGGAGACTTCAATTTGCAAGCTTGTCACCACGTCTTTCCGCCGGACACGGTTCACTCTGTTTAGACCAACAACTCAATGTTAGGAATTTTTCAGGTGGAGCACTCTCGCACAGGTTAGTTTTAATTGGGCAAGTTTTAAAAAGTTCCTTAACGAGTCTTCACGCTGGGGCAACTGCAGGTGTTTCTTGCAACTTCGGGATGGGCTATAAACTGACGCAAAGGGTTGGGTAATGAGTTTACTGTGCCTCTTTAAACACAAGAGTTAAGATTTATTTAATTACCAGATGCGCCTAATAAATTAGGCGCGCGATGCGCTGGTGGCCCGGGAGATTAATTTCCATTAAGAAAAGTAATAAAAGTCGTAGGGCGTAAGTCGCCACTTTTTTAAACCGCAAGCTTTGCTGTGGGTACCCACTTGTCGCTCACCTGGACTGGTTTAAATTTATAGATGTGGGAACCCTCGTCTCTATTTTATATCTACGCCAGCATATGATTCTTTTCTAGTTTTAGCTGAAACTACTGTCGTTGCTATATGATACAAATTTTATAAAAAAAGTTGCAAGATAGTAACAAACAACTGGTTGATAACGCAATTTAAAAAGTAATTTGGATACATCCTTCATGGCAGCAAATCCAAAGAAAACTATTTTATCAAAGCCAATATTTCTGAAAGCTTTATTTCCGTATCAAGGTAACTACAATAAATTTTACAGTTATATAGAAAGCATTATAGAAAAACAAGTTTCACGTACGTTCTAAGACATTATTTAGAAAGCAGGATCGTGTCATAGTTAATTAATTATTTAAGAAATCTATATTTCTATTATCTTTGAACTGATAACCTCATGCACCAAATTAGATATGCCTGGCGCTCTATGTTTTGTTATTCTTTGTGGCTGCTACACAATTGCGTAGTAGATAAAGCTGTATGGTTGTTCTTTAATTAATTGTTAGCATAAAGGCATGCTAACAACAGCTGCCTGATTCGTTGTTTAGTACTAAGTAGTGTTGTTCCTTTATGAGTAATATATAGTTATAATTGACCACCTACAATTGCTCGATATATGTAGAATAATAATAATCATTATCACGTTATATAACGTTTGAGGCTTTTGCGGTTACTCGAATTGTCAATATTAGAATTACATTTCGGCATAAACCGTGTTGGCTTTAGAGATAAACATAAACGGGAACTCTTACAACGGCAGACATTCTGCTTTGAAGTAGCACTGGAAAATAAGTAAATTGCGTAATTGCTTTTTGTTGAACTACAACCGCCATTTTTTTTTTAGAGCACAGA
Source organism: Agriotes lineatus (assembly GCA_940337035.1). Classification (NCBI taxonomy): domain Eukaryota; kingdom Metazoa; phylum Arthropoda; class Insecta; order Coleoptera; family Elateridae; genus Agriotes; species Agriotes lineatus. The sequence continues at coordinate 79,162,055 of OW679203.1, forward strand.
AACACAATAACTGATATGTTTGGCAAGAAGTAGACACTTTTATTAAATTGTTGTGACATTTGAGTGTAAAAATTATATTTGAATATTTGAGTACTGCTGGCAAATATACGTCTGGAAAACTGTAAACAACGATGACTTGTCCGCAGTACAAAAGGAGTACTAACAGGTGACGTCAACATCTACTTTTCTTTATTTTTAATATTAGCCCTAGTGATCTACCTCACCTGTAGCTTTTGCTAACAACTAATTAATGGCTAGGTAAAACTAAAAGATATAGATAGTATTATCTTGCACGGTTAACGTTGAGTTTAATTGCTGTTGTGCGTTTTAGTTTGTGTTCTCTCATTATCTCTCCTGGAGTAGTACTATGCCTCCTAATTTGTCTAGACCTCTACCCGTCACAAAAAGTTGTTGAGGTTAGATCTGTTCATATTCCGTTAGTCGTTTTTGGTATATTTATTAAACCCGAACCTCTGCAGTAGATCATTCTAGGCAGTGTCTCTTATCCCTCAGGTGTGACATCACATTTCCAATGTTTCTTTCCGTTATTACATTATTTAGCTTATTTGATCATATCTGCGCTTGATATCTAGTACTTTTTTAGCTTTTCAGGCGTTTTCTGTTGAAATCTACGTAGCGTCTACTCTATTTCGCAAAGTTAGTCAGGTTTCTCTTGATATTTTGTCCCACTGTGGTGGTGAAGCTATTTACCTATTTCCTTAGTGACTTTGATTTCGTTGTAACAGTCGCAGTTGGTTTTTGTTTAAGCTAATACCGTCCTGCTCAGCACTTATTCAAGATTGCAACCATACCAGTTTCCTTAGTCGAGGCTAAATTTAACAGAAAAGCTGCAATTTTTCTTTGCTTTAACTAACCATTTTTGACGAAATAGAAAATTTATTTATTTGCAGTAATTTTATATGTGTATTTCGTAAGCACTTTGCACTTTGTCTATTTAGGCGTTTAGCCTATATTTCAATATACGTTACGATGTGAACGCTACGTCTATACGTCGTGTGTTTGATATCGGATTCACTTCAACTACTAGTATACCTATCTTATCATTAGTTATTAAAAATTCAACATTTTATTTTGTTGCGTAAAGCTTCCTTACATTTATCTACATTTATTGAAAAATGTATGTCCTTTTTTTAAAGCAAGTTGCGGTTTTTCAAAGAGCTTGCAATTTATTTATGATGTATTCTCCAATATAGGTTGCGGTTACCAAATCACCGCAAAATCTTCCAACTTAGGTTCGCAAGTTCTTGAAGAAATAAGTTGCTGGCGCTCTTATTTTCTCATGATTATTTTAGTGTTAACCCACCTTTTTTCGGCTTAGCTCAGCTGGCCCTTTCAACGCTATTGGATACAGACTGTTTTGGGTATTCACAGCTCGCTATTTTGCTTACATCGTAGTGGTGCGACACTTTCATTATTTTATTCCTGTATATTGCAGCGTTCGGCGGTCATAATTTAGCAACGTTGTCTTTCCTGTACTGAATTTTCAACTCCAAACGCATTTATAGTTAACAATACCTGCACTATCTATAACTTGGCAACTAGTAAAATATATCTTTTTGAAAATTATACATGCGAAGATGTATAAAAATGCCAAATTTAATTTACCAGCTCTGAAATACGCCAGTAAGTATCGAGAATCAACAGTATTCTACCACGTGACGTCGTTGTGGGTTGAATGGCTTATCTTCTGCGTTTGATCTAAGGATTTTTTAGAAAAAGCTTCTCAAAGCATTTCAACAAGTTCAGTGGTCTTCTTTTTCTTCTTGTTTTAGATCTGTTCCTTTGTTTTTATATCAACGTTTTTGTGATTGACGTCGAGCACTATGGTCATTGCTGTGGTGGTCGCCGTAGTGGTCTTTTCGATTTTGGTTTTCCGGTAACTGTAATTTTTAGTGGTGTATTATCTGAAAATCGATTTACGTAATCTCTCCACTGGCTTCTTTGGAATTTAGCACATCGAATCACGTGTTGTACGTCACATATCTTACCTACCTCTTTATTTGTTATTCCATCTAGTTCTTCTACCGATCTTAGTGTTCAATTTCAGAGAAACATTTTTCTAAAAGAAAACAATCCTCACAGAGTCTTTTCTGCGTATTATCAGCATCATATTTGCATTCCGTTTGTTAAGTATTGCTTCGCATACTATTACCATAAACGAAGATAAGTAGTGTGTAGAACTGACAAACAGAAAGACCAATATTTCCTTAATACCGGCATCGAAATAAAAAGCAAACCAAAAGACCTGAGTAGATACACTGTAATCAATTCCGGTATAGAGAGAAGTCTAAGAGCCATCAGTAAGGTAGCAATTAGTATCAGTAACAAATTGTAAACTCAAATAAAAAAATGTAACAGTAGTAGGTGTATAATACCTCAATATGAAAAAAAGTAGGAAGGTTTATGGAAGATTGCAAAGATAAGTCAACAGCAGCAATAAAACAGTCCCATTAATAATAACGGGAGATATGAATGCTGGAATCCAGTACCATAAATGGTCGGAGTATATGGAGAACAACACAAAAATTATAATTGAAACAGCCTAACACACTTTTTATTTAGAGAGAAGAGCCTCTACAGGTTTACTTGGAGCGGAAGCAGATCTATTTTCTGGCTAATACTAACATTTGCAAGCAAGTAAAAGAAGTATATGTATGTAGAGGCAGTGATTTATATGTAATTCGACCATTACTTTGTAGTAACACAAATCGTGCGGTTTAATATGTGGAAGAAATCAAAGAATAGATAGATAGCGGTATTAAATAACTCTCTCAGAAGGGACTGAATGTGTTGCTAATACGCAAAGAAAAGAATACACAAACAAGGATATGCTGGGCAAAACACGAAGATAAAAAGGAGGAAACCATGGAATGTAAGAGTGTCCGTCTAATAGGCACAAGTTTTAAGCCTCTCCTCATCAGCATGGCTAAACACCATTTGGACATACGTCTGAATTACGGCCAGTCTATCACTTCCTAGAGCCTCCCTCGTACTATTAGAGTCTCACACACCAGCCCAAGTACGGAAGAAAAATATGTTAATTATAGAATAATAAATAAATGTAAGCATTGTGAAGTAACTTAATCTTCTGTGATAAAGTTACGTCCTCAATATTTAATATTAAATATTTGTTACTTATTAAAAGATATTGGAAACTATGTGATTTGCAGAAATCCTTATAGTCTTGGTTTTAGATACAAGTTATTGGAGAACTTTGGAGAAGCATGTGAAAGAATTTGATTGCAATTATGTCAGATGTTGAATACTAGGTTATGTAGATACTATGCCTTATTAACATTTATGTATCACTGAAAATATTTTCTACATTTATATTAAAGAACTAGCAAATGAAGAAATTACTAATGAATTCATATTTAATTAAGCCAAATTTACAATTCCAACATTAGGGTTTTGAGTACACCTGGCAATGTTGGTTTTGTCGTTAATCATAACCTTAAAATCAATTTAGTGTGACTTATTAAAAACATAAATTTATATCAGAAAAGGTTTTGTTTACACCAAGAATGTCTCCCTGAGATGGGCTGCTCTGGTCTAAAAACATCGTGAATGTAGTATAGGAAATGCAGTATTTTGAATGTGGTTAATTTGAATTTAGGTTAAGATGCTTTCTTCATAATTAGTGTCACGGTTACAGTTCACCTTTTATATGTATAGGTATATAGAGTATCTAATGCTTTATTCCTAGATTTTAATTATTCTAGAAATTTCTAGAATCAGTGTTTAACCAAGTAATCAATAGGTGTTCCAGCAATTACCATATTTTCTATTTAATGAAATCCAGCCAACAGGCGTCTTTAAATCGTCCAGAAAGGTTACGAAAGGCTGCAAATGCAAGCAGATCGCAGTCAATAAAATAGATTTATCGCGCGAATAGCTACAAATGGCCCTCGTTTACGGCTCGGTGCTAAGCTAATTTAAAGTTTTAGAGCCCAACTTTAGGAATACTTAAAGACAAATGGTTACTAACGGTGTTGGCTTACATCCATCCTAATTGACAATGGCCGCTGAGCGGAGCTGGAAATAGTTGCATCTTGCAGCCAAATGGATCGTTAGGGAAGTTTCTCGGGAAATTTGATTATTTTTCTTCACCGCTCCGTGCACACTGTTGTTAAGAAGGTGCTCAAGAGGAGGCATGGGTAATGCAGCAGAAAGGAAGTTTATTGGAGAGACCTGTGCAGGAGTAGTTTTATACATGAATACTTGCATCACAGTTTTCCATTAATTGTACATAGTATAAAATACTCACGAGGTTCTTCAGAATGATCAAGCGCGTTACTTCTGGATGACGTTTATTTTATTTACTGCTTCATGCTCTTACTATGATTGCAGCAAAAGTTTCATAAAAATAAAGCTACAAGCGACCGTAAAGGAGTCGTAAAGATATCTGGCCGGAAGCAACAAACAGCATCGCATAGCCTACTTTTCTTGCTGGAACGGAAAACTAAAGCATCGTTCTGCTGTCGCTTTTTATTTCCGGAATTATAAATTCGCTATTCCATGTTTTTGTAATAAGTTTGACTTCCCACTTCCTGCTCAGCGATTCCATCATGCAGACAGGCAGTTTTTTTTATTTGAAAAAATCGTGGCGTGACTTCGCCTACAGTTAGTGGTAAAACGGGGATTTCAAAAAGGACTTTACTATACTTAACAGTAATTTGGAATTATTAATTTAATAAATTACAGAAGTAATTTTTCTGTGCTTATCAATACAGCATGCTTGAAACTGTAACAAAAATTGAGGTTTAGAATTATTTTATGCAAAATGATCGCAAAATATTATTCGGGCCAAACCATAGTAATTTCTTCTAAAAATTGCAATGATCAAGAAACACTAGATGTTCTATACTTTCATCTGCAAAAATCTTTATGACATATGCTAAATGTGAGAGTATAGAGTGGCGAATAACTTTTTCATTTTCATAATCGCCATTATACTTAAAATATAAAAACAAATCCATTAAGACGATTTTGGTGGCCTTATTTAACATAGCGTCGTTGGAGAAGGTGGCCCGAGGTGCTGGACTTGATAACAAAGGTACTATCTTTAACAATTATTCTACTCAAATTGTAGTTTATGTCGATGCTGTAAATATAATCACAAGATCGGCACGAAAATCGAAGGAAACATTCACAGCATGTTCAACTATACTGCTAGTAATATGGGGTTAACACCAATGAAACCAAAATAAAGTTCATGGCAGCCATAAATGACAAAAGCGCACGAAGCTTTCGGCAGAACATCACGATTAGATGAACATAACTTCGGAGATGTGGCAAAATTGGTGAATCTTTGCGCTTCAGTCAATGCAATCAACAATACAACGTCGGAAAGCAAACGGCGTATAATCTTAGCAAACAAATACTACTTTGATCTGTTCGGATATCTGGATAACAGTAACCCCTCAAGGAAGAAAAAGATCAAAATAGATAAAACTCTCAATGTTCAAGTCCTGGAAGCTGGATCTTGACAAAATCTGATAACTCGTTACTATCCACATTTGATAGAGAAATTATGCAAAGATATAGGAGGGCAATTTTGAGGGCAAGGTTTATGTATATACATAGAAGTTCGAAGAAAACATACTACCGACGTTAAAACTTTAGATGTTTAGGATGGGCGCGTCATATCAACATTTATGATGACAACAATCCAACAAAGAAGGTTCCTAAGGAAGAACCCATAGGCAGAAGAAGCAGGGGAAGAACCGAGCGGTGTTGAAAGGATGACACCACGAAGAACAGAAGGAAGATCGGTGCACCAAACTGGATGACACAAGCTAAAAAGTGGAACGAATAGAGAGAGCTGGTAAATGTCGATAACCCCTGTGATGTTATACACACAAAATTCAAAACGTATTTAAATATTTGTCAAACAAGTGTACGTTGCCCATGGCAATGGACCGAGATACTAACTAATTAACATCAGGCGAATGACAGAAAAATTTCGAACGTACCATGTCCATGCAACATTGTCTTTCTTTAATTACTGCAAGCTTTCGATAAACTGTGGCGTATTCTAAGCTTTCGATAAACTGTAGCGTATTCTCTAAGATTTAGCAGTTCCAGAATATTTGCAATATTTGATAAAATGGCCGTGTAACAGCAAGGAAGCTTCTTTACGGGTTGATGGTGTTATAGCCTTAAAATTTAGTGTGTTCTACCGTGATGTGTTCTACATCCTATTCTTTTCAATGTTTATGGAGAATGGATTCCAAGTAGAAAATTTAAGATACGTAGATAATTCTACACTCTTAGCTAATTTACAGGAAGAAATGGTAGTACTCCTCCGACCGACGGATTAAGTAGTTCAGTACAGAGGTGGGTCTACAACCGAACGGCTCTAATAATGTTAACTAAAGGTAGTAGACAGATCAGACCTCAAAATTTCCAGCGTATTATGGACGTTTGAACAAGGCAAGAGCGAAGTAATCAGCTCTTACAAGCTGGACAACAATTGAATATTACGGAAGAACGGCTGATAAAGGCCCTAGTGTTTGTTATTGAAACATGTTGTTCTGAGAATTGGACAATGAACGCTGCTTGCGTATAAAAATTGAGACACTCAAATTGCTACAGTAGAATGGTGAGACTAGCACCCGTATAATACAATGAATGCCTGAATTTTTAAGGAACTGAATATCCTAAACCCAAATCATTCTTTACCAGCTATTCCGATACGTTCTTCAACCGGCTCTGTTATAAATTGCGGTGGTATAAAAACTATGTATCCAGAAGAAAGTAGATGGAAGAAGAAAAAGAGGATGATCCCCAAGCAGATAATAGGTCAGTTCAACACCTTTATAAATCTGTCGATCACAGAATTAGATGAGAGCCGAATCCTTAGTAACCGGAACAGGACGCTCGACACCAAGCAAACTACGATGAAAGAGAAGTGATAAAATCAGGAACAGGTTTAAAGGAAATTCTACCTGTGCTATTTTATTTTATCTTTGAACTAACACATCTACTATCGAAATCTATTTTCGTAATGAAATATGGCTACAGCAACAAATAATGTTAGCAGTCAATCTATGACTTTAGGTACTACCGCTGATCATAAGGTACTTCAGCTACCACCCCTAGCCTCGTCCGCCAAAGTCGGATTGAAGATATCCTACCTTAGGGAGTTTTAATGTATCAGCAAGGTTTACTTTAGTACCTTCCCTAAAAGCAGAGTAGGCACTTTCGCTAATTTCGTTACTGCAAAGCTTGTGCCTTTCTCCGTTCATGCCATTTAATTGTATTATTTGTGTTTAGGAACTTTTGACAGGTGCTAGTCTCGCGATCAGAAAGACCTTGAAATTTGCATTGAGCATGGTAAATTCATATTCCTGCATAGGACTAAGCGCCAAGCCTCGAGTTACTACTTTGGGCATTTAACCAAAACAACCTAGACAAGACAGCAGAAATGCAACGATCAATTGAGAGAGCTGTGGTAGCGCAAACCTTAAGAAACAGAAAATTAAGGACAACATCCAAATCGCAGCTATTGCGCAACATACTGCTAAATTAAAATGGGGATTTGCAAGGAAATGTAGACGACATCAAGACAAGAAGTAGAACTTTCTAATACAAAGATGAAGACTTTGGGCCGTTAAGAGAAAAAGAAACAGACCACAAAAATGCCATGGGCGGACGATTTAAAAATAACGGCGGGATTAACGTAGAAAAATTGCTTAAAACAGAAATAAATGAGACTATATCCAAAAATGAAGATAAAAAAATCTAAAGAAGAAATGGAAAGAGAACAAAATAAAAAATTGTATGTAGTTTTTGATATATTAAACCTGTGTAACTCATATGTTAGGTTGATAAACAAATACTTTATTTTGAAGAGAAACTCCCTTACGTGAGCAATTGCATTGCTAAATTCTGTGAATGAATTGAGTATCTAATAGCGGAGCAGGTTTGATAGATATCATTATTGAGAGAAATACAACGGTTACTACTTATACTATTGTATGATATTGTTATAGCAACAAGAATTTATTGTTTGAGTACTCAATCAATAAAATCTTGTTGGCACTTGGAACTCTGTTAGTTGTTTTTTGTAATAAAAAACCTTAATCACTTTAAGGTAAAGCTGAATAAACTTGAGATCGGTTAAAGTTAATCTATTCTCAAGATCTTGCTGACCCTTAGGTGATTGGCGATTGAGTTGGTTATTACGATGGATGTTTTAAAAAGAGCGAGGAGACTTGTCCATAATAAAGTCAATAAGCTGGCGGTATAATAGCTAGAACTATGTTCCACCACAGCTAAGCAGTAATTAATTACTTTGTAATTGAAATTAATTTCTGGTAATCCAGTTACTAAATTACTGGCTTCGATATAAGTTATTAAATGTCCAGAACGCAAAAAATTCGATCAGGCCATATTAAGTTTTATTTCAAGCAAATAGCAATATGGCATTCCTGGAGCCATAAAAATATAATTTATGATTTCCTATGCCTAGTCGGATAACAGCTGGTTTTGTGCACTAGCACTTGGTGCAGGCGCGTATGTTTGTAGATGAGATGTGCATGTGTTGTGTCTTGTGTAGTGTAGGCTGTGCAAGATGTAGCATTGTAGCTTGCTAATAATTATTGTGTAAGAAGCGAAAAATATGTCTGCGGTGCAGAGTTAATTTTTGTAGTAACGATTGACAAGAAACAGTTTCATTTTACAATATTGGTTTATAATAAATATTTATGAATTTTAATATCTAGTGAGAGTAATTGAATAAGTAATTTATGTTGTGTAATTACAATTACCAAGTAGTTGATAATTAAATTACTATTTAATTTCGGCAACTAAAAATTTGGCAATTCAATAACTTGGCTGGGCGGCCATTAGTAATTGGTAATTAATTACTTTTTTAAAGTAATTTGCTCAGTTCTGTGTTACACTGGAAGCGTAAAATGAGACGACGTGTGTCTTGTCCTATGGTTACTGAATGAAGCCTATAATTCGCTTTCAGACCTGGACCAAAATATTACGGAACAGATGGTGATTGACAATTCTAGTGATGACTTACAAAATGTAGAACATCATTTACAAGAATAAAGAAGGAAAAGGTGTTAGGAAATCCTAATCGAATTCCCCTTTCACCACTAAGTGTTGTCTTTGGATCCGATAGTCGATAGTCGTCTACCAAAGCTTGAACTAACGAAGTTTAGTGAAGATCTGAAGGATTGACTTGGATATTGGTCTCAAGTTGAGAAGATTGATGCAGATCCTACTTTACATGGCAGCGACAAGTTCCACTACCTGCTGCAATCATTGGCATCCGGAACAGATGAAATTGCAAGTAGTTATCCTCAGAACAAAAAAAAATTAAGGCAGTGGAGATTTTGAAGAGAAGGTATGTGAACGAAGACTTATATCTGCAAGAATATGTACAGTCGTGTTAATTAAAGTGTTGTATAGCACGTGTGCTTTGTGGGAATAAATTAATTACACAAAGTTCAAAAAAGGGTTGTAAATACAAATATTTTGAAAGTAAACATGTAGGTCTACCTAGTTAATGATACAGTGCGAGCCTTTGTTGAGTAATAACACAACCACCAATAAACCTAGAACTGTCTCTGTACAACACATTTTTTAACACAACTGTACATGAATTTTCTATTCTAACATTAAGATTCCTTTTCAGATGCTGCACTTAAAACTGGAATGCTATTTGAGAGCATTGTCGGTCGGAAGATTTACTACTTACTTGGCAACGTAGTCCGATATTTTCCGATGATAGGATTGGAACTTTTCATTAATTTTTTGCAGAAGTAGATATTCAACAAAAAATTAACTGGGCACGTGGAGGACTTGAGGTCGAAAAGAAAAACAAATAAAATGTCAAAAACATATAAACTCTAAGTTTTAATGACGTTTACTGAAAATATGACTGGCATGGTTAATAAGATTTCTTATCTATATAGTGCGCCTCATTATGAAAATTCAGTACAGAAAAAAGGGAAATTCCAATATTATGAAAATTTTCTCTTCTGCATTGTCAAACCTCAGCTATTTCACAACAATATTAGTTTTTCTTCTCAACAGTACCATTCGTAAAATGCAACTGGAAGTGTGACTTCTTCAGTCTGACAGAACAGAAGCATAGCCGATACAACTGCAATTAAGTTTCTTGTGACAACTATTTGAGAGCTTGAACACTTCGACTTCCAACAAAAAATACTCCTTGGCGCTACTAACAACAATAAGCGGTCCGCAGTACAAAAGGAGGCTTCAACTATGATGGACTCCCGTAAAGACCCTGTACTGAATTCTCACCACGAAACACACCATAGATGATTATAGAAGGGTGAATTAGCAGGCTTGCGAAGTTTGTGGGTCATCCATATTGTGTCATTTGACAGGCCATCAATAATACTGCTCCCTTGCGTGTCCCACACGACTTCTAGCATTTTCGGGCGAGAAAAGTTCTCGGGAAGCACTCAGTGAGGATTTAGCGGTTCCTGCGTGTTTGAATACACATGCCAGATTAGCTGTGTTATTGAAAAAATCAAATTGTAATGCGCGGGCTTAGACTTAAATTGAATTTTCGGAATAAATGGATCTTGGAACTGATTGAAGCGAGCTGGGGCATTACTGTCACGCTATGCAAACGATGCCCCTGCAGGAAATTCTGACAAGGCCTGGACGATTTGTAGCGGCATTGGTGAAATAATTTTGTATGTATGAACATTGCAAGGCTCGGGTAAGGGTCGCCCCTTATCATTAATTAACCATACACTGGACAGCCAAAATGAGCATACGCTAAACCGAGAACAGATTGGATGCTCCACCCACAACAGCTGTGTGCAGAGATTTGGAGAGTCTGTAGATGGGTCGCCCCAAGGACTGTATAAACAACTTAAATTATGTTTTGGTGAAGGCGTGAAAATTTGATACCTCCTTGAAGAGCATCTGCTCTATTTGACGAAGCATTAAAAGCAGCAAATTTGCTATTTTATTCTTTCTGAAGCTTGAAGCAAACTATAAGATTTATTATACATGCAGTTAGAGATCTCATTTCTATGTAACCTTGTTATTAATCAACATAGCCTCATTGAAGCTATTGCTACGGATTATCAAAATTAGTATAGCGTTTGTGCGAATCATAAGCAACCTGGTGTTCATGTTCGCGATTAGTGGTCCATACAGGTTTAGTATAAAATAAATACTACAAGCCAATTAGTCAAGACGTGTTAAACAGGGAAAACCCCGTCGTGGATATAAGATGCTAATACCTTCATATTGCGAATAAACTGCCGACAGAATGAGAGCATTTCACCGTCGAAAATACTTTCCATACGGTGCTGTCCATTGTCTGTTGCTTTGGAATTTAGTAAGTTTTTAAGCGCTATGAGGAATTACTGCGTAAGCTGATTCATAGCTGTTGCTACACGCTTATTACGCTTATCATGGTTCGTGTGTCTGACAATATTCGCAACACATTAGGTAAACACCAACATCAAATTTAGTTAAAGATCAGCATTGGATTTGCACGGCCGGTGCAGCCAGTATGATCTGGTCGGATCTGTTTTTTTTTGCTTTCGGGAAATACAACTATTCACATATTCATCTCTTAGTTTGCTGAAAGTTTTCTATTTCAGTTTAATTTTCTTCTTTTTCTATTTCTGTCCTGTATACATCTTCGCTCCCCTGACATCTGCTACTCCCTTGCTACCATACTACTTCGGGCTGGTTCGTGTCCCCTTCGCAGTTTTTAGTCACCCTGGAATTGAAGCATTATTCTGCTAGGAATAAAAATAAACTGTATTTCTTATACTGTAGTAATTAGATTAAAACGTAAGTGTCGAACGTGGGTTGTGTGTACAAACCAGTTGATTTAGTGGTTGAGTGTGGTTATTAATAGAACAAAGCAAGTTATGCGTAGTTGTAGAGGGACTGGAAAATTCGCTTGTCAACAAGCGAACTGCTCGTGTTGCCCGAAACCCTAAGGGACGCTACGCCAAGTATTATAAGTGCCAGCTTGGGGAAGCATCTCCGAGATACAGCAGTCCATAGCCGTAAGCTGCTGCTATTCGAGCTTCAATTGAGCCAGTTGACTTTGCCAACACACGAAGCTGACCTCTTGGTCATCTTGCTACGAAATAAAGGCAAATTTAGTTACTATAATGATATTTTACGAATGAATGTAACGACCAGGATGATTGGGAAAACCCAAAGCCGTAATAACTAATTAACTGTTATTGCAACGCATTGTGCAATAGCTGCAACGAGCCATAACGCGCCCAAATGCCAGATGCGCGTACTTGCTAAATTAGAAGAGCCAGGACAAAACGTTGCATTATCTTGTTGACACATCACTTCTGCTGATTTCAAGCTACTGGAGTCAGGACCGTATTCAGTGAATTCGAGTGCGGAATTTAAACATTGCATGTAGATTCGGCATCAAGATCGTGGACTGCTTCGTTATATACTACCACTGTGTATTCTTTTTATGTATTTTCATGCATGTATTTTTCTTTTACAGAGTATACATCTTTTCATGTAATCTGGGTTTTATTTCTGGCAGGGTTTGTGTGTACAATTACAGCATTGTAGGTGATCACGAACAGGTCTGCAAGAGCAATATTGACAAACCCGTAGCTGCACTGAGGTAAGAGGGGATCTTGTGCTTGTACGACTGGATTAACTAGCATACAAATGGCAATATAAATTCATAGTACAGTAGAGTTTAGGGCAAGGAAAAAGTCGTTCCGAATATCAGTACTACCGTGGCTACTTCACTTGGTGCGCACAAAAAAGAAAAATTAGCTGAAATTCCTTTGAACTCTCGAACCAAGTTCAGGCGATTAAAACAGCAAGATCTTCACTTGTCCGAAAATAGTCAATCTAAGAATGTGAATGTTAGGTAAACGTTATTTGTTTCGTAAATGTAGTTGTTTGGGGAAGTCCTCCAACTTCCCGAAGCTGAAATTTTGGTCTCGTCTAAGTTGAGTATTGCGAAATTATATATCTATTTCTGATTAAATATATCTTAAGCCCACCCTTGTATCGTCCGACAAAGCCCTGGCAAAATATCTCGTTGCCAGCGTATAGATTGAGGCCGTCGGTCGTGGATGTTCTGTCAGCTAGCGCTGTGCATTCTTTGTGCGACAAGCCGACGCAGTCCCGTCAAGTCATGTGTAGAACCACGCGATATTTCGTCCGGCGACAATCTTGAAGCTACCAATTTCGGTTCCATTGAAGCCCGCAACTTCCAATCAGCTTTTAGTCGCTAGCAAAGTACTACCTCCAGCCTGTATTTACGCTCAGCCTTTGGTTTTCGCCGATAAGCAAGAACTGTACCCAGCTAAGCTAATGCAATTATTTTATTAATTAGTGTGTTATTTACAACAAATTTCGAATATGTACCTACTCTAAGACTGTGCATGTGTAAATTACCGCCAATTTTGTTTTAATAAGTAACACAGTTGTACTTAGTATTGTAGTGTAGCTCCGCCTGAAATGCAGTAATGCCTCAACAGTTCTGAACCATTGCGTCCATATTGTTTTTCTCTAGAATATTTTCTTCAGAACGAAAAATAAGAAGAATTCTTCGGAATGGTTTTGGTTGGGGTCTCAGCTGCAGGGCTGACCCGCTTAAATGTACTGTTATTAATGTTATTTTAATAGTGCCCTTAAATTAACTGTATGATTTTCATTTGAATAACACAGTATGCATTCGTGCATTTTGAGTCGGATAATCTATTTCAGAGGTCACGACACAAGAGAGGTTAAAATCTCGGAGCTGGGCACACACATATTCTCCATCGCCGAGGAACGTTTTCCTTCTACATCAACTGGTACCCTTAAATAACACAAAGTTGTCCTCATATCTTCTCAGGTGCATATTGAGAGCTAGTCCATTTCTGTTTCAGTAGAAAACTCGCCCCCACGTTAAGCTTATAGACCTCCTTAAGTCTGTTGTCTGTTGTTAATGGGGTTTTCCCTGTAATAATCGACTTATTACAAATTTTTCATATTTTTAGATTTTAGGATTTTGTGTACAGTAGGCATCTAGACGTCTGGGTGTGTATTTCAGGGACATTTTGGTATAGTTGAAGAAAATTAAAGTTTGTACGTTCTACGATCATACCTCGATAAAATGAGAGCATCGGTATCTACGTCAATCAAAGCGACACACCGTCCACACACCCCATCATCGATAAACGTTTCCGGTGTAGCTATTTCTTGGAAATAGGCGATTATCGGGTCGCAAATTAAATTTTTTCCGACTTTATCTTAGGTACCTAAACTGTGTAAGATAGTGCTGCCAAGTAGATACCATCGATATAATCTTAGTTATAAGGCAAAAAAGGGTGACCTCGATGGATTTGATAGATTCGTGATACAGTATACTTGCAGAAAAATAATAAATTGCAACTCTTGGATTTTTTATAGACTATATCGGCTTAGTATTCTAGAAGATCGTAATATTTAGTCTGACTAGAAACAATACAAGCATAATTCTAAAATATTGTTTATTGAACCACTTAGCAAAGAGGTGGTAAGTGAAAATAGGAAGCGCAGAACAATGAAAGAGACATAATGTAAATCTAAAAAATGTGTAAAAGATAGCGCCAGCTGAGGAAAGCAAAATTGGTAGTCGTTTACTCAGAAAAATTGCAACACCACAAAAATTATACATTTAGAGGTTGTGTGTACGTTATTGACTTATTAAAAAATGGTAATTATACGTGCTACTTGCAAGAAGGGCATGACTGAGTGAAAGAAAATTCCGATAACAGATTTATTCACTTCGCGTTACTATTTTTACAATACCGTTGTCTAGTCATATAGTAGAGATTATACCATTACCTTCACCCATGTACAGTCTGGGCCGCGTGGTTATAATCTCATTTTACGAGCTGGATCGTTTGCACTGTGCGCGAAGCAACAGCCGGCAAATGCAGCGTTTCGCTCTTCAGTCCCGAACACCACCTAGGGCTGAAACACTGCTCACGCACAGACGTACGTGCCCTGCCGTAGGCCGGTTTAAAGCCGTGGCTGATTATCTCCTTGGACGAGATTATCGTTATGTTTACTTTAGTTGAAGACGATTAGGACTGCAACCGGTAAACCAGCTGATCGTATGTTTTATGTGATGCGGTAGTGGTTAAACCGATAAGTTTGCGGTGGAGTATCGTCAATTTTTCGCCGGATATTCAAAACTTCTAAGCTGCGTATACCCCTTGGAGTGCCGCTGTCGCTAATTAAGTCCCGTCGTACTCCAACGATTGAATGAGTTCGGACGCGATTTTCGTATATGAAACTTCAATACGTTGCCTTGGAGTTTTTTCGACTTTGAATTACCAATTCGTGGGTAAAGCGTCGTCAGGTACCAGCGTCTCTGCCTGTACTGCGTACAATAGTATGTAGTTGAATTTATAAACAACATAAGCACCATCAGATAGAGGCAAGCTAAGTTTATGCCATCCAGACTTTAACTTCGTCCGCATCCTGCAGTTTTCCTCTGAGTAGGGGGCACCCATAATTTGGATGATTAGTTGTTCAAGGTATGGCGGATGAATGCGCAACATGAAAACGACGAGAAAAGTGAAAGCAGCACTAGATTATATGTACGGCCGCTGTAGCAAGCAACAATTATTTACAATAGACTATATATCAAGTAGCTTGACATTTCACGGTTCGGTAATAGCTTTCAATTCTGCTTATATGAACCAGTTGACCGCTTCATTTTGAGGAAATTTCAGACTATCAGGTGTTTTGAGAAAATGTGTACCTATGGTGGATTGTAGCATTTGGGATTTGCTGCCGTGTTACGACGCCTACAGTTGGACTTGGCAGTAAACCAGGCGCTTTCAATGGCGAGCTCGAGAAAGCAAAGAAGTAATCTATTATAAAGTCATTGTTTACGTTCAAGTACGATAATATCCTTATTTCTTATTAATTACAAGGAATTTTGCTTGGGCTTGGGATGTACGACTATAGAAATCGATATTTACAGTACAAGGTGTTTCGTATACCTTAAACTTGCCGACTATTAAATAACCAAATAAAGAGAAAACTACAGATTTGTATTTGCTTGTTATTTTAATTTGAAGTTTTGACATCCTAAAGCTACTGTAAAATATTTGTGATACATGCATGTAAAGGCAAGTTAAAACAAATAGAAAATTCAATCTCATGAGAGTGAATGACAATATCATATTTCAGCTACGGTAGGTGGTATGGAAAGGGGTGGGTTAAATCAAAAGAAAACAGCCAAATAAAAAAATATTAAAGGTAATAGCCCTTTTAAAATCCCAGAAAGCGTATCCCAAGTAACCAACCGTTTTAATAAATATCCGAAACGGCATAAAGTCCTAAAAATTGGCAATATATCAGCCTGATCAGACAGCGGTCGTATGCGGGCTGCAGAAACAGCGATTTCAACAAAGCAATCCCCATTTGCGGTGGGGCCCTAAAAGCTGTAGCCTTTTTTCTGCACACGCAGACCCCTAATTCAGGCTATTCACAACTCCTGCACCAACCTAAGTTCATTTACTGTGATTAAGGAGACCAATATTAAGTGATAAACGGGAACCCGGTATTTGTATTACTTGCTGCCAGCGTAAATTCCGAACGGCGAACAAGACACAGCGGAAATTTTGAGTAATCGACGGCCTCTTCATGCTAAAGCCTTCTTAATGTGCTGTGCTGTCATTCGGCTTATTACGGAAATTATTTACGGATGATCGAGCCTCTTTTGTTTCTCTGGCAGGACACTAAAGTTTTCTTAGCCCGTAAGTAGTTTTTGCGAAGCCATCGATCTCATGCTTTCTGAGGGCAGGTTTATGTAAACATTAAGGCTTACAAAAAACCACAATTTCTTGAACGAACGGTCTTTACTTTTCTCTTTTGTCTTCTGTTTTGCACTCTCTTTATGTGTCCTTAACAACAAAGTAACCAGTTTTTAATACTGTAGAGCGAGGAAATTCCATTAAGTCTTCTAAAACGCAAAAGAGACAGTCGAAGTCACGCAATAATAAATAGGGACAGATGGAAAGCAGTTCTCAACAGTATTTCAGGGAAGAATTGGTTACGCATCAACAAATTTTACAAGCCCTTATAAAACCTACTAATTTGCCTATTTAAAAGGACCAAAACTGTAACTACTAAACATAATTTTATACAATGCGAGTTAAGTTAGTTTTTGTATTTACTGCTGATAAACATGAGGTAAATAAAACTTTTACTTGAGTCAACTTCAGTTCTCTGTTCTCAAAGGTTTATGAATGAATGCTGATGTAATGGCCTTGGTAATAATTTGTAAAACAGTATTAAAAACAGTGTTAGCTTTGATTTGAACAAAATGTAATTAGAGCAGGCTTGGAAATAATATAAAACAGTGTAAGATCGAAGACAAACAACTAGGAGAAAGGAAGCCAAGCTGTAAGGTGGTGTTAATTTTGGCTTCCCCAATAAATAATTGTTAATACATTAATAAAACCCTTTTCCCAATTCAGTGTGTTTGAAAATAAATTTTCCATCTTTTGGGTGTGCTGTAGTAGGTTGCATTGATTCGCAGCACCTCTGCAAATGTATAAAAAAGCCTTTAATTTGTGCAGCGAGTGTTGGCTGGTTATTCCGAGATTGTGAACGAGATTCGGGCAGTGTAATTGGAGCCCTGTGAGTTAAAGGTAGGCAGCGACCTTGATTGAAAGCAGTTGGAGCACTAGGTGAGATACAATGGCTGAACTGGAGACTTTTTTCCTGTAGTCGAGCTACCGGAATCGTTCTGCAGGGCGTGCAACGGCTTGTATCTCCAAGCTAACGAAGACAGAGGGGCCCAGGCATCTTAGGACTTGCTGGGATTCGAGTTAAACCCTAGTTTTCATAGCAAAAGCAACAGAAAGATGACAAAAGTTTATTCTAAAACATTGAATTTATTGAATTCTAAGCGAATTGCCGGTTTTATGCACTTCCGGCAGAAGCCTCATTCAAGTGTTGTTTTTTGTGACGTATGTACTTACTGCAATTGTTATCACATAGGCAACGCTTTAATTACGTAAGCACAAATTATTGTCAAATAATATCGAATGAGGTTGAATCGCCATATTTGAATTTAGTTCACATTAGTTACGTAATATCCAGTATTGTAGCGATGCCAGTAGTTAATCAGCATTGTTGAAAGGGTTTACAATTTTAAATTATTGAAAAAAGATAACACGATAACCAAATTAATAGCAAATTAATTTCCTAACATTTATATCAAGATAATATTTGCTATGTTGTAGAGACCCAATTCTTAAGAGATTAACTTAACTTTTATTTATTTAAATAATAATAATATGATATATAATCCACAACAATTACAATCCATAGTAATATACCGCGGTTATATTTTCTTATGGTGACCTTTCTAGTTTAGAGGTTGAAGTTCACCTAAATAGTGCTTTTTTGATGTGCAACATGGAATAACTAATTTTAGTACTTTCTTCAATATTTCTCAAGTCATGTTTTCTTTCCATTCTATACAGCCCAGATTAGCCGCAGTTTTTTGTTTAACAATTTTCAGATATTTTCTCATTGTTCCTATTCTTTATAGAAACTCGAACTCTCCGTGGAATCTTAAAAACCTTTGATATAGCAGCATTTCCAGTATTTGTAATTTCCTTCTCCTTGTGAAGGTAGATGGATTTTCAAGGTTTTTTCAGCTAGGGCTATATAATACTTATTTATAAATAAACCTAGCATTCTTCTGTTTAGGGGACTACCCCTCTTCGGCTTAGTAGAGCATATTTTTGGAATAAAGTAGACCATGTATCTTACTATTTATACAGGGTCTCTACGTGAAGCGAGCCTGAAGCCCCATCTAGCGACTATTTAGGTGATG
The DNA here is from genome assembly GCA_940337035.1 of Agriotes lineatus. Classification (NCBI taxonomy): domain Eukaryota; kingdom Metazoa; phylum Arthropoda; class Insecta; order Coleoptera; family Elateridae; genus Agriotes; species Agriotes lineatus. Next base: position 79,180,923 of record OW679203.1, read on the forward strand.
GATAGTGAGAGGCTCGGTAGACATACCGGGTATAAGAAAGGATGAATGGTATGACATAAAAGTGGTAAAATTTAAGGTAAATAAAATTATTCTTCGGACAAATTCAGCTCTATCATTGGCCTCTGGTAGTTTTAGTTGAGAATAAATGTTTTCCATAGATCTAGATAGTTGTTTATCAACAACACAAGGTAGAAATTGGAAAAACTTAATTAGCAGGTTATAATAATACTCGTTATGTGTATATCAGGATCACATTTGTTTCTTATGGTGCCTTGCGTCCCCGTATCGTAATGTGCTAGCAGATATATAATACAAATTACCAATCTTCGTGACATATCAGTTGAAACCAGATTAATGACTCATTTTCACAGCGTTTTAAGCCCTTGAAGTACCGTCGGACAACAAGGATCAACTTAGATTGGAGCTGATCAAACTTGCGAGCCGGGGACAGTGGACCAGATCTGCTACCGAATCTCGTACGTCATTACCTGCCATATTTCTAGCTTTTACTTCGAACCAGGGTTTTGCACATCGTGTTTCAGCTAGGTCACTGTTTTGAGCAGGGAGGCCCCTCAATGCTTTCAGAATTTGGAATCGTTAAAATTGAATGAATTTCGCTATAATCGCCGTGTTACTGTAGTCGTTTATGGTAGATGCAGTATTTACGTCGCTTCTGTTTTGTAATTTACATTTTTATGCTGTCTACATAGCTTTTGTTGGCAAATCTAAGCCTAACGATTACAAGATTTGATTGTTTTTTCTGAAAAGACTAAACGGCATTTGAACACGTCAGCTGGAATGCGGCCAGCTTATCAAAATTGCGCAGGTAGTTGTGTGTGACCTCATGTAATTGAGGTACCGCAGCAAGTAGAGTGAATATACTTAGCTAATATACTTCTCAGTGGACGCATTCCACAAAAACATTACACATCATTGTACGCCAACCGACGCGAAATTGGTAAAGAATGTAAGTTGACAGTTTTACCTCCACATCATTACACAAATAAGAGCGCATGTCGGTAAGTTGACGAGTCTTAACATCAAGAGATTAAACATGTGCCTATCCGATCACAACCCATAACGTAGCTAGAGGGTTTGCCTTAGGCTACCAAGGGGGTCGAGCGAGAGGTGGCCATCACTTTTGGAGATTGAGTATTCTTTCTTTGAAGATTGAGTTATAGGAAAAATAAATAAAGTCACCTATACCGTAACAGCTGGTTGCAGGGAAGATACGCGTTTTATATGCTGAAATGGTTCTGCCCTATCAGCAAACGATAAACAGTCTTGTTTTGCAATCAATTCGGATAATCAATAAAGGGAGACCCAAAGGTAACAGCGAGCGTTGGAATAGGGCCAATGGCTGTTCCTAAGTATGTAGAGCCTTTTTTCTAATTTACCAAGGAAGGTGCTACCCCTAAGCACGGCGAGAGCCCAAGAGTGGCTGAAGGTGAAATACCTTCTATTAGCAATGAAAAATGTTGACCCTTGAGCTCACGTCCACACGGAAGGAATTGTGCGAGTCAGTCATATGGATCGTCTTTTAACAAAACTACTTCACCTTTTAGGTAATTATTATGTAGTACTAGTATCGCTAAAAAATTTTACTTTTATGTAAGGTAAATAGCGTATTAAATTACTTCTCTATTTTTCTTCCGTAAGTACATACGTAGTCGCGTTCTTAGGTCCCATAAGAGTTAATTATATCAAGCTAGTGTAAGATGATACAGCCAGTAGAAATTCTTCCGAGTTAGGAGCTTCCCCATAACACCCTAGGCTAGAGCACATAACTCGGTGGCACCTATCAACCAATAATAACGCCAGCGTACATAAATCAAACAAGCAGGGACACTCATTGTCGGTTCCTTTTATGTCAAAATACCAATTTGAATTACCTTGAACGGCTCCTGGGGGATACTTTCCAATAGTACTAATAAATGGCGCCACTATTTTGCCACATCATGATTGGTAGCAGAGCCAGTAAGTGGCTCTAATTGGTAGAACTTCGTTCTGCCATCTGTTCATCAAGCTTAAAAATAGGCCCTGGTTCGTGTCCCAGGCACGCTAGTTGTCAACTTTGGCATGAGGGTCTCTACTTTTGTTCGATTTATTTACGATGATAATACGCTATACGTCTTCACCGATTTGGCTTTTATCAATAAACACCTATACTTTTACCAAGATCACGCCCGTTTTTCGCTGCAGCTAGTCACAAGCACCTGTTTAGCTTGTTACATGTCGTAAATGGATTTGCTTAACAAAATATTTGGCTGTTTTGGTAATGAAGGAACGGGGAATTGTGGCATACACTGTATATCAACCGGTAAAACAGAAAATAGCACACAATAAAATTGGAGAGCTATTTCCGTAAAATAATTAAATGGAATAAATAAAAAATTGTAGATATAAGCAATATTCAAACACAGGGTGCCGGAAATATTTTTACTTTATTGATATTGCCATTTAAATCCAAAATTACTCTGTGAGTGAACACTGGGGGAGAAGCATCGAGAACTAGACAATGCGAAAGCAATAATGTAAGGTATTTATTCTACATAATAAAAAATATTCTAATCATCATTTTGGCTCTACCAATTTAAAAAAAATTGTATGAATAAAATCTTTACTGTAAACTTAAACATTAATTAAGTTCTTCCTTGGGGCGTGTTCCAAATCTTAAAACATGCGTAGATTTAAAAGTTAATAAAGGGTTAATCATAAATTCTATTAAAGTTTCGTAACTTAAAATTTGGTATTGGAGCATGACTCATTCTAATTAAAACTTTTTGCCGGCCAGAATTTATAAAGTAGCGTTCTTGCACTAGGCAGAGTAAGCTTGATTGTGATGTTGCAGTAGAAAAATTTCTGAGAAGTAAAACATAACTATCTTAGCAAATAGTCGGAGACTTGAGGAAAAATCTGCACGGTTCAAGCAACTGGCGTTAACTAGATTTCATAACACGAGCACGTAGCTAGGTAAAGTTTGCTTCACCCCTAAATATTTTAATACCAATCTGAGAGCCGCCGCTGCCATATGTTCTAAGTCTGCATTCCCTTGATAACACAGTAGTTACATAAAGGTGGCGTTTGCCACCTTCTTTATACGATGGTAAAGAAATTTATGGCTTACATCAAGACCTAACTTAAAAACAGAGCGCTACAAATGTTTTATACATGGTGCATGCCCGGACATCTTCACGTGATACACGACAATTAATTACGGGGAACATTAAATGCTGTCGTTATATTTTATTCCGAAGAATTCAGCACGCATAAAACACGCAACTTGGGATTTTATCAGAGCAAATCACTGAAGTTTGCAAGTTTATCGATTAGTGTTGCAAGTTACAGGATACTAATATCAAGTATTATCGTTTCCCCACTACACAATTGGAACTTTAAACTTATCTGTATTTTGTTACACAGGAAAATTTTCCATGCTTTGAAGATTTAGTTAAGCCTAATACCAAGTCGCCGCTGTTATGGAAACGTGAGAAAAACTACTATAATGTCAACTCTGCAATTAATAAGTCTAAATTATAAAGGAATTGGTTGAAATTGTGCAAAAAGAAATGAGACTACAAAAGTAGTTTACGATATGTAACAATTGCGCTAGACGTGTGCAACTCTCAGCATTAATACGGTATCATTCGGTCAAGTTTCAATACATATTGTTTACAAGCAAGGAGTTCTTGCAAGCGTTATGCTTTGCACTTATACAAATAGTAGGTTATTAGATCGTATAGAAAATCACAACACAATTTAATTGTATATAAAGCTCTGAACTGTATTCATTTTTGAACAAAGGCTAAAAAATTAGGCCTGGCTACTCCATTCACATCTTATCTTACAAAATTTCATCGCTTCACTAAGTGTAAATATCTTCAGTAAAGTAACCTGGTCCTATAACTATGCAATTGTTCCGAAGTGCGCCCTGAATGGGTACAAGAAATAATCCACGGAACTACACAAATCAAAGGCTTGCATAAATTCAAAGATCATCGCGGACAATAATTATTTCTGAGACTCGTAAGTCACAACGGTGGTTATCCACCTCCACGTCTGTCTGTGCCTCTACCATTAGATCTATGTGATCCCTCAAATATAGGGCCTTTTAGCATTCGAAAGTAGCGCTGGTAACCACCAAAGGTAAAATTTAAAACTGGAGAAGATGTTATGTACCAGAACGGGAAGAGCTTAAGTTTGAGCCCATTGTATCATTAGGTTTTCAATGTGGTACCAACATACCATCACCAAGCAGCATTGGAAAATTCTGCACCAAGGTCGGGATATTGCCGGGGTACACCGTAACCATCTAGTTCAGAACAGTGCAAAAAATAGTTTCTTTAGTAATAATGATGCTACTAACTGTGCCAAAGAGGGGTTGGGCTTTTCTAGAACAGCAAAAGGATTATCAAAACGATTGAGATGAAATCCCAAAGAACTATTGAAGGTGCTACGCAAACGAAGCTATGCAATAAGCGAGGAATGCTATCGCTAGGATAATTCTGGCGGAACCACATCGATAGAATGAAACTACAGCGCTTAAAAAAGTAGGAAAAATACGAAGACCTAATAGCGGTAGGTTCTATTAAGTAGCGTTGATATCACAGCTAAACGTCAGCATTACATAAGACAGGATGGATATATGGAAATAAATAAATATAGTGCTGTGGAAAAGAAAAGAAGTGAAATAAAAGCAAGGTAGAAAAGACATAGTCAAAAATGAAATAGCTTTGGAAACTGTAATGCCCTACAGCAGAGGATAGGAAGCCATGGAATTTCACAAACTGTGACCCTGATGAGTCCTGACTAAATAAACTTAATAATATAGATCCTTTCTACTACTTTTTTGGCGGGTATCCTCTACGGTTAACCCCTGGAACAGATTTCGCATTACTTCAAGGAGTTCGGGCGTTACTTAGACTAACCCCCCCAACTAAACGTACCAGGAACGCCCGGGCCGGGAGTCGAACGCTCTCCCGAATGCTCTGAATTTTGCTGTGGCCTGGACTGCTATCAGTTGTAGTTTCAAACCCAATCATTTTCAGTTTTATGTACTCTAATTTACTCTTTGATATACTTGTTTGAAGTGTGTTACGTGCTTTTCAAAAGTTCCACCGCCGCTACATTCGGAGTGCACAAAGAAGAACTAAGGTTTGCCGTATCGTTGAGTAGTCGCGCTAAGTACAGGAGCTCTAAGTGGGTTGGGAGATCAGTTAGCCAGGGACAAAGATAGAAAAAGGCTTGTGTGTAATGTGAACGTTATTGTTCCGTAAATGTAGCTGCTTCGTAAGCCCCTTGTCTTAACAATTTTGACAAATTACAGTGTTTGTCACATATATCTAGATCCCCAAAGCACAGCTCACTCATTTTAAATTCAACTTCGTTTGAGTATCATTCAATTTCAAATCGATCATTGGTCGGATATATTTCAGAATCACTGGTATGGTCCCTCTATTTTTCGTTTCGTAACCATTAGATAAAGCAACGCTTGTCGACGAAGCCCTAGAGAAAGTTCTTGAATAGCGGCTGTTTATTATTTATTTCCCAAGCTGATGTAGCTCTCAGACAAATATTAATGTGCGACGTGGCGTCACGAGGAGCAGGTAGTATTCTTAGGAATTGTTTTGGTTACCCTCCTTTTGTGCGATCACAGCTGACCTGCTCAACGCATTGTTATGAATGCTATATTTATAGTGCTCTTTTTTGGTGGAAGTTGTCTATTACATTACCAGCATATACACTAAGTGGCTTCTTTAAAATAATACGAATGGGTCTCCGTATCTTTTCAGGTGCAGTCTACGACCCGCCCTCACGCTGAGCTGCTTGAACACTCTTTAAGCTTATTAGCTGTCGTACATGGGGTTTTCCCTGTAACAAGTGCTTTAATAAATCTGTTGATAGCAGTTTTCATAACGTTGCTCTATCCAGCAAATTAAACTAGTACCTAATAATATACTAACATATATTTATACATTATTGAGAATCATCCATTCTACGGTGGTATACCTTTATGAGAATGCGCTATGATATAGTGTATCGCATTTGTTTTTTATATTTCGTATCTTAAGCTACATAGTTCTACATCCACCAGTAGATAAGTAATGCTCATCCAAAGCCGTAATTTTACGTATTTGGGCTGTCCTTAAACGCCGACAGGGTTTTGTATGAAACACACTTCCGGCTAAAAGGGAACCCTTCCGAAGGGTAACTCCTCTCAACAGGCTATTTGATTTCAAGTGCTAAGCATTCGCTAAATGTACATGGTACTTTCATAAGTTCAAGCTGACAACGATAGAGAAACTGTTTAGCAAACAAATGCTACAATGAACAAAATAGCTTGTCATAACTTAGCAACTAATTACATTAACTGCAATAAAAGTTTCCAAATTCCGAGAGAGTCAGAACTATAAAAGTAACAAGATATTATTAAATAAATTACTCAAATAGACAAATCAGGCCAGAGTGGAAAATGTTAATTAGTATTAGCTAGTATTTGATGAAGTAGGTTTAAATACTCTACAAGCGTCCATGGTTTCTAGTTTAAGGCAATGATATTGACGAATAACCAGCTTCTTATTTTTTATAACCAAACAACGAATATTTAGAAAACAATATTGCATATGATATATAATGGAGGAGTCATCGAGAATATATGCTTACTTTAACATTTAGATATGGATTTTGAAGACAAAGTTTATTAGCAATTGCGAAATATTTTGATTGAACTTGAAAAACTAAATCGCCAAGCTTTTCAATCGAACAAAAAGAGAGTGAGACAAAATGTTGAACTAAGAAGTTTTATTTTAAAGAAGCACTTTGCTTTTCTTTTAAATAAATAAGCTGAAAGCTGTTGTACATCGTCGTTGTTGTCAGCCTTTTGGTTAACAATTCTACTACAGGAAGGTTCGCCTTTGGGAGCCGTAGCACTTTTTACAAAGTTTAGTCAATTTACGAAATAAGTAACGGCATCTTCCACTTTTTTATAATAATATAGCATGATTATGTAAACGCACGCCCTATTTTACAGTTGATTAGGCCGCTAGGCAGTAGAGGTTTACTTACTTATGTCATTTATATTAACGACATTCTCGGCGACGTTCTGTCGGCTTATGGGATAGATTTTAACCTGTTTGAGGATTTTGCACCCGGTTGAGCGTCTGTCTTCCTGCAAACCATTGTGCAATCTTTTGCAACTAGGGGGAGATAACTGGAGGCGCAAGGTGTTCGTTATTTACTGGGTTTCAGTGAGTCCGCCCTAGACATTAAACGAGCGGGCTTGTGGACAGCTCTTGACAAGCCGGAAGTTGCTTTCTTTTGTTGCGCCCTCCCTCAGACCATTTATTTTAAGTCACCGAGAGGTCGTTACGTTAAGTTCTTGTGCGTAGACTTTTCGAAGCAGCATTCATGTTGTTTGTGCCGTTTGCTCGGTTCTTGGGTTGAAATCATCCTTTTTCAGATCGAGTGAACGTAATCTTTGTTTAGCGATTGTGACCTTTTTAAGCGGTAAGAGGGTATATGTAGTCGTGGTTTTTCTTACGAAAGACTGTCGTCTCTAAACGCCTTGTGCAGATTTACTTGAAAGCTCTACCGTGCCCAAGCGTTGTGAGGGAAAGCAAAAGCCGAAGTGGTTATAGTACAGTCGTGTGCAAATAAATCTGGGACAGTGTTTTTTTCACATGCAGATTCAGTTAAGAATTGAAGAATATCTCCATGGATTTCCTGCTATCAGAAAGAGTTACATTAAACTTTAACAGGTACTGAAACCCGTAACTCTCTCTGATAAGAGGAAATCCATGGAAATATTCTTCAAATTCTTAACTGAATCTGCATGTGAAAAAAACACTGTCCCAGATTTATTTGCACACGACTGTACATGCATCTCTGTTTTAGTCTTTGAAGAGTTGATACCGCAGCGCTTCTTGGAAGTTGCCTCATTTGTTTTTATAAATCACCTCATTTGGTGTTGAAGTATAATCTTTTGTTTTACACTGACTCAGCAGGCTCCCGATTTGACTAGCAAGTGTGCGAAGGGACAGGTGGTGCTCCCAAAACCTGTCGAAAAGCCGCTAAAATTCTAGTCAAGTTATTGTGTTGTAAAATTTTACTAATTTTGGTGCTATAGTGCGTGAACCCCTTATGACGTCATATACAAGGTGTCCGGGAAAATGTCTGAAAAAAAACACGTGAAAAGAATACTACAAATTCATATAAACTTTTTCCGTATAGGCCTCCTCTTCGGAGATATGGGCTACCAAAGTTTTTTACACATAATTATTGAACCACCAGGTATATTCCAATTTTTTTAATATGATGCATATCAGGTAAGACCCTTCAAATTACTATCCAAAAAAGTGCTGTAAATTACTCACAGTTGCAGGGACAGACTGGTTGTGACACTCATGACCCCATTTGTTACGCCCTGTATGATAAGAACTTTGGAAAACGTTTTTTACATACATTTAACTATTTACTAAAAATTAAGTACTTTTCATTCATGTCGCCAATCTTAACCGTTTTAGAAAAAAACTCATTTTATTTACACTTTTAGTCCCGTAACTTCTGTCGGGTTGAATATGAAAAAGAGGAATTTTCTCCTGTCATCAACATAGTTTCAATAAAAAGTTACGAAGTTTTTAACTAAGCAGTTAAAGTTTAACTTTTGATTGAAAGTATGTTGGTGACAGGGGAAATGCCTCGGCGCTATCACTCTTATTTCAGTGTACCCTTCCGCCACTGAGCTCCCGGACCTTTTTCAGGTTGTTGCATGCCCTAAACAGGTATTTATCGGCAACGGATGTGCGCTCTCAATGGTATTCAAGAGATAGTGCCTGATTTATGTCGCTTTCCTGTGTACTAATTGTTGCTTGTGCGTATGTTAATAAACTTCATAAAACAGTAATTGTTTGTTTGTCCGATGTGTGTTCGCGTTTAAGTAATTTTTAATTGTTCACTTCAAATTCAGGTAGTACGCGAATGTGGTTCTTCAAACATTCCTCCTATCTCGTAATGAACATGGACAAAATGGCGGACAAAATGCGATGTGAATCCATGTATGCGTTTTTACGGAATATTCAAATTTTTACCTCAAACTTGGATATAAGATACAAACGTAGAACGTAAGAACCAAGGAGAAAATGGTGAAAAAATTTTAAAAAATCTTTTGAGAATAATTTTAAATGCCGTCTAGGAGTTCGTCTGGCAATGGTAAGCTTAGCATTCTGAACTGGTTATTTTTGGTTCGATAAGTGATATTTATTGCTTGGTTCATATTTATCTTGCGTACGGGTTAGATTGCTTATGATTTACTGGACGATTTTCCAAGTACTGTGGATATTTACCAGGTTTCTTACGGCAGCTGTTATATGAATGTGTTTCACACAGCGTGGTTGAGATTGGCAGTACTTACGAGTGCGTCCGTATAACTGACATTTTTTATATTCTATGATCACTTTGAATTTCCTTCTCAGTTCACTTTTACGACGCTATAGTTAAGTGTCGCTAAGCTGCATATTTCTTCACCACCTTGGGTTTGGCTGAGGTCTACAGCTCATTGCCGTACTTGATATCTGTTTTGTCATGGAATATGGTAATCTTCAGGACAGGACATTTCCCCTTTAATATTATTTGTAATTTCAATAAAATTGTAACAAAAGGTGTCTATTGCAAGAAAAAATATGTATGTACGTATACATATATGTATTATCGTCAACCTTTTGTTACCTTAGCGGCGTAGAGGCTGGTGCAATGAAGTTTTTACACGCATGCAACGTTCAGAAATTACCATTAGTTAAAATGTCTGAACCGGTAGCATGCACCTCGCCTTTAATTTCTTCAGGCAGGTTTTACCGGCCATTTATATTAAGAGAGTGTTAAACAAGAACACTTTTTGAAACCAGTACAAGTTCGCAAGGGTAGCCCTTGCCCCGGCCAATTAACTAAACTACTCCGAACAACGGAGCTAGACCTCTGCAAGATAAATTAGTTAACTGCAGTATTAAGCAGGCTCCTCGTTATATGAGATCGTTAAAATTAATACGCTTCCTCAGCCCGAACCATTTCTTGCATAATTTTGGATCAGACCAACTTAGGACGTGTAGCGTCGAAGCTATCAATCATGTTCGCAGGTAAGCCCTTCAGCGCAACCAAATGGAAAGCTGCCAGAATTGGGAGTTTATTAGAGGAAGAACATGAACTGCTGATTTAACAACTCAGTAAATCCCTGGTCTAATTATATTGGTAGTTATCTTTTTCGAAATTGGTTACTGGGGCTTAAGCTGCCGTCTCGGAAATTTGGAAACTCCATGACCTTCCTTAGCAACGTTTTCTTATGAATACAATTTGGAGCGATTATGGAGGGACCTCGACAAGGGCAATCTATCTTGCGTGTTGTGGCCTTTTTCAGAGCGTTGCCACTCAATGGAATATTTATTAGCCTTCAGGGTGGAACTTAAGGCGAAGTTTAGGTGATGTCAGTCGTATTCAGGGCTCTTCATCGTCCTTTTAATTTATAGCGACAAGTTTTTGCCGTTCGAAAGGTGGACCTATCCGAGTGTACATTATTTAATGGAAACGGAGCTGTGAAACAGCGAATTTAGGAATTAAATTTCCGCTCGTGTTATTTGAGTTATTTGCCGATTTATCCTAGCCGTGTCGGCACGATTTGGATTCTGGTTGTCACCGGAGAACGTTGTTTCTCCAAATCACAGATATTACAGGGTGCTAACGAAGTTTGCTCTGGAAATTGTAATTTATTGCTGATGATGCTTCGGAATATTGTAGGAACTAATTTATTGGTTTTCTTGCACCTTTCTTTCGCAGTTCCTTAGTAACCAGTTTCCGTTTCTGCTTCGGCGTTATTATTTTTTAATCAAGAAAAGCTTGTGGGAGTAATTGTCGCTAAAAGCCTCTTAATTTTATTGCAGTAATAAAATTATACTATTGCTGTAATAAACTGCAGTAGTGTGCTATGTTTAGAATTTTTAACGACACATTGGAGAACGAGGATGTTTAATAAGCCACTATATCGCTGACAAAGGATGTAGATACGATTACAGTTAACTCTGTTTTATTTAAGGAAAACCCTATTGTGGTCTGTACAGTATTGTAATCGGTGACTGCCTTGTCACTAGCCTATCAAAACTGAATTCACTAGCTTATGTAGCGATAGTGACATCACACGCGTATGCAATTTCTCCAGTGTCTTTCACTAGCAGACACATCAGGTGACGCCCATTCCAGGTACAGTCGCTTTGAATATCGCGAGCGAGCCTCTCTTCTGTCAGTCTACGACACATCCCTTCCCACAAAACTGGTTTGAGCAACCTTTAAGCCTACTACATGTTGTAACCGTGGATTCCCTTATAATAAAATAATAGGTATCTGTGTTGCTATAAAATACGTACGTTTGGTTAAAGTCCTCCCAAGTTTTGTAGCCCATCCTGTCGCCAGTATAAAATCAGATCAATTTAGTTTCGTTACATTAACTCTACATATGCGAAGAGACACACACTCCATCAAATAGTCACAGCTTTATGTACAATGCGATTGTAAAAATGTTTGACCATGACTTAGATTTATTTAAAGTAGCGAAAATAGAAAATAAGGAAAATTATATAATATCATGGAACAAAAAGATGCAGAAAGCAATTAAAAATAGAAAAACGTCAAGGGAAGTGTGAAACTAACCAAATGATGATAGAAAAAATAACACAAAGACACTGGAAAATGGCAAATAAAAGTAGTTACATAAATCAAGAGACACTAAAGACTGTAAAAATTATAGAAATGCAACACTAGCGCGCAGACTTGAAAATAAATGTATATGCGAAATATTGAAAAATTTAGTGAACAAGTGAATATACAGTTAACGATATGCAAAGTAGTTTCAGGAAGAATAGGGGAATACACAATTTCATGTTTACAGCCACAAAGTATTAGGTAAGTGTAGGGATAAACAACAACACTTCATTAGCATGACAAAAGCTTTCCACAGGATAACCAGAGACGACGTAAGCAAAGACAAGAATAATAGCGGAATAAATAATGGATAAGCAGCAAAGTTTATATTAAAACAAGGGAAGCTGCGCAAGGAAAAGAAAGGACAAAGTTTTGAGCAGAGATGCATCCTTCTTTAGATATTTTTAAGATAAGATTTTTATAAAAAATTCCGGCATAATTTAAAGGAGGGCGACAGAATTGAAAAAGTACTGACAGAAAAGATACATTAGAAAGCGTATAAGCAGAACTCATCAAGAAAGTAGTTCTGCCAATACTCAATTACGAGTGAGTCATGTCAAGCAGAAGGTGTGTGCCCAAACTGGAGTGTTGCCGTTGCGTAAATGTAGCCGTTTCGGAGCCGTACCGGACAATTTTGTAATTTTTTGAAGTCGTCCAATAGAGAACGCTCCCTAAGCACAACCTAACAATCTGAAATAACGTTCTTGCCTCATTGTGGTGTCGTGGAATTTTAATTCGATTCCTGTTCAGAAGCTCTAAATTGTACAGCCATTCATCGTCGCACCGACGCTCTGTCCTGATGCAGTTCTCATTACCAGAGTGTAGATCACCGCCGATTGCGTATAGTCACTCCTTACACTGCCACTCTCCCTTTTTTTTATTCGATAGGCCGACGCAGTCATAGAAAGTTTTCTATTATATCGAGCGTAGATCATCGCAATTCACCTGTCTCATTCTTTGAGCTAAAGCTGTCCATTTGTGAGTCATTAGCACGGTTTCCACCTTAGGAGCCCTCAGTTGCTGGAAAAGTTGTAGCTGGTGGTAGACCTGCTTTAATTATTACATCTTAGCGTCATGGATTACTGAACCCAGCTAAGTTGACCTTTTTATTAGTTAAGCAGTGCCTGTGTAAAGTGGTGCCAATTTCGAATATGTTTTTTGTAGTAAATAAGCAATGCACGTGCTAAATTCGTTTTAAGTACGTACCCTTTAAAACGGTAGTAGCGCATTAAGCAATATGTGATGGTTTGTCGTCAATTTACCAATATTGTTTTCCCAGTTGAATTTTATAACGGGCGCACACATGTTAGGACTTCCTTGCCGCTTAAAGATATAGCGGTGCAGCCTTCACCGACGATAAATGCATTATAATGAAACTGCTTTCTGTGTGTGGGAATTTGCAGAAATCCCGACGTAAGGTAAGTCATATGTTAGTGTTGGGTAAACATTTGCTATTGTCGAGAAGCAGCCTTACGGTGAGACTCTACCATTCTACTCCAAGTAGATACATCAGATGGCGCCCACAAAAGTAACTAGTATTTTTGTACGTATCTTCCTAGGTCCATCTTCTTTTGTCAATCGCGAGGGAGCATTTTCTTTAGCTTACTAGCCACCTATTTCAAATGAGCGAATTCGAGCACTTTGTGCCTTGTTACGTGTCTTAAACGAAACATCCTCTGTAACAGTCTTTGGCAAGGTATGAAAATTAGTTTAGATGGCGTACGTAGCTAGAGTTCGGAAAAGAAAGAGGAGAAAGGCCCAGAGAATCTCATAAGGATAGATGTGGAAAGCGAGAGAAGTCACACACGCAACGTCGACAGAGCTCTATTGTTTCACAACGGAGGTAAACCAAATAAAAGCAGTATATATAAAAAAGGCCAAAGAAACTTAAGTCACAATAACCTTACACTGAAAGCATTAAGTGAAGGAAGTAAATAGGTCAACGGTTATAATTTTTTTTATTTTTGAGTTGTATTATACAAGATGTAGATTACACATTAAAACGCCGACGGAATAATTGGCGAAAGAACATGAATAATTAGGAAATAAAGATATGTGTCTAAATGCTAGCAATGATTTCACTTGCTCAATTTGGAAGTGCCGCTTCTTGTTAACTATAGTTGTCTTTCAATATTTTTAAATATTGCAACGCCACGATAGTATATTTGAGAGTCCGCCAGCTAGACTCAGTGAGACGGCGTGCTGTTCTTTAAATGATGTACTTACCAAATATAATGAGTCTCAACAAATTTTCAATTAGAACAAATATACTCACATAGGTGAAGAACTTTTAAACTCAGGTTATAGCCGGCTATAACACAGTATCTAAAATACAGAAGGTAGCATTTACAAACTCGGAGAATGCATGGTATAGAAAATGAATTCGATTTATTAAACAACGCTGGATATAGTAACCAACTAGCACAATAATTTCATAATTTTTTATTAAGCGTTACTTATTCGGAAGATTCACCCCCCCCCCAATTAATTTTAAAATAGGAGTGATTAAGCACAATGCAATACGCAATTTAAAATTAAAACAGTAAAATATACAACTACCTACTAGGTACAGTTTCAGTTTCTTTCATATTGCCCGCGGTACGAATATCACTCCCACAGATCATTAGTTCGTAAGCGACTCATCTGAGACAATCATGCTTCTGCAGAAGGTAAAATAAATAGCCCCCAAACGGGCTCACAGTTGCTACTGCAGAGGGAGGACTCCAGCAAGCGCCATCAGCAAGGCACTTAGGCGATGAGGCCCAAAATCAAACTTTTCTCCCAGAAGCAGAGAGGCTCTTCGAAGTAGGAGAAATCGTTAAAGTTTTTCAACTCTCGGGTGACGCCTAGAGAGAATGCGCCTTCTCAAACGAAATCGCTAATATTTCGCAACCTCGGGTGATGCTAGAAATGCCGGACGAAATTCAGCTAACTGTATTACGCTATCAAAATCGAAAATGAAGTAATTCACTCACCCTGTATTACAGGAAATTGGTCAGGACGGCTAGCAATCCCGTCTTAAGGACGTGGACGTATTCTCCCACATAACTACCCAAGGCTCTGTATCCGCGTACAAGTGAAGCTTACACAAATATTTCAAAATACCCGAAGCTAAGGGCTAAACTTGGAGCACAGTCATAAGACGTTTGGCTACATGAGGCCACCTTTTGCAATGGAAAAATAACCGAAAGCAAGACGAACGGCCTGAATCAGCTGCTGAACGGTAAAGAAGATAACCAAATAATAGCTAAAGCTGCGTTTGCACGACAACCGCGTTCAAATAAAAGAGATTTAACACCGTCAAGAATTATGCACAAAATAAATTCTAATGCTAATTACTCCTTTTACACGTAACGAATTGTGAAACTTTATTCGGAATTAGTTTTTGGATACCAAGCAGGATAATTGCAATAGAAAATTATTAAAAAATTCGAAATATCTTCCACTATTTGGGTGTTCCAGCTACGAACCACTAAAATCAAGTTAAATAATTATGAATGGTGACAGTTTCTGAACAGTGACGACCATGAACATGAAAGGAATAGCAAACATCAGGAAATGAAAAATATTAGCATCCAATTGTTTATTTTTCAGAAAATGCGTTGCAGAAAATTGTTGATTAATGTGGGAAACACATTACTGAAACATCAGAGGTATTTTTGAAGAAACGTTTTGTTACGTTTAGATTTTGAATTTCGCGCGCACTCCTTCCGCTTGCATTTGGTGTCACCGGTGCGATAGTATCTTGACTTCGTTCTGCGATTTTTTTTTTGGCTCATGATAGAAAGCAGCAGCGTCCCAATAATTGCCCAAGTTTCTGGGGGCACGTCGTCTTGATGAAATTTTTCCTAGCTTATGACAGAGATATCTTAAAGTTTGGAAGTTTATTGATGTCCATTCTTGGTGGATTTTTCTGAGAGAACTTTGATGTCCTATGTTTACACGTCGCCCAAATTAATCTTTAGAGGCAGGGTAGAGCCCCCATGTAATTAGTTGCGTCGATTCGGAAGGGTTTCGTAGTCCTACATTTGAACAGTGACATTGACCTGTCGGGGCCGTGAGATGCACAATTTTGAATCAGATCTTCTCTCCAATGCTCTGTGCCCGCTTCAATGAGGGCCTGGAAGCTCAAGGAAATTAATTGAACGTGTATTGGTATAGGTACCTTGTGTTTTTGGCACTACCATATTTTGGTATACGTTGATATCTGCGTTGCTGTAGTTCTTGCTTGGAATTTCGTCAGAATCTCGTAAGCATTATTTTGGGATTTTGCCGTCATGTACAGTACGCTTCACGAACCAAGTACGTTAATGCACTTATTGGTTTTCATCCGCGAAGCCTATTTTAATCTCCGTTCGGTTTCAAATTGTTGTGGCAGTATTTAATGTAATTTGTATTTGGGTATAGCTTAAACTGTTGTATTTAGTAACGGGTTTATTGTGTTTTGAGGTGCACATTAATTTTAGCAGTTATGATCACCTGCTTTATCACCGTATTGTTGCATATGTTTATGACATGTGTGATTACCACCTGTACCCTCTACTTGGTTGTATGCCACTTTTGTCTGCGATTATATACTGTGATATGGGTAATTTGTTCTTTGTTACTGCTACCTCAATTCGTGTACTTTCACTCAAATTATTGTGCTACCTTGTCGTTATTAAAAGATTCGTTAGCGCTCTTTTTGGCTTTTAATTGGAAAAACTCCGATCAATTGTCAATATTACATTTTTCAACTACAGTAAAGCTGGATCTGGTAAAATACATTTTTATCTTTACAAAATAAGCAACACTGCATTGAATCGTTTCCAAAATCCTCGCGACACAATCTATAGATTCTAGCATTATAAAATAATTTAAATACGTTCAGCTTAATAGATTTACTAAGCTCGCAATCTGTCTAACGCGTGCTCCAAAACTTTCGTTATCGAGTAGGCACTGAGAGTAGTTCCTAAATTATAAATGCAGTTTTTATACTTAAATGCCAACATTTACATTTGATTTTTAAGTAAAGTTATAGTTGCGTTCATAAATTAGGAACTACTTTCAGTGCCTTTTCGATAAGAAACATTTTGGGATATACGTTATAAATAGTATGTAAAACATAAACTGTTATGTGGTTATTTAGGTGCTACTAGCAATTGCTTAGAATCACGTCGCCTGTTTTAGGAACGTTTACTGCCTTATCGCGTACTGAATGGGATAAGGGAAGACATCACGTATACTTATGCTCGTAGTACTGTAATAACTATATAAGGACGAAGGGAATACGTAAGCCAAATTTAAAGTAAACTGTAGCTGAATAACAGTAAATCAGCAGCACTGCAACAATTTACGAATTTTACAGAACAGACGAAATGTGTATTTGCAAAAACTTACTATATTAAAAATCGAGTTGAGCCCGCTATTCATTAAGTTTGAAGTTTCTGTAAACGTTTTATGCAACGTATAACCCGGCTCGATTAAATAAATTTCTGTTTGACATAAAGCGCAAACAGAACTGAACCTTATTGTTGCGTTTGAGTTTAAGTTAGAGATATTGTTGCCTGTAGGATATTTAAAAAAGCGGTGTTCTATATTTTTAATGTGTGTGGTGCATGTTTTTGTATTTTCGCGCACACACGGCCTCCCTTGACTCTTATCTGCGCTACCAAGCGACTTCAATGTTGGATTTTTTTTTCTTTAACGTCGGGATGGCTGTAGCTAACATGAGTTATGGGAAAGCTACAAACCCTAGTGCTGCCTTACTAAAATTTTACAAACACTTCATACCAATCGCGAAAGAATGATGAAGAATCTTTTATAACTACATCATCAAGTCACCCGAAATCCCCACAACTCTCAGGAAAGGCAATATGATACCTTTATTAAGCTGAAAGATCTGGGCATTTATCAGAAAATTATCTCCTAATTTTTCTGCATTTTATATCATAGTGTTGAAACTTCGCGTGACTTGGTGGCAGCGTCTTTGAAATTGCACTGCGGCTTTACGGTCTTACAGAATATGGTTCTTTTGGTTCGTGACCCGCGCAGAAGTTGCGGATTGTTGCAGCCCGGGCAGTTTTGTGGAGGATTTGTTTCCTGCTACTAGTTGGCGTATTTTATATGCGCTTCAGCTGTCATTGAACGTTGCACAAATTCATCTGGAGTAAGTCCTTTCGAAACTGTTTGCGCCGATTCCTATCAAAAGCATCCATGAGGCTATTTTGGGTTCTTCCTTTTCTTTAGCCTCCGAAACTAATAGGTTCAGCATTGGCTGTGAAACGCCATCACCGCGATCGCGCACGTCGACCTGAACCTGGTTCGAGGTGTTTTCACCTGCATTCCAACCTTCAGATGTGTAGATATTCGCTTATCTGGATCATCAAATAGTGTGGGGAAAGGTTCCAAAGAAAGCTAAGATCAAGTTTTGTCGTCCTTTCTTTTAAGTGAAATGATACTTCGGACGTTGGCTGCTATAGTACAGTCACCTCACGAACTGCGCACCTGATTAAATAATTTCCCAAGCGCCGCGTTTAAGTTAGTTGCGATCGCATTTAATTTAATTTGATTTACTTTAGACTGCCCAATAATTACTTGAGCTTTATACTATGATTACTCTCTATTTGTTCTATTAATCATCCGGTACTTTTACTGAATTTTACCAAATTAAAAACTTTTATACTGTGATATTATCATTTTGATGTTATTATTTGTTACTACTACCTGTGCTTGATTTGAGCTTTCCTTTAAGGAAATTATGTGCTATTTAACTTTAAGAATTCGTAGTGGAGTGCCTGGATACACTAGTTAATCGGTTGGTGCTCTTTTGGGTTCTTAGTCATTTGTTATTGCTTAAAGGGCTTCATGCCGTCTTCCTGACTTGCCGGCCGGCAATTGTATCTAAGTAGTTTATGAAGTTTGCTTCGTTTTGAGAGAATTAGCCGTCGACTCGTTTTGATGCTAACAAAGTGTTACATGCAGCAAATCCGGTGAAAACAACTATAGCGGAATTTAGTTGCAGAGTACTTTGATACAAATTATATACCGTAAATCAGTTGGATCGAGCGTGTTGTTAACAAATATATTCCGAGGGGAATAAGCAGAGATAAAGAAACCGTTACCACAGTGAAAGCTTAAAGCAGGTGTGGCAACGTCCAGATAAGTATGGTCTCCTGCAACTCATCGTTTAGGAAAAAGTCTGCAGGTGCAGTGGTCCGGGCAGACCGCCAATATAATAGCCACAGAAAGGAGAAGAAGTAGAAGATACACCTAATGGAAGTTCAGACATACCGAAAGAACTACTCGATAAACTAGATAAGTCTAGAAGCGAGAATGACATGCGACCGCAAAAAGCATCAAGCATTTTAGGCTCTGCCAAGAAAACCTTTCAAACTAGCAAACCAGTAACCCTAAATACATTAGCAAGTATCTTCAAACCTAGTATTAATGAAGAAATTGGATGAAGCGACTTCAATGTTGGATTTTGTCTTTTTTTCTTTAACGTCGTGATGGCTGTAGCTAACATGAGTAATGGGAAAGCTACAAACCCTAGTGGTGCCTTACTAAAATTCACACTTCATACCAATCGCGAAAGAATGATGAAGAATCCTTTATAACTACATCTTCAAGTCACAGAAATCTCCACAACTCTCAGGAAAGGCAATATGATACTTTTAATAAGCTGAAAAATCTGGACATTTATCAGAAAATTATCTCCGCAATTTTTGCGATGTCCTTTAATGTAAACATCCCATTTATTAATCCATGCTGCAATATCTTGGCTCAATTTGTAATTATCAAAATAGTTTTATATGTCCTCAGCTCCTAGAAACCCATTCAGTGTGTCACGCTGAGTTATAAAAACCATCTAATAGCGTAAACATTACACTTGAAAAATCATGTATAAATAGAGACTCTGTATGCCATTAATTTTAATACAGTTTTTAACATCAGCTGTGTTCCTTTTGATGTATAGGTTAGTGTGAATTATAATTGATATTGTTAAGAGGGTTATTCCCGGCCTTTCTGCTCACACAACTTATTTCAATCCTAACCATCTTAACAATCCCCTCAACAAGCTATCAACTTTTCAGTCATTACCAAACATATTTACCTGGACCTCTCAATCACCAAACTACTTTATTTGGATTACTCCATAAACTACCAAAATTGGAAGACCCCAGACAATATGAACTACTTGACTATGATATGAACTTATTTATGACAAGATTTCTTTTGAAATTAACAGCGCCATTCCAGAAGACCAGTGTGCTTCAGACCAAATAGAAATTGCTGCACCGAGTTTCACTGACCATGCACATAGAAGCTGTATACTAAAATAATTAATAACGGCAGTAGCCTTCATAGACCTTCCAATGACGTAAGAATTGTGATCAACTTATATACCATAATCTCCCGTAAGCGTCTCATGAGGCTTGTGAACACCTTTCTAAGTGATGGTTTGGTCAAAATGACGATCTTGGAGTATGATAGCAAAACCATGAAGCTGCACGATGATCATCCGCAAGGCTCTATCCTTGCACAGTTGTTGTTTAATGGGTACACCAAGTACTGCTCCAATACCATTTGTAAGAAGTCTATCTATGCCACTAGAACGCAGAGCTCTTGTGTATCAACACAGAGATATAAAGAGTATAGATGACAATAGAGAACTTACAACTTATGAATTGCTACTTCACCAAAACGGAAGGAGTACTCTATATCAATAACAGGTAAGAAGGGCAGAAACTAAGAGCCGTATTCAAAAATACGAAATTTACAAACTACAGTACCCCAAAATATCTAGGCGTAATAAGGACATTGTCCTACAAGCCTCACACTGACTACGCAAAACTTAGAACTAGATCTAGTCGCATCTGAAAATTGACTGGAACATCCTGCAATTCAGCGCTGAAACAGTCAGCAGCTACTGTTGTCCATTCTACGGCGGACTATTGCGCTTAAATCCGGATAATTAGGAACCAGAAGGTAGATACTCAGCTAAACCACACAATGCGCATTATGTTCGACATCTTAAGAACAATCCCTCTCTCCTGGCTCTTCGTATTATGCAAAATCGCTCATAATTGCTGCAGAATCTGAAGAAAATGTACAGCCCCCCTGAAGTCAATGGTCCCCGACCCCACTTAGAAAGCTCTTGGCGCCGTTTTAAATAAAAAATCATTGTGTATACCCAGTCCTCTCTAAACGCTACATAGAAAATGTGCAGATTTTTTCGCTCGAGAGTGAAAGGAGCGCTCGGATAGGCTCAAAGAGATAACGGTCCGGGCAAGTGTCGCGATGTGAGAAGCAACCGAGAATTTGAAATTGTCGTGTTCGTCAAAGTCGGTAAAGTAAAAGTACAGGGCGCTTCATTCCACACGGAGGAATAGGGTCTGAGACGCGGCGGGTCAGTGTCACCGAAATATCTCTTTCCGAAACCTAGTCATCTGCCACATGGTTAAAGGCGTACTGGGTGATGTGGTCAACAGCACACTTTTGGCGGCTGCCTTACCTATCTACTTTCGCCATTATGGTTTCGGTACTCAGTTCTTAAAGCGACTGAGTGGGCCGCCCACCAGTTGCCAGATGGGGGGATTGTACCCCATACTGCGACACTTCAGCTGAGCTCTCTAACCGCTCAGCTACACATTTTCTGTGAAAATGAGAAAAAAATTGCACCGACAGTTCTGTCGGATTAAATCTCGCAATCGTTCTACCTAGAATTTGACCGGAATTCGCCATTGCTCATCTCCGTGGTCCGACAACTACCAAGGTTTCATCATTACTCGTTTCCTTCGCCAGTTGTGTTCTGTGTTTTGGAAGAAATGTTGCGAGAGTGCTAGCAGAATTTCCAGTGAAATCGGAGTCCGCTTCGAAATCGTCTGCTGTTATTTATGTTTATTTACTGTACTTTATAAGTAACTTCTAGAGAACTACATATTTGCTGTTGTAGTTAAGGCTTACTGATTTCAATATTTAGCATTATTGTGGTTAGGCCATCACCAATCAGGAAAGGCCGCGAATCTTATCAGTAATAAAGGTTGGATTGTGACCAGCCTAATAGGTTTTGTCATGAATAGCGTGTAATTCCATGGCATCGCCGTTAGAGCCATTTTCCGTGTAACATTATTCTCTGTAGCTGGTGTGTTGAAAGTACTCATACAAATTTTTATTTATTAAACACTTTGTTTAAATGAATTGATAAGCCGTGATTCAGGTGATTTCGTGAGTATATTAAGTGTTAATAGAAAGCCCGATTCCAAAGGCATCTTCCATGGCAAAATCGTTCTCCTTGGTGTTAGATAACATTATCAGTATTTTGGACAAGATTAATAAGTGCATGGTACTCATAAACTTTTCATTGTTGGCTTCCTACGCCCTTCTCGAAGTAAGTTAGATAGAATCACTTACGTTTCGCTGATCAGACTTATCCTTGCGCTCTCTTTGAGCTAGATATTCCTTTCTGCTTGTTAACAAGTACTAGTAATTAGCGTTTTACCAGTAGTAGAATTCTCTACGAGAATAGAATAGCCAATCAACAAAATTCCGGAGTTGTGACTCGATATGACCAAAATACGTATACTAACTATTTTTACATATTCAAGTAATTCAACTTTACTTGATCTTATATTACTTATTTTATTAGATAACGGTATACAGTTTATATTTATAACAATGTTCGTTTATTGCACTGACAGTTTAAAGTCCTATGCATTGGTACAAGATGAACTTGACTTTCTGGGCTACATGCCCAATTCCACTATTTCTACTCAATTTTTAGCAAACTTTTTTTCTTCTGAGTAGGATCCCATTTTAATAGCTTTCGTAGACGCAGTTATCTCTATACTACACGAGTTATTTTCTGTTTCTTTTCTACTGTGCTGTAACGTAAAGTCTATTGCCAATTCTTTCGATAGTTTTATACCATATGAGTTTTCTTCAATGTATCTCTAGTGCGCCATAACGTAACATAATTCACAATTATAGTATTTTTTTTCTGATTCAGCAGGATATATAAATTTATGGTTAATTAAGGAAGCGACGAACTCCAACCCTGGCTGTACTCAACCACGACAAGGGGTATCCACAGGTCGCGGATAGGTATAGACATGTGACGTTTCGCATGCCTCCAAATTGTTTTAGAACGTTTTAATTGCCGTTATAAATTTGTAGGCGCTATCACAGTCACAAGAATGCGTAACGCGCGAACATTTGGAGCCACGCGAAGAGTAAGAAAAAACCGAAGGAATTCCGACAGAGATGCTACTGATTGTTCCGATAAGAGCCCAGGTGTAAAACAAACAAGCTGCGCAAGCTACATCGCTCGCCTCAATCCGTGCATCCTCACTCTCCGTCCGCACCGAAGTGCAAAGTTTAGCCACTTTTAGTTTTTTCTAGGGAAACGACGTGGAAGGAGTTCATGAAGCATATAAAAGAGCGATGCCCGCTCAGTGTAGAGAGGGCCAAGGGATAAATTGGGACGTCGGGCGCAAGGGCTCCACCAATCACCTCCAGTCAAGATACCGATCAGTTAAAACCAGATTTCTTCCCCGAACTACTTGTCCTTTCCAGTTCATGTAAATTTAATTCCCAGTTTCCCCCCGAGAAGCCACCCTTAAACCTTACCTGAAACATCTCTCACTTTAGTTAATCGAACTGTTTTTAAGCGATTCTGTATACATAAAACCACCCTGTCCCGCTAATGGTCGAGCGCAACGAAACAACATCTTGTCTCTTATATTAACTTAAAACCTACCCTATCCTGTTAATCTTAGAACGCAATGGAACAACATCTTGCCGCTCGAATTAGCCTCCCGAACTTAGCCAGTCCTGACAACTTTAGAGCGCAATGGAGCAACACCTTGACGCTCAGATTTGTTTATCATTCCGGTCCAGTAACACGTGAAATCACCCTGCTAATAAACACTTACTTCCGCTTTAATTTTGGCAGGCGATTCTTAACGAAACGCTGGGCATGAAGGCCGTTCCCGGATTCTGAAATCTATAAATTCATTTAGCTAGCGCGGCAAGCGGTTACGTTTGCCAGGCTTAGGGTGGTTGTTAACCGCCCCAAAATCATTTCGGCTTTTACCTTATCAATCCTAAAATCTGGAGAAACTCGGGACCGACGAGCTGAAACTCGATTATTTAAATTTGGTCGGTTTATGGCCATTGGGCTGCAGGCAAGCGGGACCTTCTATATCCGTCACCGCGGAATGCCGCCCTTCACTCTTATGGTCCGTCCGCCTCGTCGAAGCCTGCATAGAAGAATTTATTTTGATTTTTTGTAAATATTTGAACGAAACCAGATTTTTGTTAGTTTGTTCCGATAGTTAAATACAATAAACACCTGTATAATATTGATTCGACCCTCTTACTTCAGCTGTTGATAACCTTGCACCAGAGCTACTCGCGAGAAGTAATTAATAACGTAAGGTAACCAAACTTGGCATTGAAAATAAAAGTATATTTGCAAAAATACGAAACTTTATAATGTAGGATAGGTATAGACTATATCTGTCGACCAATTAGGTGAAGGGCACCAGTACCCTCCAACACTAGTTTGAAGGTAATAAGAAGTGCTTTGGTGAGGTCGAACTCTGTATTAGTGCAGGGGCAGTTATAGCAGCAATAACGGTATACAGAGACAAGGCGGGACTTACTATTTCATCTCTTGAACACACTATATGCATACGAGGTTAATACCATATTTAGTTATAACGTCATGCTATCCGATAAAAACAGGTAGTATAGTTAATCGCATTGAATAAGTAACATGAACTTTGCTTCAAAATTAGGAAGAAAAATAATTCCTTTTATTATAAACAAGGAAAGAAATAAAACTGTGCTGGGCTATTATCCAATAGAATTGTTGCTACTAAAATTATTTGCAAAGCCCTGGATAACTACAAAAAACTGTCGAAATAGATGGTCAAGGCTTTCTATTTAGAAGAGAGAGACAAAAATCGTAATAGTAAATGGATAGTGCAAATAGAACTAACCCTGACATATTCCATATAGATGACCAGAAAACAGTAAAATAATTTGTTTTTATATTCTAGGATCGTCGTTGCCGTCGTCAGCATTGTTGCAACATTTCTTTTGCAAGAGCATTAAATTCCAGGATACCTTTAGTAAAAACTACTTATACAGAAGGGTAAATTGATTTTAAAACTGAACTAAATTCTTAACCTCCACCAATAATTAATTTCCAAGCGAAAAATGCGTAACGGCAAGTGCTCACGTATTCCACATAACCGAAGAGCCGTATAATTTGAGTAGAATTATTTAGTAGGCGTTTCGCGAGGCTGAAATTTAATAAAAACTACTCTCAACTAGGCGGGCAGGCTGCCGTCGCAGGGCCCAAAAGGGTGCATTGGCGGTAATTTCGCGAAAGAACGGCAGATCCTCCCCATCTCTCCTTTGTAATTTTAGAAGGGACTGACTTAATTAACGGTTAATTTGGGATACCTGCTTTGAATCCTAAGCGCTTCCTTTTAGAATACTGGCGGCATTAGTCGAAGTAGGTGTGCGACCGCCGCGAGGTGGCGCGCTGCGGGGCCTTTGGCGGCTCCCTCGGGAAAACTTCCGAGAATGCGAATATGGGAAACACGTAAATGGCCGTGCTTTATAAAACAAGGGATTAAAATACGGTTTTGTGTTTATGGTAATAAAATTTATTCGGAACTCGGTGGCGGGTTATGTAAAAACTTTTAACTGCATACTGTCTGTGACGCTGAGATATCGCGGCTTTCTTAAAATCAGGCCACTGTGGGAAATATTCTTCACAAACGTGTTACGAGCAAACGGAAGAGCGTAAAAATAAAATCTTTTATTTTATGGCGAAGTATTCTATGAGTTCAAGTGTCTGGAACAAAGTGACTTTTAAATTAAGTTCAAACCAAACCATACCCTTAATAAGTTTGTTTTTGCACGTGATTAATTATCTATGTAACATTTGATTGTGGTTTATTAAGAAAAGGTTTTTTCATACATTGTTACTTGGAGAGAATGTGTCTATATAGTTTTACAGGTTAATGGGCGCGGTATGGTTACATTTTAGGTCTATGGCGCATAATTCGGACTTCCTCATCATTATGAGTTTTTGTCGGTATAGGAAGGAACAAAAATGCCCGTTTTGGATTAGTTCTCGCTTTTTCGTTTGTGCAACGTTTTCCAGCAGTTCAGCTTCTATTTCGGTCATCCGTGGATATGCAGGTTTCTGGAGAAGTTACGATGTCAAATACTGAGTTAGCCCTCGCTGTGTTAGCGGATTAAGCATCTCTGGTGGACTTTTTGAAGAGTTTCTATTCTTGCGCCAGTTTGGCAGGGCATCTGGTAGCGAGCTGTCAGATTTCGTTTTGCACGTCCCCCATCTTTGGGTTAAGTTCGTTAAGCTTGCGTTGTACCACGTGTTTAGTCGTTTTGTAGTATTTTTGGGCATTTACTTTTAGCTGTTAGTGTTGGGCCTAGATCGACGTACACATGAAGCGTGTAGGTGGCGTTTTGGCCTATAATTAGCTTGAATGGGGGCTGTAGTAGTGGAATTCCTACAGCATTCGAGTTCCGAGCCCTTTCATTTGAATCAGAGGTTTCCTGTAGTTATTGATCTTGACCTTGACTCTCTGCCATGCTGTAGCGTTCGACGACCTTTAACAATTTGTGGCAGGAGCTCAACGAAGGAATCAATGTAATATTGTGTATTGTGTTACCATTTTAACACTATTTGAATTTTGAATTGGTGTGCAGTGCTCATATGAGCTCACGGTAGAGTCCGTTAGACTTTTCCGATATTTTCTATTAGCTTGCTATTGTTGCACTGATTTGCGAGTAAGACCTGTCTGCGTTCCTTCAGAACCCCGTGGATTTCAAGTTTGCCATCGAACCCTTGTCGTCAATTGAAGTTTGCCTAACAAGACCGAAGTGACTGGAGAATAACTGTTTTTAATTCTACGCAACTACGTACTCTTCCAGAAGCTCGATTAAAAAAAGGAGAAACGCTAGAAATGTAAGAAACTCCTCCAAGGAATGGCGTCTGCACCCAGAATATGTTTTAGGGTGTAAGCTATGACAAATAAAGGTGATACTAAATGGATGTAATCTTTTACCACATTGATTATATAGGGTGACTGGTTTCAAAACCAAACATAATAGCAAGTTTTGAATTTTTAGTAAACAAATGATATGTCTAACGTAACTAATGTGTAAGAACCTTTAGCATCCCCCTCTCTATAATTTTCATCTAGGCAACCTTGTTATTAGAATTAAATTAAATGTTTCTAAACATACAACGCTTTTGCTATGTTTAGTTTTGAAATGGTCACCCAGTATATAGTTCTGTGTTTGAAAAAATCAATGTTTTACTAAAAAAAATTCTAAAGCTTGGTGTATGTACAAATACACGTATGTTTTCGATACCATAACAAAAAATCATTCGGGACATAAAATAAAAGTTATTTATGTATTTATCAAGATGGATAGTAACTCAATTGGTATTTAGAAAAAAAACAGAGAAGAATAAGGGATGGCTTAAAGAATATTCTCAACTGGTCTTATTTAGAATGACAGAATCGTATAAGGCAACTATTAGATACATCGCCCACAAGAACTAGTTAACATAACGTAATCATAACTATCAGTTTAAGAAAATTATAGTAACGATGGCTTCATGTTTTAGCGATAGTCTTGGATCACGCATTTGTCTATTTGATTTAAATAGCACTGCATAGTCATTTGAGACGTTGACTTGGCCATATGATGTCTTAATACTTATGTTATGGAGATCCACCTGACCATCATACTAGAGGTTCTACCGATCTCTTGAATTTTTGACTGTTTTGGAAAATGCATCTATGTGAGACTTTTGTATTGGTAAAGAAACATTTATTATTAACCATCCTGAAATATGCAAATACAGCTTGTGGGAACACAGCCGATTATTCGGGACGATATAATCTTAACCGAAATGATTTTAATTTCATAATTTAAAAATAATATTCTAAATGTGCTCTAGGATATAATCCAGGTTTATGTTTCAGGGGCTTCGGTGGGCGAGTGGCGTCCACCGTTGAAGTAGCGGCCTCAGTGAAGTACGGAGCGTTTGGGCGAGAGTTTGACTCCGGGCCCGGGCTTTTCGGATTTGCTTAGTTCACATTAGTCTAATTGGTGCCCACACCCCGCAACTACTGAGATTATTCAAAAGTGGTTCCAGGGGGTAACGGTAGAGGTTAGGCGAAAATAAAAGGAAACAAAAAACTTTATGTTTCAGCATCTGACGACAGCGATCTCCTTTACAGTGACTTGGAGAAAGCAGGGTAGTTCTTCGTAGGAATAATTAGTTATTAATCTGTGTGACTTCGAAGCAAATGTCGGTTTTATCTTATGTGACACATTTGTTACGTAGTTGGTAATTATAGAATCACTACATCATAATGCACAGTCGATGACATTTATATAGCCTATTGTGCCAAATCTTATCCGGACGCTACTCACTTGGCACACGATAGATATTAAAGGCATAGAATTGTCAATCACTGCTAATCATCAATACCATGAGATTGTATTCATATGATCACCACTTTTTTGTCACGAAGACGGACTAGGAAGAATATTTTGCCTTTATTATTAGCTGTACTTATACCTAGCTGAAAACGTTGAGAACTATTGAAAGAGTTTACGTGCAGCATACCCAATTGGCTAACTTAAGCAGTGTTAGTTCTACGAAGATGAAAAGCGAAAACAGGTTACTGGTAACTGGCAAGTCAATTTTGGATTTTTGTCTAGACATTTATTTTCAGCATTTATAAATTTCAATTGCATATTAAAATAATAGTGTATCGAAGGACGGATAAGAGCTGAGAAGCAAAACAACTATTCCTGCTTTTCACTTTTTTACGTAATAGAGGAGTTAACGAAGTTGAAAATATAAGAACTTAAAATTAAAGAAGTGGTAGCCATAGCGAACGTAAGAAAGGATTATAAATGCAATCTATCCAATCAATGAAGTAGCATTTATTTACAGCAGGCTCGAATGCAAGCGCCAGCGTATCTCGGTGGTTAGAGCATTGGACTGCGGCGCGGAAGTCTGGAGTTCAAATCCCAGATCGATGCCTGGCTGGCGGCCTACCCAGTCGCTTTAAATAATTGGGAACCTGCGTTCGAAAGAATAACGGGTAATAATGCGATGTCTAATGCGTGATGCTCACCATATCACCACGTGTCATGAATTTAACACACGACAGCCGGGTGTGATAGCAAAGATACGGAAGCTCTGATCTTTCGCCTTGCAGGCCAAGCTCCTTCATGGGGTGTTAGTGCCTCACCCCACCCAAGTTCGAATGCAACGCTTTCGGAATTATGGAATAATGACATTTGAAACATCAGAAATTACTGATGATACAAGAAAAATTCACATACTGAAACACCTTCTTAGCTTAGTTTGAAAGTTCACGCTGCAGAGAAGGGATCGATAATTCATCCTATCCAATTTAGCTCGGGGAACGTAACCCAGTCGGTCAATTATAATGTCAAGCAGATGGGTGGCACACACTTTTAAATAATTCGGTCCTATAAATGTAACTGCTTGAGAAGCTGTACTGGTCAATTTTGGCAAATGTCGACATTCGCAGCTACTCCAAACTGTAAATGTACCGCATACTTATCCGAAACGCATATACTACCTAAAGAAATCGCATATCGTTTCGTCATTAATTGTTTTGCACCCTATTATCGCTGATCACTGTATAGAGCTTTATTAATTAGGTATTGAATGTGGGAATTGCTGCCAATTTTGTATATGTTTTAGTTAAGCAATGCATGTACGGATTGAGTTTTGGAGCATGTTTTTATCAGAAATGTAGTAACATCACAAGCGTTCTGTGTTTGTGTGTCTTTAGTTTATCAGTTCTGTGGGGAGCTGGCGTTTTCTTGTCATCAGGTGATGTAACGTGCAGGCGAAATCATTAGTTTGTTGTGGTTCTCAGCCTTTTAGCTGCTACGAACTGTAAATGAGTTTAAAAACTGTTTAAAAATGCCTCAACTAAGTCAGATCTTGGAGCTGACACTTCACTTAGCCGAAGGAACATTTTCGTGGGAGGATTTCCTCACTCCATCGACAAACACATGTGGCGCCAGCAAAAATTGTAAGAATTTGTCTTCGTATTTTTCTACGTACAATTGTTTTGACTTGCGCCAACGAGCATTCTCTTTAAGCTTACAAACCAGCCTTCGCACTAATTTAATTCGACCTTTAAGGATAGTTACGTAACCGTAATTTCATCAGTAAAAACCAATAAAATAAGAAAAGGGTATTTTGGATTATAATTTTTATAAGGGAAACCCCAATCTGTGGTTAAAAAACCTTAAAAATAATGAAGATTGTTGAGATAGTTGTGACAAATTGGTTAATAACAAATATTAAAAATAAACCATCAAAAAATTGTTTGTGCCAATGGAGATATACGTTAAAAGTATTAATAATAAACTGAAGAAACCGACACACATTACTTATTTCTGCACCGTTGCATTCGAACCTGCTGTAAATAAATGTTCCTTTCATAAAAATATATGCAAAAATTATCATAACCACCTTACAACCACCAAGCTTAGTGAGGACGGAAGTAATGTTACCGCCTGGATGTGAGCACTTGCGGAAGCAGAGGTAGAGCAAACGTCGCAAAATAAAAATAACGCTTCAATGAGGGATGCTGGTGCGATGATGTGCGATGCTGCGAGGACTCGATTTAGACAGAAATCTATGAGTTTGTAGGTTATGAGAAATAGCAAGTGCGAGGAAATCGGAGCATCGGAGCTTGCAAGCATCAGGAGCGATAACGAACGCTCGATTCAAATTGAACGGTAAATGGAATTCGACTGAGTATGGCATTCAATCGGTTTAAATGACATTCGGCGTCAAATTTATTCTCTAAGGGCCATAAACGTGTAGCTAATGTGGCTGTTGACAGTTTCCACGGTCATGTGCGAAAACTAATGTGTAGGCGATCACACTCACCAAGTCTGAAAAGCTTGTTTGTCAGCAAAGCACTTGCAAGCTTCATTAGTTGGCAAGCACTATATTTATTATGGGGATTGAAAGATATATTTTTCAAACAAAAATGCGCATCTACAATATCTGAAAAACTGTGACTTAGACGTGTGCATTTATAGTTTTAAATGAGACGAACCTTTCGTTGGAATATATAAGCTTCAAATAGAGATAGCAACGTTTAAAAATTGATGAAATAGAAGCTTTCATGAAGAGCTGCTTTGCAAACATGAATCGTCTATTGTGGGATGAATTTATTCATTGCTGCTACAGGATTTATAAACTGAAATCCCTAAAGAGAAAATCTATTTGTATTCTTAAACCAAACTGCGTCAAACAATAAATAGGTAAGCCAAAAATAGCACAGTGTCTGTTGTGGCCTACCTTTCCTCTAATATCAGTGCAATAATTGCTGAAACTGCATTAGTATTTGCATAATAATAATAATCTGCAACACTTACTGTTGTAGCCTGAATTAACTCTGATCTGTATAAGTTGCTAAGCTTCTGCTGCACCACATGATTAGATTTGTTCATGTTACAGCATTAATGACATATACTTCCCACCAACCTTGAAAAACCAACTATTGCAATTAGAAATCAAGTACGTGTAACTGCTGCTATTACAAAGCTAGAGATTAACAAAGCCATGCCCGGGAGTATTGTATAGATGCTGAAAAGCTTATTCATTCAATCGTGATTGGCATATGGTCTACAGAGATTATACCATTTGAATGGTACAAAAGCATTATATAATGTGTTATATTCACTCAAAACGATGTTATTGAATCGTTGAAACTATACATGACCATCAAAAAGGTTGTTTCTACAAACAAAATTCTGTCTTGAGGTATCCGCAAATTTCAATTATACCTCTTTTTTAAGGAAGATGATTTTAAATTAACTCGGTTTGCTAAGTAAACTAGTAAAGTATACATAAGGATACTGCTAGGTAATCGTGCGTAGCTAGTTCCTCTCAATACCATTTCTGTTTAAATCGCTAATTGTTACTGTTATGCTGTAGACGTTACAAACTTGGACGCTAGGAGGAAGGAATGTCAAGCTGTTGGCGGCGGATGAGCTGTCATTCGGGGATCACGCAGAAGTTGCAGCTTTTACTTTCCTTGCCGACAAAGAAAGCTCGTTAAACATACGGATCCCGTATGGGGGACGGCAGGACCTGATCTACGTTTGTCGCCTTGAGCCAGGAGAGAAAGCAACAAAGCGGAGTCGCCAGCCTGGCCCACCGGAGCTCCATTTTCCAAAATTCCATACAAGATTGTCCTCGGACAGCAGATTTGCACTCATCCCATTACATGAGATAAGCATAATTTCCAGACGGAGGGGTAGCAAGCAGCCATAGCACTTCACGGACGAGTTACATCCCACTGAGCGAAGGCACACTACGGCATCGAGAGAAATGAGTACGGATGAGTTGACAATTGAGGCTGCAGTGGGTGAAGGCTACATCAAGTTTGATTTCGTGCCCAAGAGCCTGGTAAAGAGAAGGGTGTGTTACGCGACTGTGTCGCGGTACTACGCGAGGTGGAATGCGACGAAGATGATCATCTACGGTACCTTTTATTTCTATTTGATGTGGATCGAGGGGCCGATGACGACTCATGCAACTATGACGAGGGCTCGGACACCGTCACGAAACATGTGCGGATTGATTGACCGCTGTGGCTGCAACACTCCCCTCTGTTGCAGCTGAAAGATCTGCAGGTGGTCGTCTCGCTTGGGGTCGAGGCAGAAGGATGAGGCGAGCTGCAGGAGTTTGCGTGAAAAATCGTTTATTACGGGTGGAGCGCTACTGATACCGAACAAGGAGAGAAATGACAGTTTCGTCATAATTACGAACAGGAAGTGTGATGTATGACCAACACTGTCTAGTTAGAATAAGATTAATTTTCAGAGTTAAATATTAATATTTATTAATAGCTATTTGTACAGCAAGTGCCAAAGGTGGACGTTTATGCACAATTTTGCAACAAATATTTTCTACGGCCTTAAATTTACTGTTATTAATCCATAAATGTCGATTTAACAAAGGTTTGCATTTATTACAGTTATAATTTATGTCATAGTAAAGAGATGGCCTGAACGCGCAGGTGAATGCTTCTGCAGCCAGTAGCTGTCAAAGTTAGTTACCAAAGGTAATTATAAATGTACACATTTTACTTTATTCATTACATAATGCTTTAATTATTTAAAAACCACTTTACCTCTAACGAAAGTAGTAACTAGACTAACTTTATAACCTCACTTCCAGTTCAAAATTCTAAATTCCACACCAGCTGTTTACTTTTAACACATGGGCTAAAAGTAAACAGCTGATTTCACTTTTAACACGCTGATTTATAATACGTCACTTTTAGTGAAAAAAGCTACCTCTAAAAGGCCTACCTTTAGTAGTGGTCGTAGAAAAAATTGTTTATAGGACATATTAGCAGCCTGTATAGTACCGAAAGGTAGAGCACTAGCAATTATAATTTTTACGATGATTAAATTCTAAGAAAGAGCCTTGAAACTGATTGAATAATAAAAGGGATAGAATATTTATTTATTTAAAAAAGATGCGGCCAATCAATAGACAAAATGTGAGTTGTTTACCGAACTTCTTCCACTGTGTGGTTGTTTTCCACACGACTTTTCGGAAGTTCTTGTTCTACTCCTTCATAAAGCGTGCTTTCGTACGTTTTTTCTCTGTACAGTAGTGTCTACTCCAGGTTTTGAACCGGGGTCCACTGATAATTTGTGGTTAAGAGTTTGTCACTTTTACCACTGAGCTACCAGCGCGGCCACGTAATACACAACCCAGATGTATTCCGCAAACCTGCGTTATCACCTCAAGCCGAGTGTTAGACGTCGCAAACCGCACGCTTGTAGCTTTCAAATAGCGTTTGATTAAAGCCTCCAGTCGATAGTGGTCATCAGGTTTTCTATGAGAGCATCTTCAGCGATATCCTCACTGCTAAGGTCAAGTGTGTGCCTATTTTGATTTTTTCGATATTTTTCATGTTATTTGCCTAGGTCTGGAAGTTACTCGCTCATACCCTAGAGTGTAAAGCTAAAATAATCCAAAGAACTGCATGTGTATAAAAGAAATATAAGCAATTTTCGGTTTTTGCGTTCATTACAATACACTAAAGCCACAAAATTATTCATTAAAATTGAAGCGAGTACTGATCTTTATTCTAAAATTATAACTTTTTATATCACAATATAAAACCGTATTTACCTTCTAAACAACATTTTTGATTTTTGCGTAGGAGCTTCAAAGAATATCGAAGTTTAATACCAAGTCCATCGCATCTTTGCGAAAAATATAAAAAATTATTTTAAAATTCAAATATTTGACGCAAGAAAAACTTTATAAAAGGAAACAGGAGTCCTTAAAGCCTCCTGTGCAGGGTGACATGGAAATCCAATAAAACTTTTTCTTGCTCTGTTTGGTTTTATAACTCTGACGTAGAAAACTTCGAAAACAAATATGCTTTAAATATAAAAACTCCGTTGGGCTGCCCGTAGCAGTACTTGCAAGCTGAGATTTACTTGCTCTTTGGAAGTTACTTAATTATTTATTTCTTAATAAGAGTCCTGCTTTACAAAGGGAGGAAAGGAAAACATTCAAATGTAAACCTCTCTTCTAAATTAAATTAACGTAATATGCTGATGCGTGCCAGCCTGCGTTTCCGGAAAACGCCAAATGGAAGCAACGCAGCTAAATTTTAAAATGTCAACAAAGGGGTTAAACAAAAGAAGATCGATAATGTGGTATCCACAATGTGGCAGGCCGCCCTTAGGGATGTTGCTTTGGGTCGCATCGGGAAAAATCCATTAATCAAGTAATTTGCAGGTTCTTTAATCATCAATATCAGGCTGGCTCTGGCAACCGATGGAGAGTTCAGAAGTTTATAACGTCTGAGTTGGGGTTAGATTAATAATTGCTAATATTTAGTACGTTTTTGATCTTCCTGTTATCGCTAGTATTATGATGACTCTATAGCATAAAAATGCTTTTAACAAGATTAAGCCTGGATAGGTGGTTGAGTAGTTACGCATTTTGAGTCTGCTGATCTAAAGGTCGCGAATTCAATCTCCTGAACAAATAAATTTATAAAAAATAAAATGTGATTACAGCAGAATGGCACCTTCTAGAAGTGATGTGAAACAGTTGAAGTTGCCCAATGACGTAGTGGTATTTCAGTTGCTGGTCACCATTTTTCTGAAATCGTGTCGATGGTGAAGTGGGATTATATAATGAGCAATAATGTCCGACATCTTATACACCTTAATATATGAGTGTTACTTTCAGGCAATGATAAGCTTACTTTTTGAGGTACGTAAATATACCAGATTCAAGAAAAAGGTTTCATAATAAACTTGATATCATTTGAACGAGCATTAACTGACATATATTAACATAAAAATACGCAACCAGCGGATAATTTCATTATTCCATGCTGCATTGATATCAGTAGCAAAATGCGCACGTTTAAAATCATAATACTTCAAAAGCGACCAATTCGTCAAGGTAACTATTCATATTAGTGAATGCTTTGAAGATAATCTCTCAGTTAATCTGATGTATAGCCAGCTTTGATGCAATTTATTAATATTATGCGGACTTTATATTATTAACAGTGTTAGGTATAGAGTTGATACAGTTTAATTGTATATTCCTTGTTAGAAAAGAGTTATACACGTTGTTTTGTGATAAGACGCTGAGTGGTTGATAAATTTTAGATTATCTTGTTACATTCCGAATTCGTCTACAGGTCATTGAGCGGGCTCTAGTTAATTGTGCGGTCTATGGTGCATATTTTCAACTTCGCGCGGACCCTTCCGCCGTTTGGCTGACTTTTATCGGTGCGCTAGACGATAAAATGGCGGTCGGCGCCTTGGTGCTCTACATTTCGTTGTGTGCATGACGTAAGAAGGTTTATGTAACGTGCCCCATTCCTTTACCACCAATTAACTGATGTGTACAGTGGTCCGGTGCTTTTAGTGCTTTGCTATCTGCCTTGTTGTAGGTTCTGCTTGGATTCCCTCAGAATCATGTGGGTTTTAGATTTAGACCCAATTACAGTTCGCTTATCAAACTCCATGCGTATTGGGATACGGGCCCAGTTGCACGGCTGAACTAGTACATTTGATGATTTTTATCCACGGAGCCTAGTTTAGTCTCCGTTACACTTTTGATCTGTTGTTGGTTGCTTAACATAGTTTGTAATTGTCCATTTTAAGATGTTGTAAATGTTGACTTACTCGCAAGTTTGGTCTAGTTTATGTGTTTTTGGGTGCACCCTATTTTTGTATATATTTATAGAGTAGTAAAAGGTGTACTAGCTTGTATGCTATGTAACTTGTAATTATTATACTTTGATATTAGTACATACTCTTTTTTATGTTACTGCTAAGCGGATTTGTATACTTTCTTTCCGAATACTGCTCTACTTTGAGTTTACGAATTATCTGTGATACCTGGATACGCTTATCGGAGTTCACAGATTAATTGGCGACCGTCTTTGATTTTTAATTAACTTTAGTACTCATAAAAAACTGCACGCCGTCTCCACTAAGGTAGTTCGGCTATTGGATCCACATAGTCACTTGATTTTTGAGTGAATTAGCCGACAAATCAAAATCGGGTATCAACCTTTGAATGTGTTTGTGTGTATATTTTATCTACCGTATTTCTTAACATTTTGATTTAAGAGAAAACAAGTGTCAATACAAACTCGAAAGTTTATCCTGTTCTCTAAGTCCAAGAAAAGCAGACAACACTGCGATAGCAGTCAAATAAAATTGAATAAAGATGGAACCAAGAGAACGCAAGTTAAAGCTATCACAAAACCGAAATAATAATTGCCAGTAGAGTAAGACGAAACCAATATAAGAACCCAATGAAACAAATGGAAACCAAGGCGTGTTTGACGCAATATCTAGACAAGCATACATATAAAGCAAGGTCCCGAGTGGTGTGGCTTGAACAAGCGTCCACGTTCGATCAGTAGAGTTAAGCAAAGCTCTTTCTGGTCAGAACTTGAATGGGAGTTCTACGGTTGCTTCTCTCGGCGCCTCGAGATACGGCTGCCACGGAAACAGTTGGTCCCGGATGTCATAATAATATCATGACAGTTGTTAGTGGGTTTGGAAGTCGTCATAAAATGTTCAGCGACGCCTATAATTAGCCTAACGACTGTTGGCTGAGTACGAAATAAATAAAATAAAATAAAGATGGGACAAATATGGATAAAACTAACGCAACCAGGACAAGACTAAGGAAAGATCTAGGCAATAACTAAACGAGATCAAGTTATGTTTGAATAAGATGAAGGCAAGCTAAATTTCGTATGAAACAACACGTAGGCAACACAGATAGAAGACTGAGGAAAAATCAATTCTAAATCGAGACAAGACTACATTCTGATGCCCGATATATTTTTAGATGCGCTTCATATTAGAGATCGCAACTGAGGCATGAAGGGAGCCTAATAGAAAATGGAGACAAGAGAGGAACAAACCTAGGAAAAATCAATGAAATCAAGACAATACTAAGAGAAAATAAAAGCAATTTTTAAGCGAGGTAAAGATAAGTTTAAGCAAATCCAATACGAAAGCAAACTGACAACTCAAGCAAAATCAAAACAAATCCTAAGCAAAATAGATGTAAGTCCGAGAAAGGATTAAATCTAGATAGCGGGAAAACCAAGCTAAGTGGCAGAAAAAAGTTAAATAAGACTAACACGTGTTCTAAATGTAGTCCAAGTCCGAGTAAGTTGCAACTGAGACAAGAAAAGAGACTAATACAAGACTGAGACAAGATCAAGACAAACTAGAACAAAAACCACGAAACCAATGCAAAGATAAGAAAAGATTGAGGCAATCTCTAAAGCTAATACTTGAGCAAGACCGCAATAAGGCTTAAGCTAGATGGACAGAGGTCCGACAGAAGATACATTCAACACCAAACTGAGGTGTAGACAAAAGCGGTCAGATTAAATCGCAATTGAGATCGAGACACACCAGGGAAAACCATAAATTCCTAGACAAGGACAAGGAAATATGGAGGAAATCTCTAAACAACATCAAGATAGGTTCGAACCAGATCAAGAAGAAAAAAGGTAAAGATTCTAGCAGGACCGCAAAAGATCGCGGTGAAATAAATAGAAAACCGATACAATATGGAATCTCAATGCTGCAACACACTGAGATGAGGTGCAGACAAAAGCAAAATAGAATTGAGTTATTATCTACAGCTAGTTGAGGTCAGAGTAAGTCGCAACTGAGACAATATCGAGAAACACCTGGGCCAATACCAAAAATTCTAAGACAAGACTAAGGATATATCGAGGCAACATCTTAACAAAATCAACATAGGTTCCAACGAAATCAAGATGAAAACAGACAAAGATTCGAGCAACACTGAAAAAAGCCTTGGACAAAATGAAAGGAAAACTGAGAAAAGATAAAATATAGAGCTGAATTGCAGATATAAGCGAAATAGAATTGAGACATTATCTAGAATTAGTTGAGGTAAGAGTAAAACGCAACTGAGACAATAGCAAGACACACCTGGGCGAAACAAAAGAATGTAATACAAGACGAAGGAAAGATGGAGGAAAGCTTTAAACAACATCAAGGTAGGTTCCAACTACACCAGACGAAAACAAGCTAAGGCTCGAATAGTAAA
Source organism: Agriotes lineatus (assembly GCA_940337035.1). NCBI lineage: Eukaryota > Metazoa > Arthropoda > Insecta > Coleoptera > Elateridae > Agriotes > Agriotes lineatus. The sequence continues at coordinate 79,219,387 of OW679203.1, forward strand.
GTAGATACAAAACCGAAAAAAGATGAAGTCTACAGCAACACCGAACTCTGGTACAAAGAAAATCAAATAGAGTTGACATATTTTCTAGGGTTGATTAAGGTCAGAGTAGGTTGCAAATGAGACAAAATCGAGGCACATCTAAGCCAAAACCAAAAATTCAGGACTAAAGGGGCAATATCTAAACAACATCAACATGGGTTCGAACGAGATCAAGAAGAAAACAGGCAAAGATTTGAGCAACACTGAAAAAAGCCTTGGACATAATATCCAGAGATAAAAAAACTGATCCTCAGTAGGCTGTGGAATAAAAAGTCATGTATTTACTTGTGTCAGATAAGAATTAGTTGTTATTTTCTTTACGAATCTGGCAGATTGTTTACAATTAATTTTTACGCGAATATTTTGGTGACCGGATTATTAATAGGAATAATGCAATACCCTGGCCTACACGCTCTTGTGATATTACTGTTTTGGACTTTTTGCTATGGCCTATTTGAAAAACACTATTTTTAAGACTCAGGTTAATGATTTAAACGAACTGAAACATAGAATTGAAGAACACTGTCAAGAAATTAACAACTCACCCCAATTATTACAAAATGTTTTTGAAGGTATGAGAAGACGAGTTTAAAAATTCTTGGAGGGAAAAGGCAGACATTTTCAACATTTGTTATGATCATTACATTAGTTCAGGCTTATTCAGTTCTTTTACTGTTGCTCAATAAAGGATTTCTGCTCCTAAAAATGACGTTTCATTATTATTTAACTAGTGAATCACCCGAACTACACTTCTGTTCGCAAATTTAAGAGAGACTCATTAATATAAATTAGAAAGAAAGGATGCATCGGCCAGGAATTGAACCCGGGCCGCCTGAGCTACGGTGCTTTGTTGAATAACGAGCTGCTATAATGATATATAGTGAATCTCCCGAGCTATTCTTAGCTCCGCTAATTAAACGATTTAATTAAACCCTTTTTTGAAAATAAAAACCGGCCTACGATCTAAGTCTAATAATTAGCAACATTTTAAGCCATCACACACTTAGTCGATCCAGTATCTTCGAAGGAGATACAAAGACACCAACGATTTTATGTAGTAGATTCCAGCTGGCACAAGTAAAGACGTGACTTTTCATTCCACAGCCTGCTGAGAATCAGTTTTTTTGGATCTCTCGATAGAAAGAAAACCAAGAAAAGATAATATACAGTTCGCGGCAACACCGAGCTCAAGTGCACATGTAAGCGAAATAGAATTGAGACATTATCTAGAGATAGTTGAGGTACAGATACAAAACCGAAACAAGATGAGGTCTACAGCAACACCGAACTGGGGTACAGAGAAGATCAAATAGAATTGACATATTCTCAGAGTAGGTTACAACTGAGGCAATATCGGAACACACCTTCACGAAACAAAAAAAAAAATGCACAATGGTCGAAATAGATATAAATCGGATAGCTAAAAGGTCAAGTTCAGGTGCAAAAAAGCGTAATAGACTTTAGACATGATCTAGACGTAATTGAGGTTTAAGTGAGTCGCAACTCAAACAAAATTATGGCACACCTGAGCCAAAAGCAACAATTCCAAGTTCAGACTAAGGAAAGATGGAGGCAACCTCTAAACATGGTCAGGACACAAATATTCTAGTAAGACAAAGGCTTGGACAAGATAGATAGAAACTCGAAACAGTATGAAATCTAGATCGTGGCAACAACGAGCTCAGGTGCAGACAAATGCTAAACAGAATTAAGATATTATCTAGAGCTAGTTGAGGTCAGAGTAAGTTGTAACTGAGACAATACCGAGACACACCTGGGTAAAATAAAAAAAGTCCAATAAAATAATAAGGAAATGTGAGGCAATTTGTAAACAAGTTTAAAATAAATTGAAACAAGACCAAAATGGAAGTAAGATCGGTACAAGATCTGAGCAAAATAGATAGGAGGCCACGACAACATGCATTCTAGATAGCTAGGAGCTCACTCTCAGGTGCAGAAAAAATCGAAGTAAAACTTCGACGTGATCTAGGCGTGATTAAGGTCAGAGTACTTCAGTCGGAACTGGTTCAAGAACGAGCATAAAACACGGTTATAAGACAAAATTGATGCAGAACCAAAGTGAGACAACAGCTATGCAAGCGTAAGGGGATAGTGATGCAAAATTAATATTGAATTAAGTAGAGTTGAAGCCTGGGGTATAGTGCCTCAGAATGCAGACAAAGAAAAACGCAGAAAGTAACCATTTAGAATTATACTATTTTTATAAGCAACACTAGAAGTAGCAAGATCCAAAGTACGACGTTCGAAATGTCTAGTGAGAACAGTTTGTTATATAAATTTTGCTAAACAAAATGCCCAATATCAGAGTCACAACGTGTTCATACTCGCACAACTAGCTCATAAAAGAATTGCGAAAAGAGTAGAACGTGCATCTGTTTCCCTTACCTGGATTGTTCGTATTAATATTTATAAATATAGCCAGTTTGTATTTGTATACTCTATGATTACGTTTAGTTACTATAATATAGCGTTACGAGAAATGCGAGTGGTACGTTTCTGGTCGCACGTTTGTAAGTAATTCATAGTGTAAAATCACCTACGGTGAGCCAAGTAACAGCGTTTTGGAAACGGAAAAGTAAATAGTATTCGCTACGTGTTGTTTGTGTGTAGCAAGTCGTGTTGATACTACAGGTATTTTTCACTTTTGTAGTATACAGAATAGATGCGTAAGTAGGTGCACAATTGCAAACTCGCCACAAAACTTCGCAACGTCCCGATCGTTTCATGCGGTAAGCCCTAGAGAAACTCCATAGCTGGAAACCAGAGATCTGCTCGCTTTTGGGAGAATTTCGTACATTAAGTTATAGAAGATTGGTGACATAGGCCAGCCCAGTCCGATAGCTGCTCAGTAGTTCTCATCCACAAGTTTAAGGTAACATAGTACAGGAAATAATTGCAGTTTGAGTGATAAGCATTCGCCTCAGACAGTGTGAAGATTTTGCTAATACACTTGTGTCAAGAAATTGCCATTCATTCCAAGGTTATCCTATGTTATTTATTTTTATATTTGTGTATTTAGAACGTTTATTTGTGTGATAAAAGTGGTCTTTCTTGTGCATATTGTTTGAAGTCTATGTAGCATTCAAAAATAGCACAAATGTAAATCTACAATTTAGGAACTAGGCTTAGGAAAGCTTACCCCAACAATTGTAAATCGGACTGGAAGAACATCGAACTTGCAGCTTTGTACAGCGGAGAGCAAATATGAGCAAATTGCGTACGGGTAAATTTTGAAAAACATAATATCGGTGGCTTTGCTACAAGCTGCGAGTGCGGTAAAATGATGACAAATGAGCCATCAAAATGCCAACAGAAACCTAAACGCGAGGAGCAAAAAATCAGTACGGCTAAAAAAGCAACGTAAAAACTTGATACTTGATACAAAATAATCAAATAAATCATTCAGTAGAATGCCAACCACAGCGTGATGAGCCGAACACAAAAGTAAATGTTGACAATACAAAGTTCATGATACTAAACCAAAAACTAATACAAAAGAGAGAAGGGCATGAATAATAAAATTCCACTTTATATCAGCGCTTCTAATAAAACTCATTACGAAATTAATTGTCATTATTTGACGAACGATATCTGACATTGGACCTTGTCATTGTTGAGGTCGAAGAAATTATTTCGCAACAGCAACATAATCCAACCCCGGAAGTAATTCGTTAAATAAAACTACTTTCCATTGTAATCAATTTTGCACTGGACATGTAGAACATAATAAAGGGAGAATTAATTTGTTGTTCCTTTGCAAGAGCCCGCGATGGACGATAAAGGGTTTAGAAGATCTAAACTCACATTTTATGCCACCTGAACAAATTCCAAAACGGTTTCAGTAAATTATTACCCGATAAACTTTACCACCACTTTGTCGGCGCTTTTTACAAACGGTCACGGCTTACATTTTTCCGAATGCGTTTTCTGTTTATTTTGTGGCTTCTGTATTTTTATACAACGGCCAACTGTAGTTCACGCTTTGGTAAACCGTCTTTCATCCATTTCGAAAATAAGAGCAGTCACAAAAGCTGCGTTCTGGAAAAGTTTTGGTACATCCCTTCTGCTTATACAGAAAAATGTGATGATGCCGAAGCGGAGTAGGAACAATAACTCCAAATAGCCGGACTAATCATATTATTCCAGCCAATACACTCTCATAACGAATTTTCTAATAGCTGCATGATGCTCCCTAAAGCTATTTTGATAATCCCTAGATTAAAGCCTGATGGGTTATGCAGTAGTATATATACATTTATTTATTTTTACTTCGGGGAAGGAGGCGGTCATCAGGTATATATAAGACAGCAATATTCAAGGGAAAATTTCCCATTGCATTCAGGAAGTTTCAAAATCAGTCTTCTGTAGCAATGTGCAGATTTTAGGGAAGACTGCAGGAAAGTTCTTGTATAATTTTGTAGCTAGTAATAAAGTGCAGCTGGAATTTATGTTTCGTCGATCTCAGCGTTTGTTCTGAGGGCGGTTTCAATATTTAAGTTAGGGTCGGCAATAAAATCAATGTCTAGGAGCGGTATAAAATGTTGGGTTCAGGCCCTTGGTCTCGGAATAATTCGTTTGTCGGGTTAACAGGAAAAGAGATTACTTTCTGCCCGCACTTTTAGAATTACGAGTTTAGCAATTCGTGCAAATTCGGCGGTTGCCGCCGTAATTATATTTTGAGTGGTTCTAACTAACAAGTACGACGTTAAATGCTGCTAAATACCAATAACTGCCTCAAAATATGTGCAAACTGGTTGGCACTCGAGGTTAGCCTTAACTAGATTAATAAAGTGTAATTGAATTACACTGTAATTACTTTGCAATTTAATTACTGGTTTTCGTAAAAGTAATTTGGAAATGTATTTAAATTTGCAAATGGGGTATAAATTTTCAAACATTATTCATAATTTATAAGAAACGTTCAGTTTAAAATAGAAACGTGCTTGTAGCCGGGAAAACAGTAAAAAATAAGTTGCTTAATTGCATTTTTAAAAGCAGTTTTGAAACATATCTCTTCTTCAGCTACCAGCGATTTATTTCCCACAATATCTTAGTTTTAGTTTATATATATACAGAGTATAGTAACAGAAACAGCATTACGACGGAAGGGTTACACTTAGAAATTCTTCAAGTAGTTAGGTGCTACGTTAAAAATTGACTCATCGATAACAGAGAAATTACTATGTACGTATCTAAAAATATAAAAATGGCAGTATTCAAAACAATTGTGTTAGGTGAATCTATCGTGCTAACGCAATTACCTATAATCCGATTACATCAAGGCATAAATGTAGTAGCGACAGCGCTGGGCTTTCCCCCGCCGAACGCGGTCTCACCAATTTAGCACTTCCATGGGTGGACATTGTACAAATCAAATAGCAATCCTTTTGTTTCGTAAGTTCTAATGCCATAAAGTCGTCCGAAAAAAAAACATAAAATGACTTATGTGTCATGATATTGTAAATCTGATGAATAATGCTGAAATTTACATATGCAAAACAGCGAAATCAACTTCTTTTGGCGTAGAAGTTTCCAGAACTCAATCGCTAAATTCCCTGCGGGGTCTCACCAATTAAGCGAGGCCAAAGGATTAACGTGTTACAATTTTCCAAGCGAAGGCCCTACCCTTCCTTCCGGGTCACATGGAGGACAACATGTGGTAGTTAGCCGAAGTACTTCCACGGAACCTATCGTTGGCCGAATTCTTTTGCGCGGGCAGCCCGTGCCGGGGTAATATCCGTTGGTGAATATGAATGTTATCGCGGCAGTGATTTCCATATCGGAGGACTCAAACTTCAAAAGTCGCTTAACGCGGATTTAGCAGGGAACTTCCATCGTGCCAGCGGTTTCTTAATAAAGTTTGTTTGCCAAAAACTCCTGATTGTCATAGCACGCCTTCCGTTCTCTTATCGAGGATCCTGGCAGCGATACCCTGGCTGAGGGCACTTATGGTTGATGAGAATTTATACCCCATATTTAACAAATATTTTCAAATTATCCCGCCTAGATGAGTGTGTGGCGGCTTAAGCAACGTCAGTCGGACACAGCAGAAGGGGCCGGTAAGTTCCTACAAGGAATTGTACTCCCACAATTGTAAGCGATAACGGTGCATAGTGCTGTGGTCAGTTAATTGTTGAGTGACGCTCTTTAGGAACCCTATATAACGCCGTACTTTAGTCGCAAACAATAGTTTCCGTTACGTAACCAATAACATATGCCCGAATAATTGATGAAAGTCAGTAATAATGTTTAGCAAGCAGCATGTAACCACCCTGTGGCGTCACATAGATGTAGGATAACACCTTTCTTATGATTTAGTTTGTTAATTATTCACACTTTCATTCCAATTCAATATAATTAAATTAAGCTAGCCCTTGGTTTTCTTTCATGACACTTGCATGCAACCGCTATGTCGTTATATTTGTTTTTGTGTATAAAGGAGTATAGCGGCTGCAAGGGATTAATCAAAGTAAGTTCGAGGAAGCAGAACGCTGGGCAGACGAACACTGTCAGCAAACCAAAAGGATTTTTCTCACTTCTGAGCTCAAAGCACAATCCTTTTCCAGGAAAGCTCAACGTCGATGGCGATCAGTCTATATAATTTTATTTAATTCAAAAAGTCCTGGCCTTGATTAACGGGTATCGATGTAAACCACTGCCTCCCCACGAGTTGAGCTGTCAAAACCTTGTTACATAAGACATCATACAGTCGTTGGAGTGAATCCCATTTGTCGTTTTACAATTATCACAATAAGGTTGTGACTTGTTTTGTGCCATAAATAACGATTAATTATGTAACAGTGGATACTCACGGAAGAGTTGCAGACAGCCGGAGTGAGATAGGAGGGTGAAAGTATAAAATATCAGAGAACAAAATGAAGGATAAGCAACAACATAGATCAGCGGTTTAACCATGTGGAAGAAATGCCACCAACAAGCGTACCAACGGTAGTCTGGAAAGTAAAGGCATTTAGAAACACACCAAAGTGTAACTACGCTTGATGTAGTAAACAAACCAATAAAAAAGAGGCTGAACGATGCCCAAAGCAAAACGAAAAGCAAAGAATAGGAAAGAATGGAAGAACATATACGGAAAGTAGCACTCAACACCGTAATGTATGCGAGACAACGATTAAGTAACGTTGTCCATTTAAATTTAACAAAGTTTTAATAGAAGTAGCTGTTATACGTCTATAGATATATCGCAAATTGGAGATCAGGACCAATTGAATGGGGGTGTGCACTGTAGTTTCCATCTATTCTATAATACTTTGAAGTAAAACCACCTCTTAGCCGTCCAAGATCTTAGGTATGAAAATTGCTCTACTTTACATGATCTCGCGTTTTGTCTAATTTAAATTTAGGCTGTTTTCAAGCTTTACGTTAACTGGAGAGACAGTTAGCAAGTTGAATAAAATTTCAATTATTCAATAGATCATTTTGAACGAATTTATGGCAGAAACACATTGCGAGCAGCTATGCAATAATCTTTATATAGCAACCTCACGTTCAGTGACTGGAATGGTATTGGAAATTTATTTCAAAATAGTTGGTCTCAACAAAAGAATAAGAATTTATATATCTCCAATATACTAGCTAACAAAAATTAAAATTTGATATAATATCTGTCGTTTATTTTTGGGCTAAATTAAGCAACTTTATAAGCAACAAGTGCCAAGCTTTGATTGCACTTTAATTTTCCCTTTCTTTCCATGCTGTACTGGCTTACACATTCTAGCGCATTGGTGGCTTACTTTTGAGGTCACCAAACTCGTTTGCGACCTTCAACTTCAACAAAGCATATTATTGATCTGTTGTTATGACGTAACTAAGCCATGTCGTCGATTGTTTGCAGGTGTTCCTTACATGTGTGTCCCTTGATTCGACCGCACGCAATATCTGGTTGTTAACCTTTATCGTAGCTTGAGGGATTAGTGGGGGCAAAATGGTGTTTCTTAGTTTATTGGTGTTACCGCGGATCTTTATGGGTTAATAACGGAAACATATGGGTCTTGTTTACCCACTGTATTTGATTGCGGACTGTACTGGGCGTGCTTATCGAGTTCTGGAGGCAAAGACGAGCTTCGTAGTTGTGACGCTGTTTTCCGAAAGCCTTTGCCAAGGCGCCATCGTATATACTACAATTTCTCTTGGTAGTAGAACGTTGCCGGTTATTGCTGTTCGTTTACCGATACAATTTTGCATTTTTCTGGAAGTATCTAAATACGAACCTCTTTCTGTAAACCTGTATTCACTGGATAAACCTGCATTACCCCAAGTCTTGCTCTTACTTGTGCTTTCACTGAACATACTAAGTTTCTACAATTGTGTTCATGCTTTGTTAACCTCCAGCTATGTTTGGTTTATGACGTTACCATAAACGTCTATTTCAGGTCGTAGCGAATTTGACTAAACAAATTTTATTGAGAATATAATTCATGTATCACGTGACGCTATTTCAACCAATGATGGGCATGCAAATGCCTAGTTACACATTATCACAGCGGTAGTAATTTATTTTCGTAATTGTTTTTACGGGTGATCATAAATGGCTGTGCTTTTTTTCTTAGGTTGGCACTGTTAATGTTGGTTACCCTGCTGTCAATTTTAATTCCGTGCCAAATTCGACGTTGGCAGGTTAGGTTTTCTGTCAGTTTGTGTCAAAACTGACAAAAAATCTAACCTGCTAAACTCGAATTTGACATAGACTTAAAATTGACAGCAGGGTAACTAACATTAACAGTGCCAACCTAAGAACAAAAAGTAAATATTTGATATTTTGCATTTCATTCAATATATTCTCTTTCCAAATATAATTCGTGTAATGATTAATGATCGATAATTTTTTACTCGTTAAAACCGAAACAGCAAATTTAACTCGTGCTACGCACTCGTTAAATTTAGGTTCCGGTTTTAACTCGGCACAAAAATCATCGATAATAATCATTCCACTTGTTATATTACAACTGAGTATAACTGTTCTCGTAAGCTAATGAACTTATCTACTCAAATTAAATGCTCTTTTGCACCCCTTTGTCAATTTGAACACCCTTTGCTGATTTCAGAAAAAATCCAACCCTATCTTTACTGTAGCTAGTCGGACCTCTGATTCGGCAGTGTAGCCTGAACGTTTGCTTTATACGATTCGAAGCTTGTAATAGTATGTGAGTCTGATTACTTTGCGGCTGAGTCTAAAAGTTATCTGCCGTTCACGACAGCAGTACATTTTTCTACGACTGGTGTAGGTCAAGTTCTTAACGTACTCGTACTTCTTTTGTATGTATGTATAATCTGTAACCTCAATTACCTTTCGGTGTAGAGGCTGGTGCTTTATGCGCTATCATTTGGCGATATAATGCTCAACTTGCCCCGGATTCGGGATACAGAGTTGGAGCGCGCCTTTGGTGCTTGCGCAGCAACCATTGTGTGATGTGTGCCTCTTGGTGATCTATTGACTTTGTTACTCTATCTCTTAGGTCTGTGGTTCTGAGTAGAGCACATTTAATTTGGTCCCACTGTGAATGGTCTCACCGAGCCCGATTCCAATCATCAGGGCTACGGAAAAATTCCGACCCCTGCGGGATTCGAACCGAGGTCTTGCTTAATGCAAGCCTGGCACCTACTCAACTGCGTCACGCGTCTCCTGTACTTTTTTTGTATTGCATTGTATTATCTATAACCTCATTTACCGTGCGGTGTAGAGGTTGGTGTTTCGTACGCTTGCATCTGGCAGTACAATGCTCAACTTACCCCGGATTCGGGTTACAGAGTTGTAGCCCGCCTTTTTTGTGCTTGCGCAGCAACCATTGTGTATGGTGTGTGTCTTCGTGATGTGTTGATCTTGTTACTCTATCTCTTAGGTCTGTGATTTTGAGTAGAGCACAGTTAATTTCCAACTATGAATGGTTTTACCGAGCCCAATTCCAATAACCAGGGCTGCAGAAAAGTTCCTACCCCCGCAGGTTTCGAAATGAGGACTTGCTTAATGCACAACGCGACTTCTTCGTACTTTTTTAAACTTGTTAATTTGGTGGTTATTTGCTGCGGCCGTTTGAAAAACGAAATATAAACCATAATTAAAGAGAACTAATAGGGGTCATTTCAACTTTACATGCAGATGTGTAGACTGTATAAGCGTCTAGTCCCAAGTAAATATTTACTTTCGCGGTACACATCTTTACAAACGTTGCTCTAAAGATTTAATACTGAATTCATTAATCATCCATGGATTTTGTCTAGCTTCTTATGGAGAGTTTGGGGATCATTGTTGTCTTTTGCAAAAATTCTAGCTTGAAAAATATGACCTAGTAAAGTTGTACGTATAAATAAAGTTTACCGTGTTAGACCGAAATAGGTACTATTTATTAGTGGACGTAGTTAGCGGAGCTTGTAATTCTCACAAGATACAGTAGGTGTACTTTTCCGCTTCTTTATCTTCTTTATTAATTTTTTGTGTGCGTGTGTATGTTTTCCAGCTGAAGCACCAGCGAACCATATTTAAATTAGTTTTAATTATTAGTAACAACTTAAAGGTGCTTTGACTATTCAGTTTAAACCCGTATTAAAAAATGTAAACTTAGCTTCAAACAAGGTAGGTTGCAAGTTCTATACTTCTAAATAGTGTAAGATGCTCGGGTTAAGTAATTGATAGGACAGTTTGCACTCATGATTAAATTTCTCTTGCGATGTCTAGATTACAGCGGGCATCGAAAAGAAACGATTAGTGTATTTGATGGAAGGACTAATTGATAACTTCACTGCACGTGATATAAATGCAAAACGCCTTTAGTTCTTCTCTTCGGTACATATACTAAAGAGTTCGACCTGGATGTTTTTTTTTACAAATGTTTAAGTTTTGTCGCAATCGACCAACCCAAAATTATATAAAAGGTCTCATAAAACTACATATTTGTGAATACAGTAACCGCTTTGAAGTTAAAGAAAAGTCATAAAATTAATAAAAGATGAATATATCACATCACATTGATGTAAACATGATAAGACCGAAACGACATAACCTATCATGATAACTTCAACACCTGCTTGTATGCAATATTAATGCAACGAATTAAAACGCTTTTGGGCGAAATTGGTGGCTTTCCTTTGTATGTGTCCATCGATTTGTATTCGGGTTACCAGTAATAGTCGCTAAGCGGTTCCTACTCTGTCATGATGTTGTAGTGGCACATTGCTGGACTACCGAGCCTGAGGTCACGAGTTCGAATCACGGTCCTGGCATTATTTTAAGGTTATGGGAAAATAAACAAGCAAATCCTTCTTGTCACTTTTAAATTTGAATAGACACATTATCTGCATTTTCTGCCCCATCTCCACTGTTTCGTAATTGTGTAGATAAATCGCCCGCTCGATTTTTAACCGATTTCCTTCGTCTAGGCTTCGCAATAGTCAGTTCCCGTTTTAGTAAATTCTCTTTAGCCTAAGTCGTCGTACATGTGGCGCGGTCGGGTATTATAACATAATCTGATAACGACCATACTACATTGACAGCACCAACAGAATAGGAAAGCTGACTGTACTTTAAGGAGCAGCTAGCATAAGCCCCTCCATGACAACGGTGTGCCTAAGTATCGATAAGGGGCTGACACTAAAATATCTTGTAAATTATTATTATATGTACATGAAGCAATTTCATTAAGTGCATTTTAAAGCCTCATGGTGTTAACTATCTTTGAAAACTGTGACATTAGAGAAGTAAGTCATTATGATTCTTTGGTAAAAAATTAGTGCTTCTGTGTTGTTGTAATTATGACCGGTATAAAATATGGCAAAGTAATACAAGTGTTTGCTCTCTTAACAACATTTTTAATTTAATGCCCAATTGGACATTTTACAGCGGTTCTTGGCGCTGGAAAGGCGCCATATTTATTTAATTTCGTACTCATCAAACTACAGTGTCTTATTTGATGGAATTAAGTAAAGCCAAAGTACTTTTTAAGCAGCGAACGGTGTTGATTTCCCATGATAATGCTCTTAATGTCTACCTAATTGCTATGGGAAGCACCTTCAAGCATTTCCTCAGACAATTACCACCCTTTTCGACGATTGAAAGAACTAGTACTAGGAGTGAGACTCGAAAACGATGACCAAATGTGGGTTTTGTGAAGAACTCGCTATACTTATAGAGAGAGAGACAGGGCACCGCCAACATTGTACGACATTATACAAAAGATTCGGTTCATGGTTGAATTATGCTTATATGTTAGTGGTTTTGTAAATGCCCACCATTTGACAAATTATCTCTGGGTTGCTATTTCAACTGGTTCCAATTTTGAACGCCTTGTCTGGCAAATATTTCACCAGCGGCAATTGATATTGGTATTGCGTAATTAGTTCGAATTTCTGCTCCCACTGCTGTGAAAAAGGTTGAACTCACAACTGAATACATCGTCTAATGTGTAATGAATGTATAATTCATCGCCAAAGCTGTAGTTAGCTCACCCAAGTGTTTGAAGTAAATATTGTTCAAAAATTAAATTTATACATCTTTTCCATTTATGGAAATTATGACTAAACCTCCAGTAACTATCTATGACAAGCTACGATATGCTATTTAATGCGCAGCTTGGATAAATATAATTTTTTTACTAATTAATCGCAAAAAAGAAGCTGCAGGTTTTCCAAGCACTGATAAGATCAGATGGTAAGATTTCCATATTATAAACGCTTTGTCGAGTAGCTAGCAGGATATAAAGCGGTAAGTTTTGATATTGTATACATTACTTGCATTGAATAACGTTAAGGGTTTTTAGCAGTAAACTGGAAATTTATAACTAAATGCAGTAGAAAAAAAACTATATTTAGCTTTGTTGTCTGATTTATATGTAATTTGCTAACGTTTAGATGACTGCTGTTCAATGAATATCGCAAGGGTTTCATAACTAAGTATTCAGTCGGAAGATAAATAGAAAACAACATTCCATTTCCATTAAAGCAGAAAATTGCAAGTTTCTATTACTCGACCCAGTAGCTGTACTAGCTGATGATTGAACTATTTTTAGTGTTTATTTTTTGATACTATTTCTAGTTAACATTTTAACTCCACTAAAAGTTCAATCTACTGTACAATGAAAAGGGCATCTGGTAGCCTTACCTATGATGTTTATTTTAATATTTACACATATAGTAACTGTATTTTCATGCTTTAGCTTTAGACATTGTAACTCGGCATAGTTAAATGTAAATTCGCGCTAAATGTCAACTTAAGCAGAAGCCTCTTGAGGGTATTGTCAAAGGCTACAGATGGGTAAACGACTATTAGTGCATTGTGGCTGTGGCGAGTTAAATTTGATGCGGTTGAAGCCTTATAGTATTTAAATTTTGAAGCATACGATTTGCTTGCAGCAAAATGCGTTTGCGTGTCAAGCAAACGCCAGCTTAGTCTTGAACAGACTAAGTACAAACTTACGAAGCAGTCATGTAGTTTTGTGGTGTTCATTGTGGACGCCTCGACATTAGCCAACGAGCGGCGCCGGAGCAATCAGAGCCAGCGAGAAACTTTCCCGCTGCCTTTGTGTAACATTTACATAAGACTCATTCGAATGATGCCGTTTTGCAAGGCGAGCTTGATACGCGACGTTGTAGCTCTCAGGCTTGAGTATTATTAAATAAATTGATGGCGAAAATGTTTGCAGTTTAAGCGATAAGCAGTTGTTTCCTTCTGTAAAGCTTTCGCGAGTGTAAAAGGATGCTCTACTTAGATATATAAAGCTTACACGAATTGAGAACACGGGTTTTAATGCACGCAATCTAACAGCGACCTTTCAAGCACTCTAATGTTCTAGTTGTTAAAGACAGGTATTTCGGCGTTTAATGTTTAGGATTTAATGCTGTCTACATGTATATGTATGACAGATGTAATTATTCTGCTACTGTTTAAATATAAATGCGAGTAGCCCTGAGTTATCGCACGTAGATAGTCCCTTTTTATTTAACACTGTTGTGTTTAGCAATGACCATTTGTTTTAAGCTTCAATCCTATTCTATATATGTGTTTAGCTTTCCTTATGCCTATTCTTGGAAATTACTTTCAAACCGAATACAAGCTTCATGTATACTGTGCCAGCTGTAACCAAATAGGCAAATAATTTATAAAAATCATAAAGCGCACGAAGCGTCTTATTTGAATTTAGCGTTTTTAAGGACTGGCTACCCAATGCATTATTACCTTAAGTAGATGATTCATTTTCGATAATTACAGTTTCTCTCATTTTTAGACAACAATCTTTAACAGATTAAAATTAACTAGACACACAATTTCCTTACTTCAGAAAAGCTCTTTTGAGTCATTTAAAAGTTGTTGTTCCGTAAGATCAACCTTTTACGTGACCCATTTGGTCCCGCTATTCTCGTTTGGGTACACTTTCAAATTGTGGCTACTAATGACATCTAGAGATATGTTTTCAAACCAAATGTATCGGGTTGTTGTCTTGCTCATTACTGATGTTTAGATTGGTTGCATTGCTGTGCTTTACAGTTCTTAATTTCTTTTGATGAAGTTCTGACTTATTTATGTGTTTAACACTGCACCAACAGCAAAAGTATGTAAAAAATACATAATAGCTGTCGACAGAGTAAATGTTATTTGTCTATGCCGTACTTGTTTGAGCATAGTGGCTTTATAAGCCGCCTTAAAATGATAATTTTTTTAAAGAATAATTTTCAAATTACTATAAACAACCAGAATGCAAAACCTGTGAACATTACTGCGATGACGTCATACAATCAAATTGACTTTAGTGCCAGGTGACTATAAATGATTGTGATTTTCTTTCTTAGGTTGGCACTGTTTATGTTGGTGGCACTGTAAGTCTATGTCAAATTCGAGGTTATCAGGTTAGGTTTAGCGTCAGTTTTGACACAGAATGGCGCAAAATTTAACCTGCGAACATTGAATTTGACATAGACTTACACTGCCACCAACATAAACAGTGCCAATCTAAGAAAAAATTACAATCATTTATAGTCACCCGGTATAATCCTCGAAAGAAATTATTTTGAAACTGGCGAAGAGGATAGCGATGGCGATAATTTAGAATCAAACACCCTTGATAGTGACGACTCCGACGATGATTGTAATATTCCGCTTTCGGTACTGTACTGTCAAATTCTGTTGAATATAGCACCATCAAATAAGTTCAAACAAAATGGACAAATAATATCATTAATATGGGTGTAGCAGAAATAGATTATTATATTAACAATTACAATCGCGTGAAACATGAACCCAAATTCCTCAGTTGAGAAATAGTAATGCAAAGTGGCGAAATCATTTTCAATAGAACGCTTGGCTGATAATAATATGCTAGATGAAAACCATAGAATTGGAAAAGTTAGACTACTGATGAACTTACTATCAATAGACCAAGCCATGGTTATACAGGGTGATTCTCAACCTATACGCATAAACTTGGGGATTTATTCCTCATGTCAAATAACGATTAATAGAAACAAATAATTGTAATAAAAGATTTTTAGTTTCCCAGATATCCGCGAAATTTATTTGCAAATAAATTGTATTTTCTTTTCAGGTAAACTACCCTTTTTGTTTATAATACGGTAACATTTTACTAAGAAAACTGGTTCATAATGAAAAGTTATGGCCCTATACAGAATTTCAGGAAGTTTTACCTACTAAAACCAAACAGTCATCTTATAAATACAGGGTGTTTAAAAAATACGTTCGGATATTCTATCCACTTATACATCTCATCAGGGCAAGCAAGACAGTCTGAATAAACATGGGTCTGGAAACTCTTCGTTTCGGAGATACAGTGTTAAAGTTAAAAAAAAAATCCGGCCGTCCTTGGATTAAATAATTTAAATCTAAGTACGCCAAAAATTATCCTTAATAGCATCAATTAACTTTAAAAGATTCAATAAAATCGGCCGATGGGTTTTTGAGATATTGGAGCATTTTAGTTTTTGTCTTAATAGGTTCAGAGGCGTGCAAAAATATGGGTCTTATGTTTTCTTGAAAACGAAGCGAGATACAAATGAAATTCAGGAGACCAAAATGTTGCATTTTTAGTTGCTTTATTAAAACGATATATGAAAATTGCAAAAAATCTATTAGGCGTTATATTTTCTTTTGTGAAAAAGCCTAATCGAAATGCCCAATGGCACGCATGTGGAAGTACTGGATAAACTGTAATATGTCCAAAAGATACCTCATAATTTTATAAACAACCTATAAAAATTTCATTAAAATCGCCCAAAGCATTTTTAGATAAACATAAAAAACGGATTTTTTTTTAAAAACTCTAACACCCTGTATTTCGGAAATGAAGGGTTTTTGGACCCATGTTTATTAGGACTTTTTTGTTTAGATTGATGAGATCTATAAGTGGGTAAAATATCCCAACGTATTTTTTAAACACTTTGTGTAAGATGATGACGGTTTGATATAAGTAGGTAGAACTTCCTGAAATTTTGTATAGGGCCATAATTTTTCATTATGAACTTTTCTTAGTAAAATTGTACCGCATTACAAACAAAAAAGGTAGCTTACCTGAAAAGCAAATACAATTTATTTGCCAATAAATTTCGCGGATATCTAGGAAACTAAAAAATTTTTATTGCAATTATTTTTGCCTATTAGTTGTTATTTGACATGAGGAATAAAACCTTAGTTTATCCTTATAGGTTCAGAATCACGCTTATATTATGGATATTTGTCTTTGCATCTGCTGCACACAGACGCAGTGCAACGAGTTAAAATTTCGTTTTGGCTTTCATATGCTTGCTTAAATTTGAGGGCTCTGAATAACGAGCAGTTACGAATATAAGCCGGTAGCATCACCGAGCAGGAATTGCACGAATTCCATGAAGGGATTCACGCAATCAAGGAAAGAAAGGAAGTCTCCCGCAACTAGAAAACGGCTCACAGCGTTTCTGCACTCAATTAATAAAGGTTTATACTTCTCTCATTTCAAATCTGCGCAATTAACAAATTGCACTACATTGCATCACATAACAGATTGTATAGAGTATTCAGGGGAAAAATGTGGTGGAGTCTATTCACTTACACGATAAAAGTGTCCAATGCATGGAAGATGTCACGTCTTCTTAGCATTAGGGACGTCATGGGTTCGATTCCCGCCACCGTCTGCCCTGATTCAGGTTTTAAAGTTACTTTACTGAGTCAACAGAATACTCACTCTGAGTCAAATGCTGGGGCAGTATTTTTCCACCCTTCCTGGCATTTTTTCCAGTTACATCAACTATCTAGTGCTACCAATTTGGGCTTATTGGAATTTGGAAGAAGTGCCACTCGTCGTTATCATAGGTATTATGAAAAGTATAGGTGTTTTAAATGTAGACCATCTAGAGCTGCCTCCAACAGTATAATTCAAGATAGTTTTTCTAAATAGTTAGGGTTGCATTAAATGAACTACGAAATTCTGTTTGCAAGGTGATTGTTTTCTTTTATCTTTAACTAAACTACTCGTATATTGTATTTTAAAGTGTTAATAGACGAAGTTTATAAGTTATTATATTCTTTTGTTGCTATCAGATCTATTACCAAAAAAGGGCAATTCAGATTGTAGAGGGAGCATGAACGACTGTAAAATGGAAAGACAGCAAGCATGTTACATTTACCAGTAACTATTATAACCCCGAAAACGTGTAAAATTTCCTGATCAATTAGGGTATGTGTCGTAGTTCCAAATTTATACTGATGCGATTCACGATGCAAATGCACAAAACTCAAAAACCTCAAGTTGTTAAAGATGAAACCCCTGCTTTAGCACGACAAGGTTATAGAGTGTATTTTGACAATAATTTCTTCAACGGTATACATCTACAAGTTGCTCTACTAAATAACCAGATATATTGCTACGCTGCAATAAACAATGATGAAAGGAATGAAACGAAAAGTGCTCTGGATGACAAAAGTACAATAACTGCAATTCAGTTTGTAGGATAAGCAATGGACTGTAATATGGAAAGGCGACAAGCTTGTTACATTTAGCTGTAACTTTTATAACTCCGAAAACATGAAAAATTTCCTGATCAATTAAGGCATGTGTCTCAGTTCCAAATCTATACTAATACGATTTGCGATGCAAATACACAAAGCTCAAAAAACTCGAGTTGCTAAAGATGAAACTCCTGCTTTAGCAGGACAAGGTTATAAAGTGCATTTTGACAATAATGTCTTCAACAGTATACACCTACAAGTAGATCTACTAAATGACCAGATGTATTGCTACGCTGCAATAAACATTGATGAAAGGAATGAAACGAAAAGTGCTCTGGATGACAAAGGCACAATAAGTGCGATTCAGTTTGTAGGATAAGTAATGAAGGACTGTAGTATGGAAAGGCGACAAACTGGTTACATTTACTAGCAACTTTTGTAACTTCGAAAACATGTAAAATTTCCTAATCACTGAAGGCATGTGTCTCACTTCCAAATTTATACTAATACAATTCGCCATGCAAATAGACAAAGCTCAAAAAACTCGAGTTGTTAAAGGTGAAACTCCTGCTTTAGCAGGACGAGGATATAGAGTGTATTTTGACAATAATTTCTTTAATAGTATACACCTACAAGTAGATATACTAAATGATTAGGTATATTGCTATGCTGCAATAAACATTAATGCAAGGAATGAAACGAAAAGTGCTCGGGATGGCACAAGCACAATAACTGCAATTCAGTTTGTAGGATAAGCAATGACGGACTGTAATATGGAAAGGTGACAAGCTTGTTACATTTACTAGTAACTTTTATAACCCCGAAAACGTGTAAAATTTCCTGATTAATTAGGGTATGTCTCGCAGTTTCAAATTTATACTGGTACGATTCACGATGCAAATGCACAAAATCCATAGATCTAGAGTTGTTCAAGATATAACTCCCCCTTTATCAGGACAAGGTTATAGAGTACATTTGGCAGTAATTTCTTCAACAGCATGCACCTACCAGTAGATCTACTAAAGAACCAGATTTATTGCTACGGTGCAATTAACAATGAAGAAAGGAATGGACCGAAAAGTGTTCTACACGACAAAGGTACACAATAGGCCATTCAGATTGTAGGGCAAGCCAAAAGACTGCAAAATGGAAAGACAAAATGCCAGTTACATTTACCAGTAACCTTTATAACATCGGAAACGTGTAAAAATTCTTGATAAATTAGGGTATGCGTTGCAGTTCCAAATTTATACTAATACAATTCACCATGAAAATGTACCAAACTCAAAGATCGCCAGTTGTTAAACATGTAACTTATCCTTCAGCACGACAAGGTTATCGATTGTATTTTGACAATAATTTCTTCCACAGGATACACGTACCAGTAGATCCACTAAACGATCAGGTATCTTGCGATGGTGCAATCAAAAATAGTGAAAGGAATGAACCGAAAAGTGTTCTGGTTGACAAAGATGCAAAAAAGGGCATTTTAGACTGCAGAGTGGGCAATGACGGACTGTAAAATTGAAATATAACAAGCTTGTTGCATTTAACAGTAGATTTATTAAAGGACCAGGTATATTGCTACGGTGTAATAAAAAATGATGAAGGTAATGAACCGAGGGATGTTCTGGACGATAAAGGTACAAAAAAGGGTAATTTAGATTTTTGGGTAAGCAATGAACAGTGAAATGGAAAGACAACAAGATTGTTATATTTACTAGTAAATTTTATGACCCCGAAACCTTGTCAAATTTCTTGACCAATTTGGGTATATGTTGCAGTTCCATATTTATACTGATGCGATTCACCATGAAAATGCACCAAACTCACAGATCACGAGTTGTTAAACATCTAACCTATCCTTCAACACGACAAGGTTATCGATTGTATTTTGACAATAATTTCTTCAACAGGATACCCATACCAGTAGATCAACTAAAGGTTTAGATATATTGCGACGGTACAATCAAAAATAATGAAAGGAATGAACCGAACAGTGTCTGGTTGACAAAGGTACAAAAAAGGGCAATTGAGATTGTAGAGTAGGAAGTGACGGACTATAAAATTGAAAACAACAAGCTTGTTGCATTTACCAGTAACTTTTATGACCCCGAAAACGTGTACAATTTGCTGACCAATTAGGGTACGTGTCGCAGTTTCAAATTTATACTGATACGATTCACGATGCAAATGCACAAAACCCAAAGACCTGGAGTTGTTAAAGATGTAACTCCCCCTTTAGCAAGACAGGTTATAGAGCGTATTTTGACAATAATTTCTTCAAGAGCATACACGTACGAGTATATCTACTAAAGGTCAAGATATATTGCTACGATGCAATCAAAAGTGATGAAAGAAATGTACCAAAAGAGCGTTTTGAATGACAAAGGTACCAAAGTAGGTGATACGGATAGTAGGGTAAGCAACGAAGGAAGTCGTATGTCGTATTTATCAGTAACTTTCTTATGAAATTTACCCTGAAATTGTCTAATAATGTCCTGATCAATTAGGGTATGTGTCGCAATTTCAAGTAAAGTTCAGAATGCAACTTAACAAAACCTAAATATTTAACTCGTCCTTTAATAGTAAAATAAAATCGAATGCATTTTGTCAGTTACTTCAACAGAATATACTTACCAGTAGTTTTCCTAACGACCAGATGTATAGCTGTGGTACAATAGAAAAAGGTTAGAAGGGACGAACCGAAAGATTTCCTAGATGAAAAAGGCACAAAAAAAGGAGATTCGAATTTAGGAGTAAGCACCGAAGAGCTGCTATATGTAAAATTGAAAACAATAAGCTTGTCAGATTTCTCAGTAACTGAGGATGTGGGTCCCAATTTCAAATGTTTATTGGTAAAGTTCAAAACCGCAATGCATATGCAGGGGTAATTCGGATTGGATAAATGAGCAACGAAGAGCTGCTACATGTAAATTAAAAAAGCAACAGTAATTATCATAACCCCAAAAGCTACTAACCTGTAAAAAATAAAGTTGAGCATCGAACAATTATAGCCTTTCTTCGGATTATTAGTGACTATAATCTCCACATGGCCTATGTGGTGCTGTTAGCACTTTACAACTTGAACAGAAAATAGAGAATTGTTCAAGTAGTGGCTCAGAATGTTTTGGCACTATATAGGTAATGACTTTACTGTATTTCATAATAGAACTGAAATTGCTGTCAAAAGTCTCTTCAAAATATTTAAATTAGGCCAAACGTCTATAGGAGCACAACCAGATCAACTACAATAGGGTTGAAAGTTACCAAACAGATGCAAGTTTCCAGTACCGTACAGCAATAAGGACAGATAAATGTACCAATATGCCCGCTTATTGCGTTTATTTTGTGTTACTTATAAGCAATTTGTGTAAATAGTTTCTAAAGGCTTTTAGTAGTTTTGTTGAGTTTTAAAGTTCAAATTTGAATGGAATTTAATTTAGATCTGGAAGGTTTAAGTCAGTATCAATCTAGACAGCAACTTCGCTTTTGTACTTATAAAATGAAGGAGTTATTCGTTCCTATATAATAATTAAATAATTTCTTGGTTCGATGTTCCTGTTTCTACTATTGGACGAATTTTTGTTCAAAGCTAAGCAACTTTCTTCGTTGAATTTCCTAAATAAAAAAAAATATATGCTGGCGCATGATCCATCAATCACATTGTTGTTTGATGTTTTCTACTTTATTCACAGGCACAGAGGTTGTTCTTGTAAAATAAAGTGTAATATACTATAAAAATGGTTCACTTTGTTATTTAATATTTTTGATTTTTTTTCTCAGATTTTTATAATTTGTCAAAGGAGAATTCCTGAATTGGAATTTTGTTATATATATTTGAAATGGGTCCCATTCAAATTGACAATAGAAAGCATTCGACACCCAGTTAACTTTATTAAATAACCAAAGGAAGTTGCAACAAGTTTTTCCTGTCCCAATAGAGACACAGAAGTTTGAAACTTTAAACCGTCTAAGCTACTCACTGCAAGCATATGCAAATCGCATTCATAAAACCCAACAGGCAAAAATCCCTTCCGTCAGCTTATTTGGCACCCTCCGCACTTAAATTAATTGCAGCGAGAGCGCGCCGTGTTCGCGGCTGATTGTTATCACTCTTCGGGC
This sequence comes from Agriotes lineatus, assembly GCA_940337035.1. Lineage (NCBI taxonomy): Eukaryota > Metazoa > Arthropoda > Insecta > Coleoptera > Elateridae > Agriotes > Agriotes lineatus. The sequence goes on from OW679203.1 coordinate 79,241,513, forward strand.
ATCGGAGACGCACTGGACGCTCGGCGTCGCGAGCGCTCGCACAACAGACGCCCATGCGCTAGTGCACGCGTTTTTGCGGGAAGTTTTTGTTTGAACAACCTGACAACCGGAAACGCGGGCAAGGTAGGCGAGGGCCCTATTTTTAGGGCCGCGTTTTGGGGCGCGCAAAAACCCCTCTCGCTTTTTACGGGACGTTTAATCCTTCAGGCTTGGCTGTTGACATATGATCTCGTGCTTTTTTGGTTTTGGAGTTGCGTGGCTCTTTTTGTTTTTTTGCAACAAGCGGGTTATTAGGAATTTATACGAAAGCTGCGTATGGGTACGGAGAGAACTGCGAAATTTGATCACTCAACGATTTTATTACGCAGTAAGGAACTTGATTTTTATTATTTTGTTTGCCTTCAATTTACATTAACATTGGACAACGTGGTAATGTCATACACAGGGTGGGCCAGGCAACTTGAAGCTCCTTATTAGGTGTAAAACAGCTGCCACAGCATCACATATACCTGTTCTGTATTTGATAGCTTTATTTGGAATTGTCGAATTTGTGCCATATTTATTATACGTTTCCTTTGGTCATTGTGAGTGTCTCTGCTGTAGTAAATATGTATACGTATATGGAATACGCATTTAAGACTTTCGTTTCGAAACTTATCGGTAGACTTTATAGTCAAAGAAACAGGGAGCTAAAACTGAACTTGTTCGAAAAAAATTGCGAAGTTTTGCAACTTGGCCATTTAGCACAGTTTCATACCTGCATACATGCTAAATTTGCAACCTTGGTGCGTGTGCTCAGGGAGTAATGTAACTGAATTAATCCTTAAAAAGGGAAGCATATTAGACGAGACCAGAAACCTATTTAAGATGTAAAACAATAACGCTCACGGATTAGTTATGACAAACTCAAGTTAAAGAACCACGAAAAGAAAATTTAAATATGCAAAAATTGCTAATCGGTCAACACATTACATTAGTCATTGCTTGGATGTTGGAAAGTGTATAACAATGACGACCTATGCAAGAACAAGGGAAATATTTAAAATTCATACATAAGTTACGCTGTAAACGCTAAGTATACACGTCGTGGGTTTAGTATTGGGTTCGCCGCAATTACTTAACTAGCTTGTCTGTCATCAGAGGATCAATATTTTAATTCTGTATGAAAAACTGTCCTTCTATATCATCTGTCTGCATGTTTTAGAAATAAACACCATGTTAATTGCGCACTATGCACGTCTTTTATATTATGTTTAATTTAAGATTTTCTTGTTTGTTGATTAAACTTTGACATAATCATTATAAGTTAGGAAAACTGATATTTTTAACAATATAATTAAAATATTAAGAAACCTGTCTGTGATTACTACACAAAATTGTGTTTACGTTAAGGTATCCTATATTAAAACAATAATTTGTCCATGTAGTTTCGGTCAATATAAGAAGCCGCGTGGCGCAGTTGGGTAAGCGCCACCCTTGCATTAAGCAAGTCCTCGGTTGGAATCCCGCGGGGGTCGGAATTTTTTCGTAGCCTTGGCGATCGGAATCGGGCTGGTGAGACCATTCACAGTTGGACATCAAATTAACTGTGCTCTACCCAAAACCACAGACTGTAACGAAGGATGGCGAAGGGCGGAGCTTACCTGTTGACGAAAATTGTATTTGGTATTTTGTCAGCTGGAAAATATCGGTCTAAGTTGGCTAACTAGTCGAGAGGGTCGGAGTTGCAGCAGAGCTGAAAGAGAAACTAAGGCAGAGGGCGCCCGGGGTTAGAGAGGTTAAAAGTATACTAAACAAACCAAATTAATAGCATAACCAATAACTAGTAACGGGATTTATTTCTGTTCTGGTTCTATAGTGCTCACATAATAAAAATTCACAAAAGACACATACCAACAATATACATATACACACAAAACAAATCAACAAAAATATAAATATATCATAGCAAGTATATAATATAACATATAAATGTTACAGGTTGACCTACAAAACAATGAATAGTGCTACATCATTCAAGATTAGCCAGAAGGACGTTAGATGTTACGTAATCATCCAGTTAGGCGTCCAAATCATAAACCAAATAAATAAACGCAGAAACGTGTCTGATTATAAATACAACAGCGGTCACCGTGAAGCGGCGATCGACATCTAAGATCAAAACCAAAAAGATCTAAATATTCAAATAGACTTAGTTAAATTGACTTTACTGCAACCAAAATTTAGACGGGGCGGTACCTGCAGTTCATGAGATCTCACAAGAAGTACTAGGACCAATAAGAAATTCATAACTCGTTCTAAGAAGCTTCAAGTCATTTCCTTGCTGTCATTCTAAACCCTGAACTTGACATTCAATTTAGGAACGGGCAGCTAGTTAAACACAGCAATAACTACGCAGGCGGTAGCATAGCCGCAGCACAGTTTTGACAACTAAAAGCAAAATCAAATTAACGTCACCGCACTAGGTTGTTACGCGTACATGAAAGTGATTACTAAGGCAGCGGCACAACATATCAAATCAATCTAAAAGTTGCTGCAAAACAACCAGGTAAGATACCAAATAATCAAAAATCTAATTACGCAAGTAAAGCACACAAATCGTAATACCAATAGGAATTTTACCGGTCATACTTATAAACCAAATCGACAAACAATACATAACAATAGCGCTACAAAAACCTTTCAGGTACACTCGGCACGAGGTGCTGAGCTGGTGAACGTGGTAACCAGGCAGTTCGTCTCTACGAAGATGTCCTGGCAACAGGCTGCTGATGACCACCGTTAAAGGGGCAGCGAACGCAGGGCGGATGGCAGCAAACCCCAGGAACAGGAATGGATAGCACGCAGGCTCGCAAGTGCACCGCATGTCCCAGGCAGAACAAATCACTCCAATACGAAAACCATCCCAGGTAAAAAAAATATTCCAGGTGGGAAGTAAAAAGGATAAAAATACAGATTTCTAGGTACCCAACCGAGCTAAAGGTAAAAGGCCGAAACTAACCTGACGAATGGTGACGAACAGCCTTGCACACGGTCCGATCGGAGAGAATGCCCAACAAATCTGCAAAAAGCGCAGCGAACGCCGGCAGCAACACACAAAAGCTACCATGGCGTTTCAGAGGGTTACGATGTCTCACATATCCTTCCAAAATGAAGCGGGCTATATCCAGAGCTCTTAACGAAGCAAAAGGAACCCAGGGCACCAACTTCTCATGACCGAATCGGGAATAAAATAGAATGAAAGTTTACCAAAAGCAGTCCACAATCTCAGGTTATCAAAAGTTCCAAAATTTGAATAAGGAAGAAAAACTATAAGAATACAGGTGTGTGTGCTAAGATGATAAACATAGAACCATAACTTGTTCAAAAATTGTGAATGATGTTAATAGGGTTGCCTAACCACTTAGGGAAAATGTACTGAATATTTGGGGAATAAATGTGAATAGTAGAATCTAATTGATTATGAGCAATATTGCATTCAAAACGACAAAATGAGCATAACAAGACCTAAGAGATAGAGTAACAAGGTCAACACATCACCAAGACCCACACCTCACACAATGGCTGCTGAGCAAGCACCAAAGGCGCGCTCCAACTCTGTATCCCGAATCTGGGAAAAGTTGAGCATTGTACAGCCAGATGCCAGCGCATGAAGCACCAGCATCTATACCATAAGGTAAATGAGGTTGCAGACAATACATTTATAATTGTACATTTTTGACACTACAGGAGCTCGATTGTAGCAGTTTAATTTTATTCCTCATCTTCTTCTTCTTCTTCCCGTGGTACTACAGTCTTCATTAGACCTTGACCTCCCGTCGCCTCCAATATTCTCTGTCTCTTGCTGCCCCTTTCCAATTTGCTACTCCCAGCAACTGTCTGGCGTCATTCTCGATGTTGTCCTTCCATCTCATTCTCGGCCTTCCTCTTTCTCTTCTTCCTTCGATTACACCTTTAAAAAAAAATCCTGGTACTTTGTTCTGTTCCATCCGCTCCACATGTCCCGCCCACCGCAATCTTTGTACTTTAATTACGTCTACTATATCCAAGTCCTTATAAAGATTTACTAGCTCATGGTTTTATTTTATACGCCATCCATCATTTTCCCTTGTAGGGCAGTATATTTTCCGTAGCATTCGTCTTTCGAAAATCGTTAACATCTGTTCCATTTTTTTCGTCAGGGTCCATACTTCGCACCCATATGTCACTACCGGTCTTATTAGTGTCTTGTATATGGTGATTTTGGCAGGGATGTGTATCAGCCTCGACACTATCATTTGGCATACAGCATACTATGCTCTATTGCCTTTACTTATTCTTTCCCGGATTTCTCGTATTATTTCATTGGCTTCCGTTATTTTACTTCCTAGATATGTAAAGTTCGTGACGACCTCTACATTTTTCCCCGAGGGTTATGTTCTGTCCTAGTCTTCTGATAGGTTTAGTTGCCATAAATTTTGTTTTGTCTTCGTTCACTTCCAGGCCTATTATTTGCGCTTGTTCTTCTAGCCTTGCATAGGATGCATGGACTGCCATTTCTGACCTTCCTACTATATTAACGTCGTCGGCGTATGCTATTAACTGGGTGGACTTATTGAGAGTCGTGCCATTTAGATCTATTTTTATCTCTCGCATTACTTTTTCTAATGCCAAGTTAAAGAGCACGGGCGCTAGGCCATCTCCCTGCCTTAACCCTTGTTTTATTTCAAAAATTTCCGTAAACTCATTTTGAAGTTTAACTCTGCCCTTAGAGTTGTGCATTGTCATCTTCGCAAGTCTAACCAGTTTAGTTGGTATGCCCATGTGTTCCATTTCTTCGAAAAGTATTTGCCTGTCGATGCTATCGTATGCCTGTCTAAAGTCTACTAAAAGTTGGTATATACTAATATTTTTCTCCCAGGCTTGCTCTAAAATCTGTCTTACAGTAAATAGTTGATCTATTGTTGATCTACCTGTACGGAAACCTCCCTGGTATTCACTGATTATTTCTTCCGCGTATGGTTTTATTCTTTCTCGCAATATGTTGGATAGGACTTTGTAGGCTGTACATAGAAGTGAGATGCCTCTGTAGTTATTGCATATTAATCTATCCCCTTGCTTATGTATTGGGCATATGTTTGCTATTTCCCATTCCTTGGGCATTGTTTCAGATCTCCAGCACGACTTCCTCCTTCTGATGGGGCCTGTTGAGAAGCTCATAGAAATATGTCTTCTATCTCTCCTTCACCTGTGCTGTATTGGTAATCACATATCCATTTTGGTCTTTGCACATTGTTTCTTTTGGTTGGTACCTGTTTTTAATTGCTTGCACATTTTTAAACATGGTCTCGGCTTCTTTTAGATCATGCGAGTTCTGTATTTCCATACGTTGTTCATTCAGGCGTTCTTTCTTCTTTTGTCGACCTATCCTTTTAGCTTCTCTTCTCAGTCTGCTATATTCTTCCTCTTTTGCTCTCGTTGGCCTCTGTAATAGTTTTCTCCTTGCTTCATTTCTTTTACCTATGGCCTCTCTACAGTCCTCTTCAAACCAATCATTTCTAGATGCTTCCCTTTGTACTCCTAAGAATTCTTCCGCCGTGGCCTTTACGTTAGTTTTGATGGTCTCCCATAACCGATCTGGATCTTCGTCGCTCTCTTCTTCCTCTTGTATGCGTTCTCTGATCTTATTTCTGTATAATTCCAACGTTTGTTATTCTCTTAGGGGATTTCGATTATATAGTGGGGCTTTGGTTGCAGCACTTGTTTCCTTACTTTTGTTGACTCTTTCTCTCATCTTCACTCTCACGAGGTAGTGGTCAGATTCTAATCCTGCCCCTCTACAGCTTCTTATGTCCAAAATGTTAGAAAAGGACCTATTGTCTATAATTACATGATCAATTTTTTTCTCATATAGCTAAGTTAAGCGAATGCTGCCCAAGGTAAACCTATGCTGCAGTGAATCTCGTGCGATTAACTGTCTCATACCTTAAGCGTTTTTACGCATGCACTTTGTACTATTTTTTTTTATAGAGTCACTCAGAATAAAGCTTGTTTTAAAATAGATTTTTGACGTTTGGCCTTCGCCGTGAGTACACTAGGCGACTTACAGTAAAGCTCCGTATTTGCGTAGTACGTATCCACAGCTCAGCCCTACATTTACCTCGTCAGACGATAATCCAAGTAGCAGAAGGCTCAAATGGGTATATAAGGACACTATCCGTCTCTTCCAGGGCAGGTTGAGCTTAGGGCTGACTCCGGGACCACTCCTAGAGCTCAGAAACCATTCCGTGATCCCTAAATCTGTATCTGATATATCGTTGAGTTTTAGTTTCGAGAGCAAACAACCTCTGATCCTTAGTGGAGCCGATTTTCGGTAAGATATAACCCCTGATCGTGTAAAGAGCCGATTTTCGTTGAACAAGTAAGCCTTGCATCTTTGAGAAAATCCTCACTGAATCGGTATAGAGCCGGGCAACCATTCGACCTTAGGAGGCAATTAACATCGCTCTCATCTGAACACTGGGCTATAAGGTAGAGTAATACGACTACACACAAAACATACGTGACTTGGTGGTAGATCAAGGGGTCCACATTGAAGCCCAAGTGCACGTGAACATAGTTCACCCTCCACCTAAAAATCCATTCCAAACGCTCCAACCCATTGTCGAGCCGATTGTCGGTGGCAGCAACTTCTTTGTAGCCGCCCTGCTCATCAGTCGGAGAGAGAGGAAAACTCATCTGACGTGGTAGAAAGATCCTAAAGCAGACATAGGTAACACCTGCAACTTTAGAATATCACTCAAATAAGAAATTTCGAAGAACCGGCCGTTCGAATTCCTGCCTTAAAAATATCTAATAAAGAACAAGCCATATTTGTGTACACATTTTTTGTTGCAGGAACGGCCACCGTACGAGGGTAACTGCAACCGAGAGAAATAGAAACCTCCATAACGTTGCAACATCTGCACCTTTTGCATATTCTCTGTTAGAACTGTATAATCAGCGAAACATAGATGTTTTTTTTCCCCATCGATGTTAATTTCCAAGGATTTCAAGTTTATTGTATTTGGCATACTTCTCAACAGGGTTACGAAAAGTTTGGAGGAGAGTGTATCACTCAACTTGATTCCTCTTTCGATTTAAAATTTGTCAGTATACGGATTTGTCGGTGTTTTAACTTTTGTTGTGGAATTTTTATATAAGCACATACTTGATTACAGCACAGTAGTGGAAGTCAATGCGAGAGTCAGCTAGAGCTTCTAGAAGGCTTGTGGTATTCGATACTCAAGTTTATTTGTTAACGTTTTAGTAAAGTGTTCTGATAAATCATTTATTCGCTGTGGAAATTAAGTAGCGCTTAAATGCGGTAACTCAATTAATGTTCGTTTTCGGAGAAAAAAATAGAAGAGGTGTAGCGGTTAAAGTTGCAGCGCATAGCAATTTCTGTTTATCCAATCTCTGGCAGTTGCTGAGCTATACTGTATATGGAATAAGAAACTCCAACTATGACATGACTTCAGAAAATGGATGTATGTCTGTATGTATGGTCGGTAAGCTAGTGCCTTATACGCTTGCGTCTCGTGGTATAATGCTCAACTTGCCCCGGATTCGGGTTACAAAGTTGATGCGCTCCTTTTGTGCTTGCGTAGCAACCATTGTGTGATGAGATGTGTGTCATGGTAATGTGTTGCTCTTGTTACTCTTTCTCTTAGGCCTGTGGTTCTGAGTAGAGCACAGTTAATTTTTTGGGCACTAATGTGAATAGTCTCACCGAGCCCGATTCCAGTCGCCAAAGCTGTGAAAAAATCCGACCCTCCTGGTATCCGAACCGAGGACTTGCTTAATGCAAGCCTAGCGCTTAGTCTTCAGGAAATACTACTGGAAAATCAGACGAAACTCTTAGCTGTTTCTGGAGTGGCATGAAAACCAATTTATGAAGTTCAACTCTATGGAGCAGTGGACTTCAGTATTGGGTTAAACAGTATACAATAAAGACTGCTTGGTAGTTTTTATGAAATTGAGAGATGCATTAAGGAGGAAGAGGTCTTATCGCTGTGAAAGGGGTGACCCCCCCCCCCCCCCCACTCATGTCATCTTACACAGGATATTTTTGCCAAACTCCTCTTTACTGAAGTTTATCGGTCTCCATGTTGTCCTGACATAGCTTCACGCAATTGAAATATCCCTAGAAGAAAAAATTGAAAAATATAGATATGGAGTTAATCAAGGAGCAGGCGACGAAGTAGCTAGATGCTGTTCTAAAAGGTGTGTCTAAAAATTTCGACCAGTGGAAGGGCGTTGGAACAGAGCTGTGGCTACTCAAAAGGAAATAATCTCTGAAACCTTTTCTGGCGTTCGATATTAAATATTTTTAGTTGTTCAGAGTGGTGAGAAAAGAACATGAATTGTACTGAAAAGGAGTAGTTTCAAACTAACTGACGGTCATTGTTACTGATAGGAGGTAATATTATAAATAGAAATTAATCTTTCATTTATTATAGTCTATATTAGCATTTTCAATATTGATTTTTGCTTTATTAGGAAAAACTACAAGTAAACACCAAGTTGCACTAAAAAAATTGCGAAAAACTATTGATCCAAATAGGATCATTGAAGCGCTTAAGAAGAATGGAAAACATTTTGAATAATTAGTGTAGTCAGTATAACTAATCGACGAACCTGTACTAGCGGCGATTTAAGTTAGAACAAATATAAAAATTTAGCAAAATATGTTTTACACATAAATGCCTTGCACTAAGAGTAATGTAGGGCTTACATTACTTCTATTTAGGAAAATATGTAGACGGCAAATTTACAATGAAGAACACAATTTGAATAAAATTAAATGGAAATTCCAAAATGAGTACATGGTTTGGGAACGGACTTTCTGGTTTTGTGGTTAGCTAATGCATTATTTTCTACAAGAAAATTGCAGTCTTAACATGTCATCTAGAATTGCTGCGTCAGCTTCGCATTCTGTGATTGAAGGAAAGTCGATTTTCTATTAACTGCAAGTGTACACGATTTGTACCGATAATAGCCTACGACAAGTATCCAGCTAAACGACAAGTTTAGAAATATAAATGCACTTGCTCGAACATACGAGTACCTCGAAGCAATCCAGAAACAAGGAACATGGTTAATTGTAAACTACTGGAAAATAATTAATATTTCTGCAATTAATTGACTGACAGATGATTCATGAATGGTAATTACTTCAAGTACTAAAATATCTTCAAATTTAGTTACTATTGCATGGAGAGAAGAAACAATTATTTAGAGTTGTTTTTTAAGTAGAGTATATTTTTAATGGCAGTCAATAGTAGCTGAAATATAAGTAAAAAGAACAATGGTTAAAACCTAAATGCATATAAAACATATTTGACAATTTCTATAAATGGAAGGGAGAATAACTGAACGAAAATGTGATATTAATAACTGCTTGAAATAAATTGTCTGTGGTTGGTCTTATGTTTCTAATAAAAAAACTCAATAAATTAGTACTTCGACCAATTGCTGTTTTCTTTCAAATGCATGCCAGAATTTAAACAGAAAAGAAATATGGAGGTAACAATATATCGAGTACAGTCTGAAGCAAAAAATGGATCTAAAAGGCTAAATTAAATGTAACCACTACCCAGTAGAACCATACTTTTAACTTAATAAAGAAAAAAGGATAAAATTTTACAGAAACAAATATGGCCTTACCATTGTAATGGCAGTAAGAAGAAGAAAAGCGTTATTCTAAGTATGACAGATGTGAAAAAGACATACTAGCAAACTACTACAGGCAGGCAATGCATTTGATATTATAAAACATTAACTAACATCACACAGCAATACTTCAAGTAGCAAAAAATATTTTAAATTTGTTCCGAATACTGTCACATTTCTACACAATACGATTTTTAACAAGAGAAGATAAAAAACAGCAGCGTTAGAACTATGGAATTATGGCAGTGTGCTGAAGTAATACAAGAAAGTAAAAGAAAGATACCAGAAGAAAGCTTTGTGAATATGGACTATAGTACTAAAGAGATAGAGAAATAGGATACGTTTTATGATAAAAGGAGATGTTGGAAACCATACCGGAGAGTGGAAGGACGAATTCAGAAAACTAATGTTGGATTCATTTCGAATGAAATATCTGTACTCAATAAAATATAAATTATTAAAGTACATTATATGACAAATGAAATGTTAAAAGCTTTACTGAATAGTGGACGGAATAATAGATGGAACTAATTTTGGAAGGGTATTTGCAATAGAATATCTTTAACGAAACATAACATAGTAGAATACATTGTACCACAAAACAAGATGATAAAAACCATACTAGATGAGGAAAGAATTATAGATGAAGTTAACGCTATTGTATTGAAAATGCAATATGTTTAACACCATATAAAATAATAGAGCATAGTAAAAGACAAAAGATAATGCCAAAAACATACCAGATAGGAATGGAAGGTAGTATACAGAAAAGATAGAGTATTGAGAATGGAATATGGTTAAGAAGATTGTAGTATAGTAGAGTAAATTATAGACAGGAGAAGATGTCAAAAACTATTTGCTTGTGGTATGAAGAATAGATAACGCCAATGCTAGAAGAACATTGGGAATAGAATTTCTTCAGTAAGAGGTAGAATATTAAAATAGATTAGACGACAAACCGATATGGTGAAAACCATACTGAATAGTGAACGAAAGAATAGATGGGGTTACTGTTAGAATAGTATTGAGAATACAATATGTGTAACAAGATATATATGATAACAGAGTACCTTAAACGACAAAAACCAAACCGGATGGTAATAGAAAGAACACAGAAAAGATAGATGAAGCTGATTTTAAAAGAGTATTCAGAAGGGAACATGTTTAAGAAGACAAAGGATAATAGAGTATATTATGCGACAAAAGAAGATGCCTCGGACCATACTGGATAATGGAAGGAACAATACATGAAACCAATGTCGAAAGCATGGAGAATGAAGTATAGTTAATTAGACGTAGAGTATTGAAATACATTTAAGACAAAAAGAGATGCTAACAACTATCCTCGATGGTGGAAGGATAGATAGCTGGAGCTAATGTTGGAAGAGTATTGGGAATGGAATATGCTTAAGAAGAAATAGGACAATAAAGCATAGTGTACCACAAAAAAGGTATCAAAAAATATTCCGAATTGTGGTAGTAAAAATAAAACAAGATAATAATTAAAAGAGCATTCAGAATTAAATGTGTGAGGTATAATAATAAAATACTTTATACGACAAATTAGATGTTAACAACTATACTAGATAGTGGAAGAAAAAATATAGGGAGCTAATATTAGAAGAGTATTGAAAGAAGAATATGTTAAGAAGGTATAGGTTAATAGAGTAGGTACATTATACTAAGGAGATACAGGGTGACAATGAGATCAGGGCCATGCTTCTATCTTCTTTATTTATGAATAGATTTGTTTAAAATTTTATATGCAGGTACTAGACACACTTTCTGGTTGACCGACAGGTATAGTTAAGATAGTCCATTTCCGGTTTCACCAACTTGGTTTTTTTAAGTGGATCGCTCTGTATACTTTATGTTTTTTGGAATCTACAAGTCAAATTACATACGACGGTCTTGCAAAATTTTCATTTTTTAAACAAAAAATATATTTTTAAAAATTTAATTTTTTACCCAAAAGACCGTAACTGAGGGAAATCTGTTCTAAGTGACTAACAACTCAATAATAAGCTATTTTATCAATTAAGTCAATAACAAACCTTTATTGAAATAATAAAATTTGCCAAACATGTTTTTTAAGAAAAAGTCACTTTTTTTAAATGGCACCTACTAAAGACCATCTTGCCATTAAATAAAAAAATTAATTGCCAATCTAGCGATATGCTTTATTTAAAACTGAAAAATAATTTATTAGTAGTTTTATTAAATATTTTTGCGGAATACGCCAGCATATTTGGCAACAGTATTGTATGTAATTTGAGTCGTAGATTCCGAAAAACATAAAATATATAGGGTGATCTATTTTAAAAACCAACGTTAGTGTCATTTCCTGTGAAACCGAAAGTCGGCCATTTTAATTACATTTGCGTATCAATCCGAAACTATGATTAGTATCCTTATGTCGAATTTCATCCAAATTCAGTCATAAATAGAGGAGATAGAGGCATGGCCCTGGTCTCATTGCCACCCGGTATATGAAAATAGAGCACATTATATGACAAAAACCATACCGGATTGTAAAAGGAAGGATAGAGAAGCATATTTGGAATAGAGAATACGTTTACCAAGAAGTATTATATTAAAATATATTACACGACAAATGCTTTGTTAAAAACTATACTGGATAGTGGAAGGTAAGATAGATGGAGCTACATTAGAAGAGTATTGATAGTGGAATATGTTTAAGAAGATATAGAACAATAAAGTACACTATACAACAACAGCAGATGCCAACAACCATACTAGATTTTGAAAGTAAGAGTAGAGGGGGCTAATTCTAGAACATAATAGGGTATTGAATATGTTAATCAAAAGGTAGGATATTAGAATCCATCATACGACAAAAGAGATGCCGACAACTATACTGAATAGTGAAAGGAAAGATAAATGGAGCTAATGTCAGGTGATTCTTTAGAATAGAATATGTTTACGAAAATAAAGGATGACAGTGTATACTATACGACAAAAAATATGTAAAAAACCATACCGGATCTTGAAAGGAAGAATAGAAGAAGCTAATGATGCAAATTCATTTAAAATTAAATATATTTAGCAAGAGGTAACATACTAGAACACAGTATACGACGAAATCAGATGATAAAAACTATACTGGATGGTGGAATCAAGAACAGATAATACATTATACGATAAAATAATGTATTAAAAGCCATAGCATATTGTGGAAGGAGGTCTACAGGAAGCCAATGTTAGAAGAGATTACAAAGAAATTGTTAAAAACCATACCGGAGAGTGAAATAAAAAATAGGAAAATTTCATACTAATAGAATACCTTTAACAAGAGTTAACATAGTAGAATACGCTATACGGCAGAGTAAAGACTAATGTGGAAATAATGTTGGAATAGTATTGAAAAGGAAACATGTTCAACAAGATACGAACAATATACCCGTAAAAACAGTATACGAATATTTGGCCTCCCTGAAACGCCTCACGAAGATACTAATGAAGTGGTTATCAAGCTCTGCAAGGACCAATTGGGTATTGAGTTGCCAGACAACCGCCATCGATGTGAGTCATCGTCTGAAAGGTAGAGAAGGTGTCCATCGACCGATTATAGCAAAATTTGTACAACGAACGGTCAAGAAGCAGATTTATAATAATAAAAGCAAACTGAAGGGTACCAAAATAGTAATTCGTGAAGATCTAACGTGGAAAAGAATGCAACTAGTGAAAGCAGCTGTAAAAAAGTTTGGCCACAATGCAGTTTGGACTAACGATGGGGTGATTTTCGTTAAGGTAAATAACGCTATTCGTAAAATTAATAACTACAGTGAGCTAAATGCATTTTCAAGCTGATTGTGTGCGGTTAGCGATTAATGATAAACACGACATTGAACAGATATTCAGGTGTTAAACAGAACATTTATTTTACTTTTCTTTCAGAGCGCAATTTAGATTTATTTCATTGCTGTTTATGGGATCGACACAGATGATCAGTAACAAAAAATGTTATAACTTGGTAGCAGCGCACTTAAATATATGGTCACTCATACCAAAAATAAATTATATACGAACAATTATTACCGATTACGATATATTATTTCTATCAGAAACTTATCTTACTTCTCAAATAAGTAATAATGCACTTCATATTACAAATTATTCATTACTTCGCAAAGACAGGGACGGTCATGGTGGCGGTGTTGCGGTGTACATACGAGATTCTTTGAGTTATAAAATAATTAATACAACCAACAGCATTGAACAGTTGTGGTTTTCTGTAAAAATAAAATCAAAAGTACTGGTCTTTGGCAGGGCCGTAACTAGGTATAGGCCGAGTAGGCCCTTGCCTACAGGCGCATGCGGCAAGGGGCGCCAAAATGGCACTGAAAAAAATAACTCCTCTCATACTAATACAAAAATAAACAAGTGGGCGATTTTACAAACAAATTTATTTATAATATTAACGATGTTAGCCTAAATAATGAGAATTGGCCCAATCTGGTCGGTACATGACATTGCCTTGTGCAGTTTGCATAGGAAATGTTATATGTCGACCAGATTGTAACGGCGTTTCTTTTACAATTCCCACATATATCAATCAAAGCATTAGAATTATTAGCTTTTTAGCCCACAGCATAGGTGGCCTTATTCTATTTATAAATATTTTTGCATTGATAAAACTGACTGTAATAGAACAGTGGGGACCAACTAACTTAAATTTTAAACAACAATTGGAACGGGTTTGCTGATTGCACATATTACATATAAATTGCAGTCACTGCTTTGGGCTCATCGCTGGTACAATGGTCCATAGCAACAATCATCACAACACAACAGATCGATTTTGAGAGTTGACTTGTTCCACTACTATAACATTTTTCGCTACAAACATTTGCCCGCTAGAATTTGTCCAATTTAAGACACTTCTGCGAATTTTATTTTAAAAAAGGGATGATCGAAATCGGCATGATGCAAGGCTCATACTAGGTGCAGACAGAAAAAGCTTCACGTTTAAATATTATACTGGGTACTACAAGATGGTCTGGCAGTGTGGCTGCGAGTACAGAACCTTATTCTACGTTCATATGTTACTAGGCATAATAATATGTAATTATTTGTTCATATTGTATTATTATAACTTATTGACATGTCGTTACTAGCGTTTGAGCACACCACACAGGTGGTCTTATTCTAATAAAATAATTTTTTCATTTTTGACTTGTACATAAAAAAGTTACCAAAGAAAATGTTTTCAGTGTCTTTAATACAGAATGCGTGCTGCAAGGAAACAACTTTTGCTAGATCGAATAATGATTGAAGAGTTTAATGCTGCTAATAATACTGAAACACTTAGTAACGCGAATTATATGCATTTGTAAATCTAAAAAACATAGCAGCCAGTGGAATTCGAACTCGTGTTCATTGATAAATACATGTGCTTATCGTTGTGTTATAAATGACGCAGCGGCGTTCCGATTTTGGGAGAAATGCACCCCATCAGTGCCGATAAAATGGTTACGCAGAGACGCAGGTACACCATATGTTTATATATAGGTATTTGTAAAATATTCTACTGGCTACATAATAATATGGACTTTTTACTACCCTCTTCTAAAAGACGAAGGAAGAATTATAATCGCGAAAAAGTCCCTTTCCAAGATTTCTTCAGATCTTCACATTTCAGGATACTTAGATTACGAAAAACAGGTTTTCGCAATTCCGTCTGTCTGCCTGTTAGCGGTATAACTCAAAAACTTAATTGTTTGAGGAAGACGATATTTTGCATGCAGATTATATGCCTTCCTGGCATGAAACCAAGAAAATGTTGGTGAAATATGTACAGGGTGAGTACCTTAAAAAATAAATTCATTCAATTTTTGTTTTAACTCCAGAACTATTACTTAAATGAGAGTAATACTTTGCACATAACTCAGGTTTCCACCATTGAAGAAAAAGGGCATATTGTGGACCCAACATAGATTAGATTAGATTAGATTAGATTTCACGACTGCCTTTTGCTGGCATGCGCACGTCAGCCCTTTGGGCTTTTTGTACTGTAGGGAGTTTTCAAGTTAGCAGTCCGACATCCGTATCTTTTACTAGACTTGCAATGTCCCCTACTAGCTTGCGGTTGTCAATAGAGTTAAGGCTCCAATCGAGTTGGTGTCTTTTACGCTCTAATGCTGGGCATTCAAAGAGGATATGATAGGCTGTTTCATCATCCTCTTGGCATAGTCTGCAAACAGGTTCATCTCTATAGATATTGATTCTGTGCATAAATTCTCTGAATGCTCTAGTGCCTGTTAGTAGACTGACTACTTGCTTGATTCGAGTTCTGTTCAGCCTGAACAGAGTTTTGGTGGTTTGTGGATTCGGAGTTTTTAGCAATCTTTTGCAGTGTGTTGCTTGATTGTAGTTTCTCCATCTTAGTTGGTGTGCGGTATTGACCCACTCATTAATGGCTGAGCGGGCTTGGTTTTTCTGAATGCTTAGACCAGGTTCTGAGCCGGTCATTGCATTACGGGCTGCTTCTTTTGCGAGCTTGTCCGCCTTTTCGTTTCCTTCAATACCTTGGTGACCTGGGATCCAGCATAATTTTACTGTATTTCCCTGGCTTAAGGTTTGAAGTTTAGATTTGCATTCCTTGACCAGTCTCGATGAAGTACTGAAAGCGTTTAGCGCTTTCAGTGCTGCCTGACTGTCTGAGAGAATGTGTATGTCTCGATTGAGCAGCTTCTTTTCTATGCTGATGTTTGCGCATACGTTAATAGCTTGTACTTCAGCCTGAAAGATGTTACAAAACTTTCCTAGACTGACTTTTTCGTTGGTTCTAGGATTGGCACTGTACACACCGGAGCCTGTACCCCCTTCAAACTTAGATCCATCAGTGTAAAAAATGATGTTCTTATTTGTTGGAGTTGGTAGTTGGTTCGGATTCGAACTTGTGTGTACAGTAAACTTCTTTTCAAAGTCATAGGCTTTGATTATAAGATCAGAACCCATTTCTAATATTGGGTTGTTGATGTGTGACATGATCTTGCCATGTCCTAGATTATTAGCTGTGGTCATCCAGTGACCAGTACTTTGTAATCTGTAGGCTGCCATTCTGGCTTCACCTTCCAAGAAGATGTGCAGAGGTGGCAGATTTAAAATAGCATTCAGTGCTTGTCCTGAGGTGCCTTTAAAGGCTCCAGTGATGCACCGATTAGCTAGATATTGTATTCTGCTGATTTTGTGGATCGCAGTTGCTTGTTTTATTTTGGGCCACCAGGCGATTATTCCATATGAAATTATTGGTCGAACCATGGTTTTGTACAGCCAGAGGGTCAGTTCCGGTTTGAGCCCCCACGTACTACCTATGGCTCTTTTCCCAATTACTAATGTTTGTATGCACCTGGTGATTGTTTTGTCTAAGTGGGAGTTCCAAGTTAGTTTGGAATCGATGTTTAAACCTAAGTACTTAACCTCGTTCTCCCAGTTGACATTTGTCTCAAACAGTTTTATGTTGATTCTGTTCGTGATGTTCTTTCTACGAGTGAAAGCAACGAGAGTGGCTTTGCTGGGATTAATTCTAACATTATTCTCTAGACACCACTCTTCAGTTATCTTTAGTGCTGATTTCATTACATTGTCTACGGTTCTTTGGTATTTACCTTGAATCAGTATGACAATGTCATCAGCGTATCCTTGAGTGTAGTAGCCTTTGTTATTGAGTTGGATCAGCAGTTCATCAACTGTGAGGCACCACAGGAGTGGAGAAAGAACTCCTCCCTGTGGACATCCCCTTGTCGCCTGCACTGTCTTTTCCTTGTCAAATAACTTGACTTTTACAACTCTAGTGTTGAGCATTGCCATAGTCCATCTTGTCGTGGTGTTATCGATCTGATGATTTGTCATTGCTCTTTCAATAGAGTGGTAGGAGGTGTTGTCGAAGGCACCTTCTATGTCTAGAAATGCTCCGACTGCGTACTCCTTGTACTCCAAGGTTCTCTCAATTTTCCCCACTAGTTGGTGTAGGGCGGTTTCACATGACTTCCCTGTTTGGTAAGCATGTTGATATTTGTGAATCGGGAGTGAAGTTAGGGCTTCCTCCCTCCAGTACCTGTCTACTAATCTTTCCAACGTTTTAAGGAGGAATGACGTTAGGCTGATAGGTCTGTAAGATTTAGCTTCTGCATAGCTGCTCTTACCAGGCTTAGGGATAAACACTACTTTAGTCACTCTCCAGGCTTGGGGAATGTAGCCTAAGGCAAGACTTGCTTGGAACATGTCTTTGAGTGGGTTCAGCAGTATATCTATCCCTTTCTGCAGCATTACGGGTTGTATGCCGTCGTTTCCAGCAGATTTGAAAGGGCTGAAGAGGCTAGTTGCCCATCTAATCCTTTCTTTGCTGACTATTCTCTTAGCTGTTTCCCAGTCTTCCCTACTAGGGGTATGATTGGGTTCAGCCAGAGTAGGTTGTTCCACTGCTCCGGGTAGGTGAGTTTTTATCAAAAGAGATAAAGTCTCCTCTTCCGTTGTAGTGTATTCTCCGCTTTCTTTTTTAAGAGTGCCTACTGGGTTCATGGCTTGCTTTGAGATGATTTTGTGGAGTCTAGCTGTGGATCGCGTGGTCTCCACCTCCTGGAAAAACTTTTTCCAGGCTGCTATCTTAGCTGCCTTGATCATTTTGCCATAGTCTGTGAGAGCCTTGTGATAGTTCTCCCAGTTATTTGTGGCTTTAGACCTGTTAAACAGACGTCTGACTTCTTGTCTGGTCTTTTCTAGGTCTTTATTCCACCAATTTGTGTGTTTTTTGCTCTTTGCTGACTCGGGTCTATTAGAGGACAGCTACTCTGAAAGGAGTCAATCTTTTAACCGGTCAGCATTTGAGTCTAAAACTACTTTATTGGGAGATCTGAACTTTAGGTGTTCTATCTTCTCTTGTAGTTTTTGTTTATATAGGTCCCAGTCCGTCTTTCTTGGGTTGTAGTAAACTCTTTGGCTTACTTCCCGTTGAGACAGTTCAAAGGTTATATAATTGTGGTCAGAGAGTGATGGTTCGTCTGAAACTTGCCATTTATTCACTGATTGACTAATTCTCATAGTGGTTATGGTAATATCTATAACTTCATGTCTATTAGAGTTATAAAAGGTTGGAGTGTTACCTTTATTAACTACTACTAGATTGTTAGTTAAGATAAATTCTAAAAGTGACTCACCTCTTATGTTGCAGTTGGTGCTGCCCCAAATGGTGTGGTGAGAGTTTGCGTCGCAGCCTAGGATGAGGTCTAGATCGTCTTGGGAGGCAGATGATACTAGGTTCTCTAGTTCCTCGCTAGGCGGTGGGTCCCTGGAATCGGATGGAAGGTAGACGGAGCTTATAATGGCTTGGTCACAACCTTCATCGTTATTCCATTTTATTTTAATTGTGGTTATGTCTCTAGAACAGAATTCCATTAGTGGTAAACAGTCTAGATTATTTCTTATAAGTATGCATGTTCTAGGACTTGCATGATTATAAATAAGCTTACCTTTAGCACCCCCTAATCCACGGACTTGTCCCTTAACTATCCATGGTTCTTGGATCAGTGCTAAATCGATGTCATCTGCTAGCAGCTTTCTGCTTAGATTTGCAGTGGCTGCTTTGCAGTGGTGGAGGTTAATTTGCACTACATAGGGTGAGCACCTTAAAAAATACATTTTTATTTATTTTTGCTTTACATTTGAAATAGAAAAAAGTAATACATAATTTGAACATAGTTCACGCTTTACACTTGACAAAAATGGGACCCAAGATTTACAGGGTAATTGTAAAAAGAGTTAAAAAGCGGCAAGAGTAAGTGTGTTCAGTTTAATATAGCCGCGATCCGAGAGATGCTGGATGGTCCAATGGATCAGACGGGTAGAAACGAAAGCGCATTCACAGGCGCTGTAGTTCGAATCCCAATACTGGTAATGTTATTTATTTAAAAATTGGTATAGTAATTGGCATTAGCAAGTGTTTTATTGTTACAGTATTATTATTGAATTGAATTAAAAATGTGGGATTTATTTTTGAAAATCTACCTGTGTGTTTTGAATACAATACATCATATATCCGGACATAAATTTAGAAGTCATACAATTACTTTAGTATTTTTTGTCACCTCTATCGTTAGTATACTGAGGGGCGCAAAAATGTTGGATCGCGTACAATAAAAGTTTGTCTAGTTACGGCCCTGGTCTTTGGTACCGCATATAGACCCCCCTCTTTCAATTATAAAACGTTTATTGACAATTTAGAAATATCGTTTACATTATGTGCATCAGTATCGGATGAAATATTTTGCTTGGGTGATTTAAATGTTAACATGTTGGATCTTTCACAATCAAATACTAAATACTTATCTGAATTTCTAGACTTATTGAATCTGCATCAGCATATCACATTCCCTACCAGAATTACACAAGATAAACAGTCCCTTATAGATGTCATAATATCTAGCAATCCGACATTAGTGAAATCTTCTGGTGTCAAAGTGAATAATGAATCCGACCATGATTTGGTTTACTGCATTATTAATGTAAACTTCCCTAAGCAACCTCCAATAATGAAGACCTTCCGCGATTTTAAGTATTTTGATGATATCTCTTTCCAGAGGGATTTGCACTTGTTGCCCTTGCAAGAAATATATTTTACCACCAATATAAACGACAAACTTGCTATATTAAACAGTAATTTAATAAAATTGTTCGATAAACATGCTCCTTGGAGGACAGTAAAAATTACTAAGGAGCCCGCTCCTTGGTTGACCGACAATATCAATTTAATGATGAAGTTAAGAGACAAGGCAAAAAACAGATTCAAAAAGTCCAAAAGCCCGGGACACTGGGAATATTACAAATCCCTTAGAAATCTGACCAATCAAAGTATAATTAACGAGAAAAAAGCGTATTATGCTCACAAATTTCAAGAGAAAAAATCAATTTGGAAGTGCCTTCAAACTCTAAATATTGGAAATAAAGTTAATTATCAAATTCCAGCTCACTTATCTAACGTAGAACAAATTAATAATAATTTTATTGACTATTCAACTCACCCCCTTCAAGTTAACTATTCACCAATCATAATTTAGTATTTATGTCATTTGCCACCAATCAGCGTAAAATTGTGCAACAATTCCGCTAGCGGAGTTTTAATGACAATTTTTTTCTCTTCCTGTGACATTTATTTAACTTCCTGTAAAATTAATCAAATATGATATTAGACATGTCAAATTTGACAAACAATTTATTTTACGTCAACAGATTTTTATTTTCAAAGAGGACGTGATAAAATTGATTAATTACTAAGAAATGTCAATTTTGTTCGTTGAATAGTCCTTCAAATGCCGCTTGCAGCCGACGAATTGCATGAATTTTTGTCAAAGTGTTTATTCGTGTTTATTGCTTCAAAATTGGTCTCGTGCTGTCGCACTCGACCAATTTATGTCGAAGCAATAAACACTCATACACTTTGACAAAAATTTTCGGCAATTCGTCGACCGCTCGCGGTATTGTATATGATAATATCCCAAAATTAGCAGTAGATAATAACATAAAAGATTACTATTTGAAAAACCAAACTACTAAAAACAATTTTGATTTTAAATTCACATCGGTAACAGAAGAAACAGTTAGCAAACTAATTAAGGATATAAAAAGTGATGCTGTTGGATCTGACGGTATAAATTTGAAAATGATTGTTTTGTGTTTTCCCTTAATTATAAAATATTTAACGCACATAGTCAATGTCTGCCTAACAGAAAACGTATTTCCTGATTGTTGGAAACATGCTTTAGTTACCCCTCTTCCCAAAATTAATGATCCTCAACAGTATTCAGATTTAAGGCATCCTTCCTACCTTGTCAAAGCTATTGGAAAAAATTATGAATAATCAAATAAGGGTCTACTTGACCACCTTTAATTTAATACCGGAAAGTCAGTCTGGTTTTAGGCCATCGCATAGTTGCACGACTACGCTGCTAAGCATAACGGATGACATTCTACAAGCAACCGATCAAGGAGAGCTCACTATTCTTACTCTATTGGATTACAGCAAGGCATTTGATACTATCAATCATGACTTGCTGTTATCTATACTTCATTACATCGGCTTTTCAACAAATGCAATATTACTACTTCAAAACTATTTTAGTAATAGAACCCAATGTGTGAAGATAGAATCTACAGTCTCTACATCTCGTCAAATAACACAAGGTGTGCCGCAGGGCTCTACTTTAGGACCCTTACTGTACACTATTTATACGTCAAATTTTCATAATTATATTAAATATTGTAAAATACATATGTACGCAGACGATACCCAAATATATAAATCATTTTATCCTTCTAATCTTAATATTGCACTTGAAGAGCTATCGCAAGATTTACATCTGTTGTTTGAAATGTCAACCAAACATGCTCTAACTTTAAATCCTTCTAAATCTTGTGTACTTCTGTTTGGGAGGGATGCAGATCGCATTAGTGTTCAGAATATCTTAACATTAACTATAGATAATGCTAATTTACCTGTAAACAATAGTACAAAGAATTTGGGAATTATTTTAGACAACAGTTTCAGATATAGAGAACATATCAATAAATGTATACAAAAAGCTTATACAAGCCTTAAATTATTGTATACTCATAAGAAATATTTAAACCAATCAACAAAAAAGATGCTGTGCGAAGCACTTGTACTGTCACATTTTTCATACTGCTCAGAATTGTATTCCTCTTGCCTCGACACCGATACTTCAAATAGAATACAGCGCGTTCAAAATTCTTGTTTGAGATTTATTTATGGTATACGTAAGTATGACCACATTTCACACAAGTTATCTGAAGCAAACTGGCTAAATATGGAAGACAGGCGTTTCCTTCGCACAGCATGCTTATATCATAAGATAATTTTCCTCAAAAAACCTCCTTATCTATATAACAAGATAAAATTTAGAACTGATGTGCATAATTTAAATTTGAGGTTCAAAGGCCTTATCACACCTCCTCAACATAAAACAACACTCTTTAAGAGATCATTTCAATATAATATAAGTAAAATTTTTAACAATCTGCCTGAAATGATAAAAGCCTCAACACCGCCGCTTTTTAAAAATCAACTGACGAAAATTTTGCACAAGGGCAATAAGTATGCAACATAATCTGATGCTGTTTACTAGTAATAATGTGAGATCGCGATTCGTTTGCTTCGAGTCCTATAAGCAGTATTATATTTCAGTTTTATTTTAAGTTGTTTTGTTTTGTGAACGTAATTCAGAATACTCCTTAAGTTAGGCACACATTTAAAACTTTCTTTACAAAACAGATTAAGGTCCAATTGAAAAACAGGGTATTACCTGAATTGCGCCTTATGATTCCGGTGACGCTAAATAGAAAATTTTATTTCATTACTCTGTCCCGTATAATTTAGTATGTTCCATTTATGTTTATTTATTGTTGAAACTTACCTGTACTGTACTTACCGGAATAAAGGCTTTATTATTATTATTATTATTATAAAGAATAATAGAGTACATTATACAACAAAGGAAAATGTCAAAAACCGTACCAGATTGTAGAAAGAAGAATACAGGATGCTAAAAGCTATACCGAACAGTGAACAAAAGACGAGAGAAAGATAATGTTAGAAGAGCCTCGATAATGTAATATATTTGTTAAGGGATAGCAGTATAAAATACATTACACAATAAACAATGTTAAAAACCATATTGGATAGTGGAAGAAAAAACTGAGAGGGTTAATACTAGAAGAACATTTAGAATGGAACTTAGGAAAAGCTCGATCTTTAAATTTATCACCAATAGAACTTCCCTCGAAGGCTAAATAGCTAGGGAATTCCAGATAAGTGGTAGTAAAGCACACACATATGCACCAGATGCATCAGAACAGCTGCGAAGGTCCCGTCCTTCCACAGAAGGCGGTTGAACCGCAGCTCGACACCCTTAATCACATGTACATGTACACCAGGGCACACGAGAGGAACACCAAAGTATAGATGTCCAGCAAGCCACAAGCGGCTCAAATAATGTGAACGTATAACGTAGTCCCACGAGAAGTGGGGTTATATTACAAAATTACGGCCAACATAAAGCATCGACGTAGAGGAAAACGGCAGCAAATCTTGAAAGGTTTAGAAAGTGAAAGAACGGGTTATAATTGGCTATGCAACCTACCCCAGGTGTATAACTCCAGCTCACCTTTGAGAGATACTTCGGCTTCCAGATACGCAGGTAAACTAATACGTTATAATGACGTGGAAATAAACTTATAACAAAGTCACTTTTTAACTAAATTTACATGATAGCGACTGGAAAGAAATTTCAGACTCTAATTTGCACGATGCGCGCAAAAACCATTCCAATAAAAGCGGTTACTCAGCGGGCTTTAACTATTCAAAATTCGGGAAGCAAAATGCTACGAAAATTAGAAAGAGGATGCGCCGTTACGGTCGAGACGAAACTCGCGGCGCGGCAAATTCGAAAATACCTAAACAACTAGGCGTAAGCTTTGACTTGTAATAAAACATTAATAGAGTATGTTTAGCAATAGATAAAATACTAGAATACATTGTAGGAGAAATGGGAGGTTAAAAATCATATTGGATAATGGAAAGAAAACTACATTGTGTTAATGCTAAAACATATATAATAATGGAATTGACAGGGTGTCCTGCGTTATGACGGTCATAGCTTAAGGGCATGTTGCTGAGGTAATTTTTTAAGTAAAATAATTTCTTAGGAACACATGCTCTAAGCTAAGTCGTAATGGAACTATAGTAATTTTAATTAAACAAAGAAGGTCAAAATCTTTATTTAATTTAATTTTAGGATTTGAAGACCGTATTACTACAGTAAATGTTCAAAATGTCCACCTAATTCTTGCATATACAGTTGATCTCTCCTTACAATTGAAGAAAGGTTTTTTTCGAAAAGTTTTATGGTCATTTTGAATAGTTGCTGCAGCATCCATAACCTTAGCAATAAGCTCAATTTGGAGATAAGCTGGTTTTGACATGCACAATACTAAATTTTTAAAAACATTGCTAAAACGGGATAAACAAAAAATTTACTATTCATTGTTAACATGATTTTACTTTCTTGAAATTAACTATTAGTACCTACGAATTTTGAAAATTTTCAATGCTTGTATTTTTGTTAATTTGACCTCAGCAACACACCCTTGAGCTACAGCCCTCATGCTGCGGGACACCCTGTATTTAACAAGTCATTGAGGATGCTGCTGCAATTGAAATATGTCGCAAAGGGATTCTAAGGTTGAAGAGAGAGAGAGAGGTAGTTATTTCTAATAACAGAAGACCTACAAATGAAGCTGTCAACAAAAACAGAGTTAGCCAATATTTAACATTTTCTGCTAGTAATAAAATATGAAAAACTTAGAACTTCTTTAGCTTGGACATATACAGGGTGAGTCGGCAAAAACGGAACAAACTCCAGAAGTGTATTATACACGTGAAGATAATGTAAAAAACTCAAATGTTGTCATCCGATTTTCATTTGTTTTCAAGTTATAGCATTGCAAAAAAAACTATTTATGGAAAACTTAACTTAGTTTTTGTAAAAAAATCGACATTTTTGTTAATTTAAGACGTAATCATTTGCAAACAATCTAGAAATGCACGAGTTATTACAAAGGCTAAAATAAAAATAACGCGTATGGGGACTTTTTTATGACTCTGTATCTTGAAAACAAATGAAAATCGGATAACAACATTTGAGTTTTATTATTTTCACGTGTACAATACACCCCTGGAGTTTGGTCCGTTTCTCCTGACTCACTCTGTATAGTTGATAGCTGACAAATTAAATCAATGGTTTGAAGGGAAAGAAGTCTGAAGTACTGCTTAAGTCAGAATAAAATTTATGAATTGTATGCAACTCATATATAATCGCATTTAGCTTTTCCATCATACTGCAATATATCTTACAATGTAATGCAATTTTGTGAAATTTGAAACTTTGTGGTGTTTCTGAGCCAATACTAACCAAAACTAAAACTACTTACCGAAGAAGGACACTGATACTCAAATATGCTCGTGAAAGCTCATTTAGGGGTGTGTTGACAACTACTTCGCTACAGAATACTCCGGTTAGGGACGGCGTTCCTGTTCTACTAAAATTTCTGTGAGAAGCACTTAACGGTGCACAGATGCATAATTGAACAGTGAGAGGAATATCATATTTCGGTCTACTCCAGCACTTACCTGTCTATTTGTTTCCCATCGTTTATGTTGTGAGAAGTTTCAGTTTAGACGCAAGTTGGCTACGCGAACTGCACGCGAGTGTTTGCTGCTTGGATGTTAGTTTCTTTGTAATTTGCAAAACAGTTGATGTATATTTCGCTGGGTATCCTGTTGCTTAAATAATATTTGTTATATTTAGCTACAGGTTTAACCTGCAAATTAATTTGGAATTCTTCTCTACTTCTGGTAATTTTGTAGTTACTATTCCGTATATATGGCTTGGTTTACGAAGGGCAGTAGATACAATCAAAGACTACACATAAGGCGTGTTAAAACGTATCGCAATGAAGATGGTAGTCAGCGTGTGCTCCAAAACTTTCTTTGTCGAGCAGATGCTTAACGTGGCTCCTAATTTATGTATGCAACTCTTCCTAAGTTTACTTAAAAATCAAATGTCAACTTTGATATTTAATTATTAACATAGTTGTATTCATAAATTAGGAACGACTTTTGTAACGTATCTGCGCTGACGTTACAAAAATGTAACATAATGGGAGAAATTATTCTTTAAATCCCCAGTTACATTGGGCCTCGAATAGCTTACACTTACATATTACCAATAAAACAATGTTTTTAATAAAGTATATCAAAATATTAATTTACATAGTTCCAAATGTGGTTATATTCTCCTGGGGGACGGTTAAACGCCTAAGGCCTGCTGCAACCCATGTCGCTCGTTTAGCTCGATTGGTGGCCTATAGGTGATGTCGCGAGCTTGGTTCCGCCTCCTGTGAAGGTTTTTGAAACGGCCAATCTTCTAATCCTACAAACAAAACAAACATTAGCGGTGTCAATAACTGAGGTGTTGTCTTGAAACTAATTGATCGTTAGTTGGTGGTAGGAGTGCTCTAGTGTTCGTGAATTTCGAAGATGAGTTCACCTTTGTGCGGATTATGCTATTATAATTTTGTAACGAGCGATTTCGGATTGGTTTCGGCGGCCGCTTCGTGAATTCGTGTTCACAGTAAAATTTTAGACATATACGGGGGCCGCTAGGAAATCGGATAACTCACGTAGTGTTTAACGCCCCAGACTTGTAGGTTTTGAGTTATAGCATACAGGGCGCCCGGAATATGCTACGGGAAAGATGGACACGTCACCTGAACTAGCACTGGTGTCCAAATTGGGGGATTAGGAAAAAACTTCTCAGTTGATCAGGCGCTAAGCTTTCACCAGGTCAAGACAGGAAGTTTGCGGACAGAAACCGAACTTGTCATAGACCATCGCAGAATTTCGCTCGGGGTTTCAGGAAAGGGTGATTGTGCACGTCACCTGAACCAGCGCCTTGTGCACAACCCAAGTTGGTTCTACAGGTTTATTAGAGGTTATTGATTAGGGCAGGCGGGCTCGAAGAGTTGTTTATTTTTCCCGGAGCGCGTGCTTTTATACGCTTTTGGGGCACGCGTTATCTGGATTTGAAGCTGGCAGATTCAAATAGTGGGGAAAACGGCTGCGTTAAAGACGCGTGCCGCAGAGCTGCGAACCAAGTGGTCCCCACCTAAATCGTGCACTAAAATAGCGAGCTAAATGTATCACGATGGCGACATGCAAAATTTTAAATGACTAAAATTATTTGTATGCCAAAACTTTGCCTCGGAGCTATTGCTATACTTTCAGTGCCTACTCAGTAACGAACGTTTCTTGACACAGCTTTAAAAACTACTAAGAACTGCAAGGTCTTCGAAAATAAACCTCCAGAAGCTTGAAGGTGGAGAGAGCAAAGACGGTTTAAAACTGATAATAAGCAAAATATTGCGAATGAAAATAGGAAGAAGTATAAACCCAAAATGACAAGATATAAAAACTGTCTTAGCGAAAGCCGGAACACCAAAATAGTCGACATTATAGATGAAACTATAAATTGTAGGGACCTGAATATAAATAACTAAAGAACTAGAAAGGACATGAAAAAAATATCAACTACCAAACAACAGTAGATAAAGGTAAGGTGTATAGAAGTAGAAGATTTAGGTATTCGAAACCACACATAACCTGTATGAGAGTATTAAAGAAGGCTTAGAGAATCTCTCGTGGAAAATACAATATATTACAAAAAGAAGAAGAGGTAATTATAGTTCTTGAAGGAACAAAAATTAAACAACCTTGAATTATTACGTTCATGAAATTTTTACAGATCATGGCAACAGCAACAACATTACACCTCCAACGCCTAAAATCAAAAGTGCAAAAAGCGAGAGTGGAAAGACACTAGGTCTAGATGACATTTTAGATAAACTGTTAAAGAGAGGTACTTTTTGATAAATAGTGGAAGATCATCCGACAAGCTGTACCGACAATCTGTAATCTCTAAAAACTAGTTAAAATTAATATTCGGGCCATTGCAAAAAAGAAAAACCCCAAATCGTTTACTGCTTGCAAAGTAATTCTTCTCAATTTTCCTAAAGATTATTCAAAGACTGAGATACAGGGAAGGGAAAGAGGAACTCGAATATGTCAAGAACACAACAAGGCCGTCTACATCTTTCACCGCTGTCGTCTACTGTAATAATTATTTCTTCTGTCATGCATAATGTATTCCCACTCCTTTTTGTCGACGCTGCATATACATTCTTCAATTCTTGCATACTCACATTTCGGAATTTATTCTCTGCTAAAGTTTTGACGTCGTCTAATTTGAATGTTGTGTTATTTGCAGCAACATAGTTCTTTATTGACACCCAAATTTTCCCAATCGGGTTTAGTTCTGGTTGGTAAGAGGGTAATCCAAGGACTACGTGGGGCCACATTCCACTAATAACTTCTTCATCATATAACCTTTATGTGTAGGTTTATGTAATTTTCTTGGGTTTTGATGGATCATTTCATCGTGGCAATCGCCTTTCTTATAAGTCCTGATTTAAACATTAATACAAAATTTGGTATGAAACCCTTTTTACCTCTGACATGAAGAACAATCGATCGTTGTCCTTTACCGACAGGAAATTTTCAACAGGTGTTGGTGCCATCAGCCCAACATTTAGAACAGTATGGGAGCTATGCCTATCCTTAATAGTAATAATAATCTAGCAAGTTATGTAATATGTCATTTGGGTTGTCTGCTTCACTCTATTCGTTCGGTGTGCCAAGTATAGGTAGATATTATCAAACAAGCATAAGGTTCTCGAACGAAATGGGAAGATGGTAAATGAAGCATAAAGGTAATTCAATTGAGGCCAAGGATTCAGGAAAAAAAGATCCCGAAAGATCTCGAACTAGGTGGAGAGATGATATTAGTAAAGTAGAACGAACACAATGGATGGGAACTACGGCAGATCGAAAAACATGGCGACAACTTCGAGAGGCGTATATCCAGAGATGGAATATTTAAACGCCGGGGATGATCATGATGACGATGGTGATGAATGACCGAAAAACCAGTGTTTGTGTAGTATGCGATTAATATACACAACAAACTCAACGCAGTGACGTAGTTGGTAGTGGGAAGATAAAATATGTAATTAGAAAAAGCAATTTCCAAATTTGACATTTTATTTTGTAAATTCCGAAACTTTGTATGAATAAATGGCCAGAAAGAGACGTAAATCGTCGTAAATAACAACAGTAGCAACGTGGAAGGTTATGTGTTGATTGAAAGACGATATAAATTCGATTAAGATAAGAAAAGTAATTTGTTGTAAAAACGGGGGTGGGGGTAGCGAATAGAGGGGTTGCAATGTAGTAGCGTTGCTGTACTGCTAAGCTTTGAAGGGGAGCCAGAACCCTAACTTCCCGCAACCAATACTAAAGTGCAGTGTGCACAAACACACAAACGTATGTTTGGTATACTGGTTCATAAATCAGATTGGTTTGGATAAGAGAAAGATAAAATAATTATAGAATAATATCTAACCGGCGAGGTGACAACATAAAAAAACAGGAAAAGAGAACATGATTGAGTAGTCAATTTCTTTAATGCGTTTTCATATATCATAATTATTTCTATAGCAAACCAACGATATTATGAGATATGTACTTCCTCCTTTAAATGTGTATGACACCTTAGCCTTTATAACATTTTTTTTCCTGTTGATATCTCAACTCCTAAGTAACTTATATTCTGTTTAAAACTTAGACTTTAAATATTATCCTTTCCATCGTTTTAACCGGAAAACTGTACTGAATAGCTTTAATGAACAGCCAATAAAAACTATTGGACACTGCGCACTTAACGTAAAATCCAGGAATGCAATCAAAACTTTATATCAGAATAAAAATAAAGTTTAATGAAAAACATGTAATGGCAAGAAAGAGATCAAAGAAAGACGTAGTCGCAGGTGAATTGAAAAGGCGCAGAAACTACGCTTCTATCTCTGGCAGCCGTAACGATTAAATTATATATTGTATATAAGATTACTGAGAGCAATCAGCGTATAAAATGCAGCATTCCAGTAGGAATAAGGGTGTAAAAGATTGATTTTTACAGAATATGCGGTAATTACTTAAACAAAGATATTATTCAACATTCAAAAATGGGCGTAGTAATTAGAAACCGTAAAATACCAAATTGTATTAATAGACCAACAGCAGTAAGAAACTAAGCTTCTATTTAGAAAATGGCAAAATGCTTTCGAGTAATCATTTCGATAGAAATTATTTGTTCTGAAACAGCTATCTTTTTGTCTCAGGTTTCTGTCTTTTTTATTAATTTTGCAGGTTTATGTTTGAATTTTGGTTTCTATCGGTGCGATAGTGGCTTGACTTCGTTCTGCGCTTTTTGTCCTTTGGTGCCATAGTGGAAAGTGGTTAGCGTCTGCTAGAATTGCCCACGTTTCTGCGGCATGTCGTCTTGATGAAGTTCGCCTCGATGCGGGATCATGCATTTTGGCAAATCTTTGACTTCAATTCTTTGCCGAATCTTCGGGGAACGTTCTGGTGTCCCGTTTATTTTGCACGCGGCTCGATCATCTGAGGTAAGTCGTTTGAAGCTTTTTCGTGCCATGTTTAGGGCGGTGTTAATTTTATTTTGGGAATTTCTTTAGCGGCAGGTTTGGCAACCCCCTTTTAATCCCATGCGTCGTTCCGAAGGTTTTTCCTGGTCCACATTAGGCCCATAATCTTGATCTGGTGCACTCGTGATATGCACATTTTAAATCCAGCCTTCTATGTGCGGCTTGGGGCATAACCTTCAACGTTCTATGTAAGTTTTTGAAAGGACCTGGGGGCTCAACAAAAGGAACTGAAGTTACCGATCATTTATTAGTTTACCTTTTGTATTTGGCACTACCATAATGTTGCATAGGGTTTAGCTGCGTTGCTGCAGTACCTGCTTGGATTTCCTCAGATCCAGTAGAATTTTTTTTATGCACCGTAAATTTACCGTTCGCTTTATGAACCGAGTAAATTTAAACTATTTGTATCTTCGGAGCATAAAGTCAGTTTCTTTACATCCTTTTAGACTGTTGTGTTAATATTTAGTGTAATTTATAGTGGTACTTTTAAACTGTTGTATATGTGAATTTAATCGCCAGTAGATTTTTGGGTTTTGAGGTACAAGTTAATATTGCGTATCTGGATCGCCGTACGTATGACCAGAACCATATCGAAATAATTAAAGATTTGGATTTTTTTTTATTATTT
The DNA here is from genome assembly GCA_940337035.1 of Agriotes lineatus. Lineage (NCBI taxonomy): Eukaryota > Metazoa > Arthropoda > Insecta > Coleoptera > Elateridae > Agriotes > Agriotes lineatus. Next base: position 79,273,044 of record OW679203.1, read on the forward strand.
ACAAGTAATTACTATGCACAGTTAGCACAAGGAATGTTATTTGTCTTTTTATCCCATTAATGAAATCGTCTGTTTATTCATTCCATAATTTTGTCTTCCTGCTGTTATCGTTATTTCGCTTTTATGTACCATTTTAGCTCATCCATGCTTCTCCATTCGATACAGAGCCATTGTTGCAGTTTTCTTTTTCTTACTGTTTTTATAGTAAAGTAGATAAAAATGCAAAATTGTAAATATGTAACATATAACAGTGAAAACATGCTTGATATTCTTCTATTATTTACTATTTTAAGATTAATTGTTACACGTCACAGGTTTACTACCAGCAACAGGCTTAAGCGGTCGTCACGACCAACAGGTGTAATGGGAAAAGCCTTAAACTGAAACTGTTCAGGCCTCCATGTGATGAAGTGGAAGATTCTACATTCAGGAAATGGGAAATCTAATATCTAAGCCCTACCTCATTTGTACACTTCTGAAAAGCTGCAAAACACGGAACTGCACTGCGCTTTACAAATGAAAGTAGTAGAGAACTCTACAACATCACGTTACATTTGCAACCATAAATGGCTTAGCTGGCTGCACCAAACTGTCACCGACACTGAGGGAAAAATTAATCACGTGCTGGTTCAGATTCTGCCAAAGTTGGAGTTAGAGAGGGGCGCAGGTAAAACGAAACTCGTGGCTCAAAGCGGATGACAAATAGATAGCACCACGAGTTAGATATGAGTCAGTTCTGGACGCTATGTACTGGTAGAAAGAAGTTTTCCAAAAAATTTATTATAGATTGGACAGCGCTATTTCTAGAATACCTTCGGCATTCATTACAAATCCACCACGCGTTAAACGAAAAGTTTTTTCAGAGCTTTTTGTAATACAAACGGTTTGCGTAATTAGGAAAATCAGGAGAGGCTATCATCACCGTAAAAAGTAACACTCCGCAAACACATCTGCGCTCAATTACACTGGTGCGCTTCCAACTATTTGTTTTTTAAGACGAGAAACAGTTCGACGATACGAAGCACACGGATTCTACATGGTCCTAACAAAATACGGAATCGACTCTTTTTTTTGTACCTGTTGAAGCTACATGTTTGACCATAAAATCGACTATTGTGATAAGTTTACGGAAATGAATTAAAATAGAAAGATAGTTCATAACATGTACCATTTAAGCTGTCTGTACGCAAGAATCAGCTTGTGTCGGCTTACTAGGTCAAGTTACAACGTTATTATTGCGAATAAGAAGTTTTTGTGCACACAGGGGTATTACAATTGTGTCGAACGGTTTACTAGGTCACGTATTGATTAGAATAAGTAAAATATGGCTCAAATACCCTGTACATAAACTTATGTTTTTATCTGAATTTTAATACACTTTCGAACATTGAGGTGCATCCATTTGTGAAGAGCCGCAGGTTACCACCGTTTTAAAGGAGTAGTTAGGCTTAGCTACCTCGTTCATATCTTACTCTATAATCTGTCATCTCTTCACCAAGTTTGAACCCCTTCAGTAAAATAACCTGTTCTTATAAATCAACAAATTACATTTCTGAAGTGCATCCTGAACGAGTACAAGAAATTAAGAAGATTTCCAAGCTTTGGGTATACTAAATCTACTACCACTACGAAGCTAGAAGAATCCACGAAACTACTCAATTAGAAGGCTTGAATAAATTCAAGAAGCATCGCAGACAATTGAAAACATTTGTATATATACTTTAAACGCCTACGTTTCAATAGTTAACTGTATTATCTCTATTTCCGAAGATATCTTTTTTTTCCAAACCATATTCAACAATTACAATATTTGGCAATATAATTTATCCCCTCCATATCTGAATAGTTTTAAGTGGCAATTCCATCTAGTCCATTAGCTTTTCCATATTTTGTTTTAAGGAATTTTTCAGCAATTTCTTCAAATTTTTCACCATAATTATTGCATGGCAGTGGTGCAGCTAGATAGAAGGTGCACACTAATATTGTTAATATTAGAATTACCAACCCTAATCAATGACAAGTATCCCATTTGAAATAAAATGAACAAGTGTTTGCACACCGACCTTTAGATTGAGATGTTGATCATTATAGACTAGTGGTAGTGGTAGTAGTAGTTGTTGTGGGGAGACCGAAGTCTAGCAAGTAGGATACCATAGGCCCTTTTTTCCAACCCCCTACCATCCTCTCGACCACCTTCATTATGTCCTCTTTAATGGGCTCTTCTCCCTGCTTAAACCTTCCCGATTTTCTAATAAAGATCAGGATATTGGCTCAGGATAAGGCGAAGCGTAGGTGGTCCGAAAGATCTATACCTCAGTTGCTGGTACGCTTCACATTCTCCCAAGTAGTGAAAGGACGTTTCCTCACCCTTCCCACATCTTGGGCAAATGGGATCTTCCTCTACTCCTATCAGTGCTAGGTGTTTTTTTAGTTTACAGTGGCTTGTCAAGATCCCTATCAAAAGATTTATGGTTCTTCGGCTCCCTCCCATTAGCCAGACCGATTTCTATGAATCAAATCCTGCTGTGTTACTTTGCCTGGCGCAGCCCCTGCATCATTTCCACTTTTCCTCGCTGATCTTGTAGGCCCACTCGGTTAAGGCTGCTGATACCTGCTGCCTTGTTATAGAAGGGGTTCCGGTTCAAAACAAGTTTCCCCGGCTGCGAGTTTGGCTAGGGCCTTCTGATTGCCTTGGACCCCTGTGTGTCCGGGGACCCAGACGAATATAAATTTTTTGCTCTGGGGATGTCCTGACCTCGTTCCTTGTTGCCACCGATAGCATGGCATAAACTTCTGCTTGGAATACCGTGGTGAATCTTTCTAAAGCAGAGCTTTCTTGTACCCCTCGGCCTTCCATATAAGTTTCTGCTCCAGAGGATTGCCTTTCCGCCACTCGAGAGCCATCCTTGTAGCAAATCAAGGTATTCGACTGGAGCTTAACCCTTTTTTGTTCCCACTGTTCCCTTGTTGGAATAGTGAGGTAGTATCCTTTTTCTAACCTTAGCCGTTCCTCTGCTTCGGTTACCCTGTAGGTTAGCAGCCATGTCGGCGATCCTAGCATGGCCCGTGCGAACTCCCTGGTCATTCCAAAGCCCCGTATCCCACATTCTGAGGTGGGTAGCCATGGCCTCTCTCTTTATTCAAGTGTCAACGCCTTGGAGTCCCAATATTACCTCAAGTGCGGCCGTTGGAGTTGTTGTCATTACCCCTGTAATTCCGAGACAAGCTAGTCGTTGGACATTTGCCAATCTTACGGAAATACTGGAGCGCTCTACACTAGGCCACCAGACCACTGAGCCATACTGAACTCTTGGCCTTACTACCAATGAGTAGAGCCAGTGCAGAATCTTGAGGTTTATCCCCCAGTTTCTGCCTTTTGCTCTGCGCAACTGCCATAAGGTCGCTGTCGACTTGTTCACCGTCCTGTCGACATGCGACCTCCAACTTAGTTTGCTGTCAAGGATTACTTCCAGGTACTTGACCTTTTGCACTAACGCAAGTGGTCTTCCGTACATTATGGGTATCCTCAGACCCTGAAGTTCTCATTTTTGTGTGAAGAGAATGATCTCAGTCTTTAGTGAGTTTACCGACAGACCTTTGTCTTCACACCATCTTTCAATGATGGTAGGCTACCCGCATTCTACGTTTAGGAACTTGCCAGTAACAAGTACCAGTCTATCATCTGCGTATTCTTGCTCATAGAAGCCCTCGCTCTGAGGCATCCCAGTAGACAGTCCATTATAAGACACTATAAGTGAGGTGAGAGACAACTGCCTTGTGGGCAACCTCCCGTCACCCTGGCTTTCACTGAACAGTCACCTAGGTTTACCGTCACGGTTCTTTGCTCCAGTGCTGTTCTCACTCAACTGGGGAGGGGTTTTCCTTGCCTGTAAGGCTTGACATACTGTAGCAGTTCTTGCCTTGTCAAATGCGCTTTCAATGTCAAAAAGTACTGCAAGGGCCACTTTCCTATAGTCGTGCCCTTTCGACCATGTGCACGACAGCGTGGAGTGCAGCTTCGGTCGATCTTTCACGTCTGTATGCGTGCTGGTTCCTGTGAAATGGGTGTGTTGTTAATACCCTAATGCCCATCAATAATCCTTTCCAAGGTCTTTAAAAGAAAGGATGTAAGACTAAGGGGCCTAAATAATTTGGCAGTTGTGTAGTCCTCCCTTCTCGTCTTGGGAAGAAAAACCACTCCTGCCGACTTCTACTGTTCTGGGATCCATCCCATTGCTACGCTGGCCCTATATACCCATACTATACTTGGTAGAAGGGTATCCAGGCCTTTCTATAGGAATTTGTTCCTATTCTGCTATGAGTGCTAATTGGATGGCACCGTCTCCTGGAAGGTGGACTTCCAGGAGGTGTTGTAAAGACTCCTTTCTGGATGTTGTTCACGTCCCACCGGCCTTTTTTAACACTCCTACCGCTTGACTAGTTTCGCGGCTTAAAATTTTCATCAGTCTGTCAGAGTCTGATACTGAGCTTAACTCCGCACAGTATATGTGTCACCTGGATCTTTTCCTGCGCCTGAACTCATTTTAAACCTATTTCTGGCCGTTTTGAAAGTGTCCCACGAGGCCGGTGTCCCTTCTCTGATAGCTCGATTCTGAACATGTGTCGTCTTAACTTTTGCGGTCACGATTAAATTCTGATAGAAATAAACATCCTGATAGCTCGTTAGCACGACAATAAATTATCCCTCAGGCGCTTCAGAAGACAGCAAAAATAATTAAGCGAGCTGCCACGCCCCTAAAGACATGACTTGAGCCCGGCATCCCAGCCTGGAAGCTCCGAGGGGGCTTGATGACCCTAGCAAAGCAAACCCTATCTTTGAGATCGCCGCCGTTCTCGCCGCTAATCAAACACCTTTAATTGGTACTGCGATCCTACCCTTAACTCTCTTAACCTAAGCCGGCATGTCAGCTATCTGCCGTGGGATTCCTTTCTGCAAATATCCTCACATTCCCGCTTCGGTGTTAATAAGATGTATCTGCTTTACGCTTCCATAACTTCGATGATGGGTCTTGACTCCAGTAATTTTTTTATTCCACGATATCAAATTTTCCGCTTTCTGTACCCCACATCGCGTCGCCCAATGCATTCTTAGACAAAAATAATTTTGAGGTCTAACTTAGCAATTAAAAAGTGTTTTATACGAGCTTCCGTCACTAATATAACCTTGCTTAACGGGAGAAACCTCTCCTGTGGGTCGTGCTAAATTTTAAAATCACCAATCACAATTGAAGTACCAAATTTGTCAAAAAATTGAAGAGCCGTCTTTGTACACTAATCGTTCGGTTACAAATCAATACTTCAGTTCCAGCCTTTACCCCTACGCGGCACAATCTTGTGGAATACCGATAATCTAGTTCTAGACACCACCGCACCGTCAATCTCAGCTGCCAGATTAGTGGCCTACCCATGCCCCTCAAAAAGTTTATTTATATATTGCATGTATACATATACATACCCTGTAGAATTATATCTTAATTTTAGAGAATTTTATGTATCTACAAGAACAATAGATGTATTTTGTTTCATTTTCTGTGTTTACTCAAATATATAAAACAACTCTCGACATTATGTAGCTATCACTAAGGTCAGGTAATTGGATATTGTAATTTTGCCTCAATAGGCGAGTGGCGATCGCCGCTGCAGTCGGGGTCACAGTGGACGGAGAGCTCAAGGCGGAGAGGGCTTGAGTTCAACTTCTGCCACAGGTTGTTTACATTTTCACTTAATTAAGGTTTAGGTTTAAGTGACGCCTGCGCCCCTCGAAGTAAGGCGTAGGCGGTTCCGCGGGAACAACAATAGTTGTTAAAAAAAATGACAACATTCTACCTGATCATTGCGGAAGTTTATGACGTCAAAAAATGTAAAGGAACTCGGGTTACTACACTACTGGTTGAAACAATGAATTTGAGTTCTTTTAGGTGGGTGCGGGCTGCTATATGGATCTTACGTCTCTCTTCAACGACGAACGGAAATTCCAGGATGAGTAAGAGAAAGGAGAGGTGGAGAATGGAAAAAATCGAGGAAATGTGAAAAGGTGGTGCCCCAGCATTCGCCTCAGAGAAATCACCCTGTTGACTTAGGAAAACCTCTAAAACCGTGTATCAGGGTAACCAATTTTACTAATAAATCTCTTATAATTACGGCTGTAGTGTATTTTTTATAATTTTTAGGCCAAAGCGAAGTAACAGGAAATAATCTGACAATTTCAGTAAAAGGAGTAGAAGGGCAGCAATCTCAATAATAAAAGGTAACCAGAGGACTTGATTACGTAAGCAAATAAAATTAGATGGAGGTAAATTCTCTTTGAAATCGAGATATTACTCGTTTGATTTCGGATGTAGCGCGATTTAAGTAAATTAGATTTTCTTTTTGCTTCTATTGCAATGTGTTACATTACAGTTTAATAGTATGTAATACATTTTTATAATTATTACTACTTCTCCGTTCGTATTGATAGCTAATTCTGCAGTAGCGCAAATAATATCGAATCCTACAAACTATTTTCATTAAAAAAAGTTAGCAACCGGCTTCGAAATAACAATATTTATTGTTTTGCCATTATTTTCGAAATTAATTAGTGGTTATCGAACTAATCGGTTTTGTTACTGCAGTGGACTAATAATAATGCGCTGCTGTCATTTTTTATTTGTCAATAGGGTTTCGGACGTTCTAGTTTCCACTTTGTAACGAGCCAGCGGTAATAACATCGCTTATGTGTTCACTGGTAATTTAAATTGAAACTAATTAAATTTGATGAGTATACAAGTAATTTTGCTGTCATTCGTTTATTTATATCTGAGTAAACATGATTTTAATTTATTTGATATAATTATTTGAAATTTTTTTCTGTATTATGTGTGATTAATTTGGGATTCCAAATTGTAACTGCAAATTCATAATTTGTTTGACCATAGAACTGTGAGATTATGACATTGATGGTTGCGCTTACAAATTCTCATTATGAAAATGGGGCCGACATGTACTACGGTGGCTTTCACAAGTTTTGGGAAACTAAGGTTTTGACTAATATATATACCCAAACCTTTTATTTCTCTAACTTGTAATTTTATGTCATTCACTTTATAGCTGCTCACGAGGAATTTCTCTATGAAACACTGTGACTAAGGAATTGTTTTGTGTCGTAGCAAAGTTTTTCCAGCTAGATTCTAAAGATGGAGTGGGTCGTCTTGCAGCAGCACTGGCGTGACACGATCCAAATCAGAGGACACAATATTTCCCATAAGGAAATTTATAAAAATATTAAATTGCTGCAACCCAATTGTTTATTTACGCTGTATATTGCTATATTTACAAATAGGGAAAAATTGCCAATAAAGCCTTTCAAGTTAAATAAATACAATATGAAGAAATAAGTGCGATGCTAAGAAACAACAAACAACAGTTAACAAACAATTTAAAAACTAGCAGAAAGCTTGATGCTAAAACTCTTTATGTAAAATACAATGTTAAAAAAATGCAACAATTATGCACTTTAAACAAAACTCACAGGGTAAGGGGTTAATGTCAATAAACTAATATTTGGAGCAAAAGCAGCATTTTGAGCTGTAGAACTAAATGAAGCATACCTACAACAAACACTCGTAACAGAAAGTTTAATATGCTGTCGAATGAACAATTAGTGTGTGCATTATCTATAATGTGTGCTGCGCATATGTTGCCACTAGCATGAACAGTTTGTGGATCACATGCCGACGGTCTCGGACGAGTTTTCGAACAACTTTCGAAGTGGCAAGGAAAGCAGCCAACACAAAAAAGCCATGTATAGGTGTCGATGTACCCTAGTAATCAAACAAACCCATAGAAAGGGAGAACAATACAGATGTATTTTCATTAAAATCATGCGAGAGATTTGCATGAACGGTGGATTCCAGCTATGTTGTTTAGTGACTTCGCTAAAATGTACATAAATTTAAGAGTAGATGGACAATTAGAGTAGTAGTTAATTAAGTTGTAGGTTTTCCACTTTTTCTGTGTATTTCGTGGCTTCTTGTGTTTGACTTCGCGGGTAAAAGCATTCATATTTCAGGAAACCCAGGTGGCGTCACTCGCTTTTGTTTATAATCATCATTTATGTCAACGTGAAAAATGTACAGCCAAAGACAGTTAGTTCAAAAAACAATTGGAAACACTTTTTGTGCGCGACTAACATTCAAGTATTAAAACTAATTCAGAAGATCTTAGCTGCACAAATTAATAGTGTAGAAAATATGTTGGTTTTGAAGTTTGACATTTTAACAATTTCATATTAATTTGTGACAAAAATTAAATGCACCTAAAGTTAAGCCCTGTATGCACCAGTGTGTAACAACAATCTTTGCGTGTCAATTAAACAAGTTTGAAAAACATTACTACCATTATTTCAAGAATTTGTAAATGTGGGGGTGTGCAAGAAAAAAAACAGGAGATCATTACCTGGCACAAATTGTAATCGAGATTCGGTGGTTTCTGAACATTGTGGAAGTGGTATCAGCAGCAGTTAGACGATCAATAGGAACTCAGATCACTATTACCCGCCATCTTGTCGACCGATCTTCATTCAAGGCTGAGCAACGGGATCTGCAGCTATCAGCAGCGGAGTACGTTTGTGCAGTCGCCTAGAACAGGATGGGTGAAACGTGTTTTCTTTACGTCATTCATTATCTCTCGAAATGGTGAAGTGTTCCAAGTGCTCCAATTCAAACGCAAAATTTCTGTCAGTTAACGTGAGAAGTAAGTCCTTTGACCTTTTCTTTTAAACCCAAATTAACCCACAATATAAATATAAAATTGTTGTCAATGATTAGAAAATTCAAAGTATTTTAGTTAAACTTGATATTTATGAACCCTCAAATACAAAGTTTTATTTATTTAGTGTCATGCTATATCATCATAGAGTTGTTGTAAATTAAATAGGATGTGCTTGTGATATTTCCATTAACGAAGCATCGCCCTACATTCTTTCTGGGTATTTACAATCAGGTAAGGCAAGTATAGCCTATATTTTATGTATAAGAGCAAGCTCTCCAATATTTATTTTATTGCAGCTATTATCGGTAGATAGGGGTTTCTTTATTTATTCTGTAATAATGAGAGTCAAATAGGGATAATTACGGCAAGATCTGTACTGAGCTTTAAAAATAACCAATCCTATACGAAAAAACTATTCAGAGAGACACAAGAAAATGCCGAATGTCGACGTTGGTTTATATTTTATATAAATAAAATTTTTAAAGGTCTAAACTTATACTTTTGTATATTTTATTGTATTTGTAGTAATGTTTTTAATCAAAGCTTTATTTTTTCGCATTTGTTGTTAATGTGACATTCATTTTATACTGAGTTTTCTATTAATTTTCTTAGTAGTGTGTGAAAAATTGTTCATCTATTGTTTTGATTTCGTCGCAATGTTCTTCAATGGTACACATTTTCCAAACGCTAAATTATCGGAGCGATAGTGGGGCAGTAAAGCTACAATCTGGTAATGGGGTTTCACAAGTTGAAAACTATGGTTCAGAATTATTACCTGCTTCAATTGGTATGAAACAGGTAATAAAGGTTTAAAACGTTCTATTTCTGCGTTGTAATTAATATTACCCCAAACAATATTGTCGCACGCGTCCCCACTAACCAAAGAGCAAAATGTGACCAAATTGACGAAACTAACAGCCACTATAAACCTCGTAAAAGAACCTACCCACAACTTACTTAACAATCGCATAATATGAAATGCTGAGACAGATTTACAAATTGTTTTGAATGCTTTCGCAAGAATAGTGGCGACCTGTAACGTCAAGCATCTGAGTCATGGCAACAGTATTATATTACCCGGGTCGGCCAAAGTCCTGGGCACAAAACCGTGTTGAGTTAAAGGAGGTTAGAGGGCGACTCGAAATTAACGCACAACGGCGGATTTGCTTTAGATATTGGTTAATTTTATACGTATGTTAGATAGAATGTAGATGCTAGTTACTTTAAGTGGTACATTTTAGCAAAATTATATTATATTGCTGGTAGTTTTGAGATTATCAATTAAACTTACTTGTATATTCGATGTTCAATTAGTATATGTGTTCGTCTACTTGATTTCTTGTTTTATATGTATGTCAAGAGCCTATTATGTTTGTACTACATTAATTGAATGTAAATTGGCTTCTATTTGTGCAGAAGCTTGGAATATTTGGTTTCAGGTTTTGAGCTATGGTGGGGTTAACTACCGGAACTATGTTGCATTGATTATCCGTAACCACTACCGGGAATCGAAAGTAAGAGTTATCTTTTTATAAACAGATCTAGATGGCGACAAAGAGTTGAATAGGCATATCAAACGTCACAGTTTAGTATATCTTGTAACTGTGGGGCTTCAACAACGGAAGGAAAAATAAATGTCTATACTGCGACGTATGCCTTTCAGTTAGACTAAATAAAAAACCTGGGAGAAGTTAAAATTTACGTGTGTTATGAAAACACGGTAGCTACAAGAGAAAGGGTCTACCGACAGTAAAATATATATCGCCATGGGGCAGATGGCCAAATTTTTGCAATTTATAATATCAATATTTTGTGAAGTACTAAGAGAACTTAATCATTTCACTAATTAATTCAGAAATAAAAATGTTAAAAAGTTACAATGGTACGAAAGTTATAAGTTAAAGTTACAAGAAACATGTCATACCATAAAAACAGGTCTTAGTAATATGCCGAGAAAAAGAAAAGTGAAGAAAACCTGTTCTTGTTGGATTTTCACCAGTCATGGCAAAAAACTGTACCTTTTGGTAGACACCAAACTATTTGAGCAGGCATATGTATATTCGAAATATTTACTTTATTACACAATGCAAGCATAATTACATATTTTAGTTAATATTACCCTATTGTAATGCTAGCGCCGGCAGCAAGTTAATAAGTTGTACATTAAATAATGGTTAAATTTAGACATCGCTCATTTAGGCACAATTTGGCGTTACATCTAACCAACGCTCGAGCTGGTGATAACAAAGCAGGCATCTGCTATGCGCTAAGTTGCGGAGAAGCAAGCACGGCGCCGGCCCCCACTTAATTGTACTTGTAGCGACTACACCGTTAACGCGGACCGAAAGATATAAAAGAAGATTTCGCAACCATTTTAAATCACTTGAGTTCTTGGACTTCGCTCTCGTTAATTCTCTCCTGACTCTATCTTGTGACAGCGTTACTGTGTCATAGGGCACTTCCCATAACTTGGACTTGACCGCGTTCTATCTTGTGACAGAGTTAATGTCTCATAGGGCAATCTGTTAGCTCCATGTCCGCACCCACACGTCGCCTAAGCTACACTGACCGGCTTCACCGAGGAGATTTTAACCTAAAAACTAACGTACCTGTAGGAATAGCATAGTACGTTCAGCGGCGTCCTCCTGGTAGTTTATCGAAGGCAAATTTTACTGCGCCGACCTGAACGCGGAATCGCCCGCAGCTTTCCAGCGTATACGCTGCCAATTTACCGGCAATCGGCGGACTTTTACACCAGGTGAAATTTGACTTGAAGTTATTTCTGGAGTCCCGAATTTGCATACCAGTGTAATGAACCGGAGTTGTTCCAGATATTTTTAAATTTTAATTCTTATTAAAATTGCTTATTTTTGAGTTTGACCAAAACTAACTATATATATTTTCAAATTGCTTTGCCTTAGGTAAAGCTCAAATGCCATCGGTTTTTACTCAAACGTAGAGATATCAGGAAAAACACAGTGTTTTAATAAACTGTATATTGTGTTTAGATATAAATACAAATTAAATCGTAATTCAATAAAATATCTTGGGTGTTTTGTTCTTTCGGGGACTCGTTCGGAAACCCACAATGCTCGCTGGCTTGGCTAAGTTGCTTGGGGACCTGTATTCACTGGTAAGCGTAGGTGTGCTGAGTATTTCTGATAAACTATGGTCAATGAATCTAAAATCAAGCATACGTCACTTATTAATAAGATGGTGCGCTCCTGTTATTATTTTGCTAGCGCCTTAAGTTAAATTGAATTAAAGTGTTTTATAGGTTCACGGCGAGAGTGTTACGCCTGGCGGCATGTGATGCTCCCTTTGTGCATAAATTTGTGAGTTTATGAAGTGGTATGAATGGTCAATTTATACAATTCGAAATGCCCGAACTTGGCATTTGGATTTGCCGGTAGGCCGCTGAAGGCTTCGTGGTCAATCTATAGATTGTATAGATAGCTAACTGTGTTATACCGTTGATTTCTATTATTTCTGATCTTATACAGTTGAGATTAATGAAAATTTCTCCCATCTAGGTAGAAATTAACGAAACTGTTGGGGCTTTTCCGAAATTAATGGAAAACATACATTTCCAGAATAATTTACCAGGTCAAAAATTTAATTCATAGAGTCGAAACGTTACACTATTACTTTGGAAATTCCTTATTATTTCATTCAAAGCTATCGAATAGAATTTAAAACTAGGGAAACTTCTTTGTAAAGAAGTAAATGCTACCTAATTACTTCTGACATTTAGTAATTTGATGCAACTGTAATCAAACTAACACTTAGTCTAAAAGTACAACAGAAAGAATACTGTAAAATGGCCTCAGAAAATGTTTATAACCATAAATATGATTGTAGCCAGGAGCAGCTTTAGAGAAATAGAATTTCCAAGCTTCGCGAGACTTAGAAAGTATCTCACCGTATCCTTTCACGCTTTGCCGCTGAGGTAATAACATAATTTCCAGGTGTACGTGTTCTAAAGCCAGGGTGCGTCCCTGGTTAAATATTAACAAAATTTTTAGAGCTTTTGCATTTACTTCCCAGTGCACTTACTCAATTTCAAGTTTTTACATCCTGCTTTTACTAATAAAAATTGGAAACGCTTTATTAAACGGTAGCCGGGTACTCTGCAATAAAAAATAATTTCCTTGACATACATGCTAAGCTGTAAATTAATTTCAGTTTCAGGTAGTATGGGATTGTTGGCTTCTTGGTGCTGCTTAAGTTATTCATAAGCTGAAAACGTCAGCATACTGAAGCAAATTAGAGCACTTTTAACCGTAGAAAGCCGCTCAAAGACATTACATCGCACACTTCTCCAATTTAGGCAGGTGCACTGGCTTCAAGTGCATAATCACGATATATTTGCTGCGATTGGGTATCTCGAAGTAGATGCCTAAACTACAACAGCTCAAAGGGTTGCTTCCTATGCTTGTATTGATTTATTTTGCTAGATTTGTATATCTAGCAATTTAAACCACTGCCACAATTCATGCTTAGTAATTTAATCAGTTAGTTGAACATATCCTGTACCGGCGAATGGAAGGGTAATTTTCAGAATTAGTTAGTCAATTCACAATAGGAGTACCTCTTCTAAAATGACATTTCCGTAATACGATGCAGCGACAAAGCTTGGTTAAATCAACTTTTAAATGGAAATGGATTGCACAAAAACGTTGAATTTGTAAGTTAGCATAGCGAACGTACGGAAAGGCAGTCAAACTAGTTATCTCTTAATTGACTGGTATTATTACCGAGTCGGAATATTTACAGTCATCTGCAGAGCGTCTTCATTATAGTAGAATTTAATAAGTCGTCGCTTGCATTACGTTTCAAATATTCTGAAAAAAGTGTAATTTGTTAAAGTGACAGTTTCTCGCAGTTTAGCACAGCTACGGCAATTCAGCTAGTCAATATTGGGCCAGAATGCATTCAGCGATTCAACAAACGCGAGTAACTGGATCGCAAATAAAAAGGTAAATAATGTAGACAAATTCCGACGTTATCAATGCCTTTCTGTGCTATCGATTGTCGGCACTGATGCGAAACTTTATTTCGTGCTGCTAATACGTGAAATCGTGCAGTTTTAAGTTTCCACAGTGCATCCAGAGTAGAGCAATGGCGAGAGAAGTAGGTCAACGCCTTTATGTGCAGCTGCAAAATTGCTCGTATCTTCAGCCATAATTTATCAGATATGCTATTGGAAAACATGTTTCCATATGTTTCGATCTCAAACCTTTATTATAGGAAACAGTAGGCAGTAATTAACTCTGAGTATAAATTTAACACCTGTGAAACAATTATTTACACAACCCTTTCCTTTAGTGAGCTATGATAAATGAAACAAAACAGCGGTAACTTGAAAAGTACTAATGGTAACTGCTAACCAACGTCTTATGAAGCATTTCCACCATTAACATTGACAACACCGTTTGATAAACCATGGACTTTGGTGCAACGGCTTTTGATAAAATGCAACAATAGACGCTCAACATGAACGTCCTAACTTGTTAACATTACAAACCACTGGCACATTACAGACTGCCGAAAAGGGGTCGTAGGCATAAAAAGTGTAACAAACAGGAGAAAAATGAAGAAGAGGAAAAGAAAAAGGCCTAAAATTAAATTAAACAGAGCATTAGGCCACGTGAAAGCAGAAATCGCCAAAGCGTATCGTAGATTACGGGAGGCCAACAGATGATTGACTTCGAAGCAGTAGCAATTTAATTTCTCTCTTCTGTATTCAAAAAGTAATAAAAACCGTATAGACTACTTATAGTCAACTGAGGCTGTAAAACACGAATTGGAAAATAAGACACTCATCAATAACAAGTGAGGTTGTACCTAACAAATAAAATATCATCGTTTTGGGTGAAGCGGAATTACGATAGAATGGGCAAGGACAAAAACAAGGTTTGGTAGTGTAGACCCTTTCTGCATTCACCAAATGCAACATTTAATGGATATCCTAGGTCAACATAGCAAACGATTGGATAATATCCATTCTCTGGAAGAATAACGACAGTTTGTGGTTCAACAACAATGCAGGAAAATTTCAGAAATCCGCTTCTACGCATCCACCCAAAAGGTATGTGAACAGCAAAGAAACTCTTTAAAGACAAGGAATCAGTGGGATAGAAGACTAAATAATATAACTGAAGGAGACATGACAAAATCTATTAAATATTTTAACGCTAAAGTTGGCATCATCAACAGAAAACTGTTCCACGTTATGAGAACTCACGGTGAACGTGAGCGCAATACTAATAGTCAAGCCCTTAACTTTCAATCTAGTTGTTTCTCTTCCATGATGTCATTGTCTTTCATCTCTTCTTCTTGTTCCTGTCATAGACCGACGTCGTAGATCATGAAAAACATGTTGCTAATCTTATTTCTGGCATTTTTCTTATGTGCTAATATTATTTCAGCTTATATTGGTTGCCAAGGCTTCCTGCTATAAATAAATTGACGTCCAATTCTATTATAGGTTTCGTCTGCAGAAATCTAGTTGAACCGCTCTTATTTTGTTTCTAGTTGGTTACTAGCAATACTTCTTCATTATACATATGTTTTAGATAATACTATCGAATTTTCCGCTTTTTTAACTTTTCTTATTATTTCATAATAATATACATAATAATGTTTATTAGGCACATACTTACATTCAAAGACAAAGAAAAACTAAAAACAACATATGAAATTCAAGTAGATGACAAAAGATAATAACGCATACCTAAAGAAGAAAGATTGATAATGCGGTTTTTTACTTGCTTCGGTAGCCAAGTTTTACGATTTATAATGATGTACCAATTTCAATATAGTTTTATAAATGGAATTTATATCTATCTTTAAATTTAACTAATGTAGCTTCACTACATAAATTCTTTTAAAGGAACTTTAAAATTTGGAAATTATACACTTCTATCAATTTTTTCATGTGCAGTTAACAATACCTTTAGGTATTGACACTTGCAGTTTTGCTTATAGTATAATTTCTAATGTTGACGCCCTCTTAGTCTCGTTGGCCAAATATACCGTACGGTTGATGAGACGCGCCCCAACTCATAGCGCTTTCATTACCAATATTAGACAAAAAAAAAGTATATATTGCAATGGTTTGATCTGTGTTGTAATATTATAATGAAGATGATAAAATAAATAGCAATTACCACTACCTGCAAATATTCTTTTATTTAGGTCAAATTTCAACTGACTAAAAATACTCACTGGGTTCGTTAATTATTTATAAAGTAAACAGTATTGTGCCTTTTATTATACTTTATCCATCTGCAACTTAATATTACAGAGGCTAGCTCCGTAGGCAAGATGACTCATATCTCAAAGCTGGGTTCCCTGATACGTTAATATTAAACTCGTGTGATACGCCACTGGAATATAAATTTAACTCTATCGCGCAGACGCAATTTCTGTCAAACTCCTAGCACAAATCGGTTTATTTTGGTTAGTGTTTCGTTTTTGTGATTTCAACTAATAAAAGGTGTTTTATGAGCGATTTATCAGGTAAATTTTGAATTATCGCGCTCTTAGCGTCACTGATTCTCATTTGTTTACAGGCAAAAACCCTCCACTTCGTTGTTACAACATTAAATTGTTTTTTTGGAGCGTCGCTATGGGATCAACATAACCTCAAACTTGATTATGGCAATTACTGGATATTTGATTTTTGATGGATGCTAAACTCTGCCTGGGTCTCGTTCAAGAAGGTTTGTCCTAGTAGTCATGCGAATTTCCGGTTGCTAACACCGTTACTTTTAGTAAAATTTGGTACCGTGCCGATGAAGGCTGCGGCAGCTCATTCGGACTGCAGCTCCTGGTGATATCTGCCGGATACTGGGTCCTGCGGTACTGCTAGCGTTGTGGGGGCCTCCTATACGCTGTGCTGGTATGCTGATGCTAAAATCTTGGGCTCAGGAATTCAAAATGTGCCCTGGCTGATGTTCGGGAACTGCGTTGGCTTCCCGGCTTGCGGGATGTGGTCACGATAAAAAATTATTTTTAGTGAGGAAAAATCTTCCCCACATTCTCACAGGTGCACTGACAAATTTTTGACACACTGGTGTACTTTTTATCGATAAAATTAATGATTTACTAGGTAAATTAGTCATTCAATAATTTTATTCAATTGTCTCTCCCTGTTGGTAGTTAAAAACAATTGCCTATCTAAGTTCTACAAAATGGAAATTAACCAAATACAATACAATAACTTCTTACTCTAATATTTCTTATAATTAAAATTATGTACACAAATTCTCATTTCTAAAATATTGTTCTTTTAATTTTGGTTTTAAACTGTGTCATAGCGCCACTACACTTTGCTTTATGTAAATTGTCCTT
The DNA here is from genome assembly GCA_940337035.1 of Agriotes lineatus. Classification (NCBI taxonomy): domain Eukaryota; kingdom Metazoa; phylum Arthropoda; class Insecta; order Coleoptera; family Elateridae; genus Agriotes; species Agriotes lineatus. The sequence goes on from OW679203.1 coordinate 79,290,171, forward strand.
ATCACTCACGTAAATACACTGACTTGTTTGTTCAATCACCAATTTTGTTCCACATCCTGCTGTGTCCACATCTTGTAATTTTCTTAACTGTTCTTTTTCCCAAAATTGTCGAATATGGCTGTACCATAATTATAATTGCCCTGTTCTGTTTGGTTTATACTCGTTGCAATTTACTATCATAATTCTGCTTCAATTACCTTTATTTAAAATGCTCATAAACATATCCTATTTAATTATTCTGACATCTACGCTTCAATTAACACGCACATATTCTAAATCTTTCTGTGACAGTTCTAATTATTTTGGTTCGGCTTTTAACTTTGCACAAACCTCTTATTTTTGGCTAATTTACAATTATCGATTCCAATCTATGAAAAACGAACTCTGCCCTTTGCCTTTTCTATTCAATTCAATTCTTTACTACCAGCATTTCTTTGCAAGTGTAATTACGGATTGAAATTTACGTTCAATCTTGCAGTTGCATGAACTACCCTAACTCTGTGCTATGTGACTTGCTTTACTTATTTGTTGTGCTGCAAGCGGGGTTGAGTAGCGGGCTCAATACTATCTCAATATAATCATATATTATTAAATGCAGAGACGGTTTGTTGTTTAACAACCACTTAACGTTGTAAACCGTATACCTAGTACGTGCATAAGTTATACTTTCACATCATAGGTTTGTTACGTGTACAAAGCGTACTTTGCGTTGATATTTACTTTGTTGCATAAATTTGGTCGCGAGAGCGTATCTTTAGTTGTGCTCATTAATCGCGTGAATGGTTCTTTAGGCGCCACCCGCAATATGCACCGATAGTGGCTACCTGCAATACCGGCCAACTTCTCTGAGCATTCTGACAGCGCTCGCGAATTCTCTCTCGCTAAAAAATCTTATCTTGTAATGCAGGCGTATTTTGTGTTGGCTTTTAGGGATATGAAACGACTTGTTGCAGCTCCAATAGCGTTCTTTTCTTTCCGTGGCGTCAACTTGACAACTTTAATGTCATTTTCGTGCCCGGGAATTAGCTTTTTAGTTTCTTGTACTTAAAGAAATTCTTTGTGGAAGCATCGCTTACATCGGTTACAATTTGCTAGCCGCCCTTGCCATAAAAGAGCTGTACTTTTAGGTGTTATTAATCCATATTGGTTTTAGTAGCGTTTTGTACTTCACTGATTGCATACGGCGTTTCTAGTTTTTTCCGAAAGGATTCAAATTTACCGATACAGCACCGAAGGCATGCGTTTCCTTCGTCCTGTGACTATCACTCTACTTTGACTCATACCGCCTGAACGACTCGTTTTGCAGCCATATTTCGCTTGCGACCTGGTGATTTCTGCAGGCACCCTTAATCTGCGGCCAGCATAGCTGTGAGAGCCCGTTGGAAGACTATTTAGCCATCCACTATAGAAACTTGGCCTTTCAGATAAATAATTTCGACCTAATGAATTGCGTTGCCACATCCCCCGTCCAAGTTGTAAAATTATACTTTCTTGGAGTAGCGTTTTGACCTTCGTACGGTGCTATTCAAACCGACCCACCTAGTTTGTTCCTTTCGGGACTCAGCCGATTTTAAATTGGATTAATGATATTCGCTCTACGAGCATTCGGGTGTTAGCGTGAACTGAATTAAAGTAATAATGCTTTTAGTTTATGCCTAGGTGTTTAGCATTAATTGATCATTGTTAGGTTATGAATTGCTAGATAAGATGCTATTTGGGGGTGCCCTTTCGCCTAAGTAATGCTTTTAGAACCGGATATAATGGTTATTCTATTAAACAATTGCGTAATAAATTCAATGTATGGTTTAAGTTAATTTTCGGACTTTTTTACAGCTACCTTTTGTATTTCAGATACAGGTCCCGGGTGGTGTAGCTCGAACAAGCTTTCACGTTCGATCAGCAGAGTTAAGCAAAGCTCTCTCTGCTCAGAACTTGGATGGGAGTTCCATGGCTGCATCTCTCGGCGCCTCGTGATACGGCTGTCACGGAAATAGGTGTTCCCGGCGGTCATAACAACATCATGACAGTCGTTAATAGGGTTGGAAGTCCCCATAAATGCACAGCGACGCCTATAATTGGCCTAACGGCTGTTGGCTGAGTGCGAAATAAATAAATTTTACAATTGCCTGCTGCAATTTATTTGAGGTTGTGGGTCTTTCGACCAATATGAGTGTATATGTTGTAAGTAAAGACTTGTTGGAGCTCATAATAATTGATAATGACATCTTATAGGAAACAGCACGTCGACTGAGCTAAGCTTAGCTGGCGGGTCCTTAATTATGCTCTCGTAGCGTTGTGATAATTGAAGATTTAGGAGTAATACCAAAGAAGAGAACCTTTTTATTGTAAAAGATTCTAACCTTTTTGAATGTCTTACCGGAATTGCCTAAAATGTTGACTATAAAAAGTAGAAAATATTATTCCACTCTTGTGAATTTGTTTATACATTAAAAAAAAGTAATGATAATGGATATCCCTGTTTCAGCTTACTTTGACCACAACTTCTTAATGGCTAATTCGATATTTTACGAATTGAACCAAAATATACTAGTGCATCTACCAATTACGACAATGGGAAGAAATTGTAGATATAAAGTAGAACCCGGAAACTAACGCATATGTGAATCAATCGTCATCATAGTGGTCAGTTCTGTTGATAACGTTCCAGTGCTAGAAAATCGACCTTTCCGTCATGAGAAGGTTAGACACATATTAAACTTTCACGACTATCAACGTTGGTTGCGGTCGTGTGCTGCTGTAAAACTACTTTAAAACAGGACAGACTTGCAGCTGTAACCTTAACAAACAGGACAATTACAATTGTTAAGAATTCCTTTTACTTTGCATGACGTCACTTAAGCGATATTCAAAACTGTCATATGTTCACCAGAGGAAAAATTTCGTAAAAACAATATCAACAAAGCGCTAAATATTTCACTGCACTGCTAACGGAAATATGCCTCAAAACATAATTTACAACGAAAAGCTTACTTGTACTCCGCCTGTCTGGAAACTGGCAGGATTGAGCAGTTTAGTGGTAAGAATGCGGATTCCAAGCCCTTCTAAACAACGAAAATGACCTGCAGAGCACAACATAGTAACAACGGCCAAAACATATAACATAGCAGTGGCCAGACATAGGACTAAATGTTTGACGATTGCTAAGGAGCCATTACGGTGTAAACCCGAAATAGAAAATTATGTTATCGAACAAGTGATAGCATCTAAGTACTTGGGCATAGAAATCTGAAGCAGTCGTAATGTAAGTAAGGAAGTGCAATAATACGCTTAGAAAGGAGCAGCCACCTCTGAAAGGCTTGATGATGCAATATGGAGGAACAAATACAGGTCTCTTCAAAGTAAAATTAAAATTTATAGGTATGATGTAATGCCCATTTTATCATCCGCCATGGAAACACGCCCAGAATTCATCAGGACTGAGCAGAATACAAGAACAGCTGAGATGAAATCGATTAGATCGATCGTAGGAAATAAGCTTTGGGACCGAGAAGCAAGTCAGCAAATAACTCAGATGAGCGACATTCAAGACATTCTAACATTTTGAGGAACACACCAGAATGCTAGGAACGAGAGTGAAAATAGAATGCAGGACAACTGCAAACCAAAAATAGTAGGTGACGCAGTTCTAAAAGCAAAACGTAAACCTTGCAGACCAATAAAAAGGTGAGCCGAAAGCTAGGTATCAACATCAGTAGAAATCCCACAACATTAGGCTATATTAAAGATAAATAAGCAAAAGCCTAAAAATGGCAGAATAAGAAGATCATGACTTGCTCATAAACTAATAAAAAATTGGTAATAATCTACACATGCAAAACCTTGTTCTAGTACATTCTAGTTTGGCGGTAAATGCCGCATGCAATACAAATTAATAAAAATATATTCCACTTAGCTGAAACGCATTTACTGCTTCACGACTAAAAGACGTGAAAAACTAAAGCGTTGCTCTATGAGGCCGAGCGCATATCGTATTTGTTATTTTTCAGGAACTACAGATATATGTTCAGAGATATAATTAAAAACCAACGAATAATCAATAAAGAAAATCGCGATTTAAAGTTAATACCATTGCTATGAAGACACTACTGCAGAAACTCTACATCAGGATAAACTACAAAACTTCACCTCTGGAACGCAACCTTGTCCACAAAAAAAAGAAGTTTAAACCAAACAGGTTATTACAGTCGTGTGGCAATAAAGGAAGCACGACAACGAAGGCTACAATGTGTTTTACCTATTAAACATTAGTTAATCTCGGTTTAAAACTCTAAATTAAATTTATTTAAAAATAATTACTTAAAAGTCCAGTCAGAATCCTGAAGCAATTCATCTGAGTTAATAACCGCAAGAATGTGCTGTAATCGCAACTCAGCATTCCGGCCGGTACGACATTAGGTGACCGATAATGTTACACAACACTACTCAGTATCAATCTCCAAACATGTGAACAGGTACTGTAAACAAATAACAATGTTGGAATGCATGAACTACTGGCTTATCAAGAAACGAAATGGCAGATAATTTCCCTTTCAACTCCGCATCTTGGGAAATCATGGACCACCGATACTTATCATCGCAGCAATATGGAGATTTCTAAATTTATAATGTGGAACATGATACTAACGCTCATGCTAATATTGCCTTGCGAGAAAATGCAGAAGTGTTATAAAACGATACATGTCAGCATAGCATACATTAACGTTCTATGTTTCTAACAAGTAGCAGCAAACTACATGGCAGAAGTTAAAGTCTTCTATAGTAAAGTTTTTGAACGTTTAGCACAGCAAATAAAATAGTCAGCGGAACCAACCAGCACACCTAGAGATAGTCAAAATTGAGCCTCTCTTGCCATTCTACGATGACTATACGACTCCCGCAGAGCCCAAAATGGTAAAGCTACACCCATGCTTACTTCCGAGTCGCAGGAAAATCCGGGATTCCAAATGCGTGTCACCACTCTCCGCCCGAGACGTAAAAACATGTTTAAATTTGCTAAACATTAGTTAATCTCGGTTTAAAATTCAGTTGATTTAAGAACCTCAAGAATGTGCTGCAATTGCAACTGAGTATTTCGGCTGGCATGATGAACTAGGTCGCCGACAATGTTGAATGACACTATTCGCAAAATCGTAATGTTAATATAGATGATAATGTTTTAGAATTAGCTATAGAAGAAGAATGTACAACAGAAATGATTGGAGGTTGCACACACACATATTATAACAGAAAAAAAGTTTGGGAAGAGGAAAGTGATGTCTGTTCCTGCAGATTACATTCATGTAATACATATTCGACCGAGAAACAAAAAGGGAGTCCCTACGTAACTGATAATTGTGTACTCCCATATACATATATTAGAGGAAGTTTTAAAGACGAATTGAACTTTTTCCTAGAAATAGCTTACTAGATTAACATCTAGGGGGCTAGTTATTTTCTTTTGCGTTTTCCTCAAGCGCTCACCAATGATCCTGGCCGGTGAGTAGGAATGATGTAGCGTCGAGCACAAAACAGGGAATCGTGTTTATGCTAAACACAAAAGCTAAAACAGTCGCGCTTTTGCGGCCACCCCGGCTTATGTGTTCAGTTCACGGAATTCCAAAGTTTCAAAAGCAATGTTTGTGTTTGTTAGGAAGACGTATTGGTTTCTTACAGGTTAATTACTAATTTTTCAGTGCTTAAGCCATTGAGGTTTCGTTTGTCGTTATTTGTGTTACCTTGGGACTCCAATAGTCGACCTTGATCGCACCTGATTCGCATCGCTTCGGACTTTTCCGTTGGATTTGGGTTTTCTTCTCGGCTTCAGCTAAATTACCTTCCCTCTGCACCATAATGTCAGCAATCTCGGTTATCACTGTGTTACTCTGAAAATGATCTCCTTTTTGTGAGTATTTATAATCTCCCCTGGTAGCCACAATATTTGTTTCACTTTGAAGCAGTCGTTAAAATATATTGTTTTTATAGTTGTGTACTCATGTTCGCAAACGGGCACACGTTTTGAGTATAGTTCATTGAAGGAAGGCTAGGTGTTTTTTTATACGTCGGCTGGATTGTGGCTAGTCGAATAATATTTCTTTGTGGTAGCATATAACACTGTGACGTCACTGTTAAGGAAACTTCCTCTACCGTAATAATAGCTTAATAGCAGACCATATCCTACTGCCCGCTGATAATCTTACATGTATCTCCGATGTGTATAATATAGAGTATCAAGTATCCTCTTTGTATCTTTGTGTTTTGTTAGAAAAATTTGCAAAGACGTTTACAAGCGTAATAATCCTCAAGCAGATGAAGGTAAGATAAATTCATCCGGCAAATAGAACTTGAACTTTCTCTCGGTACCTTGCACACACGTCGCCAACACTTTTAGGCTAGAGCAATCGACTCAGTTACACCCCATAAATCATTATAAACACCTTATACCGTAAAGTTAACACCTTAACAAAATTCAGCCAGTGCATAAATAATATGATTGTACGTAATTTGTACGCCGCTGATAACCTACAATCAGCGCTTGCATCTGAAGGACGCACGAAATATGCAATAAAGCTCTGCGCATCCACGAGCATGACGATATCCAATGCATTACCACTCACCCTCCCTTCCAGAAATTGACCCAGATAGCGAAACCTAGAAAAGCATATAACCATATATATATGATTGATTTGCTAAAGGTTCTTCGATCTAGCGACCCATTGGGCAGCCCTCCGCGTCCAGGCTCCTTTGGGGATTATCTGAAGCCATCTATAACCCCAAGATACACTTGAGTCTATAGACCCAACTTGTTTTAGCTTTCACGACATTCTTGTGGTAGCCAGCTTCGGTAAGAAAGAGCAAACTTGAGACTCACACTCAACGATTTTTTTTGTCGCCTGTGCGATCAGTAAACATCTTGAAACCGCTTTACTCCGTATCATTGGTCGCCGGTTGCGGTATCAAGATACGGCTCTCGATTCAGTTCTTCAAACCAACCCTGCATCCATTTTTAAACAAGGATTCCAGCACTGTACCACCGGGGACGACGTCGAACTCGTTTTTATAGAAGTTACCTCCAACGTACAAATTGCGACATATGAGGTGTTTTCCAGGTCAGTTCTGGCTAGAAGTAAGTAAGAAAATGACGTACTTGTCACTAGGGCAATTTCAAGTTCCTCGGCGAGGTCTTGCCTTATCACCAGACCCGAAATACAGCTTTTGCTTATATCTAAAATACGATTACAATGTAAGGCGTAATGAATATAATGACCACGTAAGTAGGAGCCATATCAATCCTGGTCCATGTATAGTGGGTTGCGGACCACCCAGTGACAGTTTTACGTCCATCGTTGAGAATTATTTTTTATTTATCATTTCTATATAAGGTACTAAATTAATTTTACTCTAAGGCTTTACTTGTTATCCACAGACCAATAGAAACTTTATATTTAATATGTTCTCTGTCTATAAACTTGAGTTAGGAATCAGACCTCGGTATCTAAATTACCTATGGTAAACTTAAACAAATGACCAAAGTTATTGCGTAAAAACTACACAGGCAAAAGCATTAAGTTAGCCATGTTACAACACGTCTGCTTCGCCTCAACATAAATATCTAGGCTTTCTGAGAAATCCCTAGCCCATGGCCCACTGCAGCCAGCCGTGTGCAGCTATAGATTTGTTGTATGCCGTAAATGAATTTGAAGGTGAAACGGACTATATTTAATTAAAACAGACGACGTACTGCAGAGTTAATGATTACGTTATTTTACATTTTGTTAATTTGAATTAAACCTTATATAGCACAAAACATGAAATCCTTCGGTCTCTCTTTGGGTAAACATTAAATATGAATAAATTTCCGCGTATCTGTAATTTGCGTTTATTTCCGGCAAATAAAATAGTATACAACAACGTAACTATTTAAAAAGATACTGCTTTATTCCATACAATGAATGCTATATAATTATGTGAGTATCTGGAACATATATTCAAACTAGACCTTCTCGTAGACTTCGTTTAGTAACAAAACTCTGCAGCCAGTTGACGTGTTTATCTAATTACGAAACTTCACTCAAGTTTTACTTAGCTCTATTCGTAGTAATCTTACATTCTTTTACACTCACAAGGCCTTTTTTAATGTCATATAATTTCAGTTATTTTAAGAACCGTCTGTATGTTCACAAAGGTTTCTAAACGGAACGAGATGCATAATGCACCTGCATGGCTGTCTACAATATTATTTTAAAGTTTCGGCTTTATTATGTACATTCGGGTATGTTTTAATCCTTCAGGTTGCTCTAAAGGGAGCGTTTCTCTCGCCTCGGGCTGCCGCTCGTTTGCTGCTATTATGCAGCTGCAACAATGCAGCAAAAGGTAATCATTCCCTGACAGAACTGATAAATTTTAAAGTCTCATTTTACGAGTGTGATAGATTGGGAACCGTATAACCACGTGCAGCTGTGCAGCGCACAACTTAACAACTTTTGAGCTATTCGCGCTCTGTTGCTCGGAGTTAGTAGAATTCCCCGAACACTAAAATTGTAATTGCATTTTCAACTAGACGGGCTGTTCGGCATGATCTAGCCTTGTCTAGGTTTCATCCCTCATTGTTATGTAACAGACTAGTTTTCGTTTATAACTCTCGTGTTAAGCTTTGTAGCAATGCAAGGAAATTAATATAATGCAGCTTGTTGAAAGGAATGTAGTCATTATAAAAGGGCAAATTCCTTTGCTACATATTTTGTTGTCCTGACTACATTGCGAAAAGTTTACAAGTGTTGCATGTGCATTAGTTCAACGATGAAATTAGAAAATTCTGAATGGAGTCAGAAGCAGCAACTATGAACGATTCCTATAACAGTGGGTGGTTGCTACCAGACGCAATTATTTGTTAGTGTGTTATGGTCTTAAGTATTGAATTTTCCTTAAGTTATTGTTATTATAATCCTTGTGGTTGTCATACGTCAGTCGACCAATTTTGAAGCTGCTGGTATTGAAAGCAAAAAGGCTTAGTCTGTAACTTACTTTTTCAATTGAGTGTTATACAATATCCCTCCAATACTGTTCACATATCCTAATGCATGTGGGCATTGTGTACGTGTTTGGCCTAACACACACTTGTATTCTGCTTGAACAGTATATCTGACTAGAATACCTGCCAGTCCCAAAACTTTCCTAGTACTTGGGTGAGCAATACTGTGTGTATCCAATCAGTACAGAGATTCCTCCTAATAACTCTCATATCTGAACTGTAATGCACCTGAAGCTATCATGTAACAGGCTAAGAGAGTCTTCTCCTGATGAATTCTTTCTGCTCTGTAGTGAGCTGGAAGTTATCATGTGACGAACTCAAAGGGTTTTTCCAACTTATTCCCTATTTAATATCCAATTTTCGAGCTCGCTTCAAATGCCTATCGATCTACGTCAGTAATAGCGTCCAGGCTGCAGCTTTGAATAAACTGAGGAGTGTTCGCCTTTAAAACCATTTCTCGTTTATTTAAATTTCGTGGACATAAATGGTTAGCATTCTTAGTTGTACACTTTAGTTTCCCTAATTCTATTAAAATATTGTAAAGCTACGAGAGTATATTTGAGGGCTCGCCAGCTAGTTGCTGAAGAAACGGGATGCGGTTCTTTAAATGATGTAATTTCCGATTAGCATAAGCTCCAGTAACAACAAATATATTCAGATAGGTAGACAACTTATAAATTCAGAGTAAAGTGCAGCTTTCAATAACACAAAATCTGAATTATAGAAGGTAGCGGTAACCAACTTTACTAATCTATGCATTCGACTTATAATTCAAAGTTGGATATAATAAACTGTAAGGACAATTTGTGCATTTAACGCTTTTTCCGCCTCTTTCTCGCACTTTTAGCTTAGATTTTAGTTCTTTTCCTGGTTCAGTCACGCTGAAATTAAAGGCTCAGCTAGGTTTTAAGACCCAATTCCGTTCGTTTCGAATACTAGCGTCTTCCCTTCACATACGAGTATGATTGTCATTCTTAATTTAGCTTTGTTTTTCACAGGAATAACGCAATGTGCCTTTACCGTATTTTAATGGGTTCTCAACTCCAGAATGCCGCCGTTGTCTGAAATTTTATCGTTCATACAGGCCAGGACTTCTCCGTGCTCTATACAAACTTCCGTTTCAGTATAGCACAATACTGGCGCAACGCTGGTCCTTTCAACTTCTCACGTATGTGGATTTATCTTGATTGATTTCCGAGGCTTTCACGGCCACTGTCATTAATTAAAAAAACGACTTCCGGGATTGGATCGTGTCATTATTGAGGTCGAAGAAATTAACGTTTCCCCCACTTTCGTAAGGGGCTTCATCGGAGGAAAATGCAAAAAGAGCGCGGTAACTCAACGTGTTAACCACGCCAGAGGCAAAACTCTTTTGCAAGGAAAGGGATAAAAGAGCACGGTAACTCAACGTGTGAACCACGTCAGAGGCAAGACTAACAATCGGAAGGAGAAAAGCGAGAATTTATAGGCAAGCGCAGTCGCGGTTCAGCAAATGCCGTCGCGGTTCAGTGGCGGTGGGCGGGACTTAGAATTAGCACTTTTCACATAGAAGGAAGGGGAAAGCCTTCGTCCCGATTGAGATTGTTAGGGTGTTTGTAAATCTCAATGGCTTCGCGAATCTTTCTGCTAAAGATGAATGGGTATTTCCAGATGATGGAAGTTTCATCAAAAAGGATCGTATTGCCAGTATCACGCTGGTGTTCGGTGATGGCTGATGATGAAACGAAACATGACTTGATAGATTGCTGGTGCTCAGAGATGCCAGTTACACTAATGTATACAGCATTACAAGGGCAAGAAACTCTATAAAAACACCGTTAGAGGACATAGTGTTTAATTTACCTTTAAGTGAAGGAAACCCCTGTAAAATTTTGCTGGGGGTTTGAATACGGTTTTAATGTTTGGTTTTCGAAGAAACTTTCTAAAGCGATCGGTGACTTGATGGATATACGGAAGAAAGGCTATTGCTACAAGCGAATTGATCAGGGAAAGTTTTTGTGTAGAATGATGGTGGAAATCGGCATGCAGATAGCGATCAGTGTGAGTGGGTGTGCGATATACAGAATGACCAAGTTTTCCACTGGGTTGGCGAGAGACCTGTACATCTAAGAAAAGAAGGAAGCCGTTACTTTCTATCTCCATGGTAAAGTTAATGTCTGGATGTTGACTATTGAGATGATTTACGAAGACGAGTAACGTGTCTTTACCATGTGGCCAAATAATAAAGGTCTCGTAGACGTATCGGAACCAAACCTTGGGTTTTAAGTCTGAAGATTCCAGAGCTATGGTTTCGAAAGCTTCCATGAAGATATTGGCAACGACCAGTGAAAAAGGATAACCCATCGTCGCGCCAGAAATGTCTTTAAAGAACTGGCCTTGAAATAGGAAATAAGTGTGAAGAGAGACATTTTTCTATAAGGGCAGGTAGACTTGAATAAGTCTCCCCATACTCTGATAAAAACTGTTGGATTATGACTATGGAATCGGGAATACTAACTTTAGTAAGAAGGATAGTGACATCAAAACTCACAAGTGAATCCTCAGGTTCAACGTTTACATTGGATATAGGTTCAACGAAATGGGCTGAATTGCGAACATACGAGGAAGACTTACCAGTGAACTTTCTGAGTATGATCACTGTTTTAATGTCATATGTGGATTTTGTGTATACCCGACTGTGTCGATAAATGTTTACTAACCTCTTTTCAGTTAATTTAATGTTTGCAACATGATTATGTCTTTGTTTTTTTTTTCACTTAGTACATTTTAATAAATTAGTTGTGCGTTCTTATTACGTATACCTTATGTTGCACGCAAATTTATTAGTACTTGTGGAGTTTTTGGGAAGTCTGACGGAATACATATGAGGTAAGTTTACCGATGCTGCACGCTGTTTGAGATCAAGCACTGCAACCACCTTTTCATGGTTTTCACTTCTGAGTGAACGGGTTTATCGACAGAAAAGTGGTGGCGCGTAGCAAATTTTCAACTTGATTTCATTTACCGGATCGTAGCCCTAATTTAAGGTCGTAACGAACCCCCTTCCCCACTGAGTGCTATAACCAGCAGCCTTTGTTACAGCTCATCGTAACGAGATTAGGGCAGTCGATCCCAAAATTTCTCGATTTTGTGTCGTGTCAGTGTTGTAAAGTCGATTTAGTACTGTAACAAACCGACACCTTGTAGTAAAGACCATTTCGTGCTGTAACAAACCAGTAAGAATTATTATAAAATTGTTATCATGCGTTTCCTACTAAAAAAGGGCACCCCTATTTAAGGTTAGCATAGCAGTCATTAGTACGCTAAATCTACACAGCAGATATATAGAACCAATAAAAGGTGTCGTTCCTTATTAGACACAGTTACAGTTTATTTTATCAAGTTTGACGTTCGAATATCACTAGACATTATTTATAAGATTGCACTACTTATCTGAGTGTTTACGCTTGTGCCTGAAGTGATGATCTAAGGCCCCAAATGGGCTAGTAGAAACTGTTTGAAGAGGTAAACCGAAGGGCCCCCGAACAGCTCACAACTGGTGCTGCAGGCAGTCAACGCCAGCCAAGATCATACAGAAAGACCTACGGGGATGAGTCTCTAAGCGCAAAATAGGCGCACCTAGTGCAGTTTTGATTGCCGAAACCGTTAGAGCCTCGGGTGACGTTTGAAGTAGTAAACTAGCAATCAATCGGCGTCGTTGGTAATCTTGTACCATCAAATTTTAGAATTTCATCTTCTAGATGAACAATGTCAAGTTACAGTTGAAGTTAATACAAGAAATTTCTGTGTTCTTAAATCATCCTAAGATGGGCACTAAATTCCCAAAAATGTATACAATCCTCTAACCTGCATAGCGGCTAGCTTTTTCAATTAATAATAATTTAGGAAATGATAAAGCCACGAACTACAGGAACATCGAACACAAAATATACAAAGAGTACGGCCGCCAAAAGGGATTCTACATCTTTCCGCCAAACCATCGAAAACAAAACTTTGTTATTTTTCCAGCTGTTTCGACTGCGTTTACATAGCGACCGTGTTTCAATGAAGGAGGTTTTACACGTCCATGTACTATACACCAAAAAATTTTCAAATTAAATACGCTTTTGACAAGCAACAAGATCTCTGGCTATGCAGTTTACGTTGATTTTTCTAATAAACGTAATAAAGTAAATACAAAACTGACGTTCCCGATCTAATCACTAAAATACTCTCACGAGCTCTGGTTCTGAGTTACCAAAGAGGCATTGTAAAAAGAACAAAAGTATAATTAGTATCCGTCTTCGTATCAAAGTAATAAGAATATAAAATAAAGAAATAAATTTGGAGGAAGATATAGTGGAAGAAGTGAATAGCTACAAATACTAAGTCATAGAACACATTAAATACAGAAAACAATAGAATAAAGAACTAATTATTCTGTTAATAAAGAAACGTGGAAAAGGAGGTTATTGTTTGCTTGTAATATAAAAATCAAAGTTAAATTCCCAATTTTCGTGACTGCCTGCTACACCGAACGCATTTGTATTGTATTCTCCGCCATAAATTGGTTGAACTACAAACAGGTGTATTTAATGTGTCCATAAACATGCAGAATTCCTTTAAACAGTAACACGTTAACAAGAATATTATAGAGCAGTTAGTGCAATCAAGCATGCATTTCAATTAATTTCTTTGACAAAAATCTCTAGAGGAATAAGCTAAATGTATAATAGATATATTGTGGAGCAGGCAATATTTACTAAAGTAAAATGCTATTGCTAATAGACCATAATTTCTGACATCTAAGACAGGCTACGGATTTGCAAAAATGAAGGATGAGATTTCCAGAACATTGGCGAGGCCCACCAACGACACCACTTTTTACTGAAAAAGACTGGTAAACAAAATCCCGTTTTGCTCGAAATCTGAAAATAACAAGAAAAGGATTCCTTAAGCTGATTTCCATTCCGCCTCACAAATTCGACGCATCGATTTCGCATAACTCGCCACTTAAAGCTGCTTTTCTATATGGATGCACTTCACCTCGTAGCCCTCGATGTAGAGCACCCCACACATTAAGGCGAACCCTTATAAATAGCATTAGCCCCACGCACTATAAACTTCATCCCTTGTCAACGACAGATTTCGTAATTACCAAACACTGTCAGTTACAAACTGTAGATATGCTAATGTTATAGCACTTGGCGCACTTAAAGTCTTGTTCGCATTTCTTGTTCTTGTTCCTCGCAGCCGGGCTTCGCCAGGGGTCTTTTTCTTGCCTACTGCAAGCCAATACGTAGGGGAGGGCGACTACCGGCGAAACCTTTCCGCAGGTTTTAGTTTTTCTTCGCTGAGCGGGTTCTTGTTTACGACGCACATTATCAGTCAGAAGTGCAAAGCTGTGATTGTTCGTTTTTTAGGGCAACGGCTGCGAAATAATTAGTTTCAGCTCACGGAAAGCCTTTAAGGTAAGAGCAACTTTTGATCCCATTTTGGAATACTAATCGACATCGATCCAGCACAGGTTTGTAACCAAAATGTTTATGCAAAGGACTCCCTATTAATTTAGAGAAACTTTTCTTCTCTCTGTTTCAGCTTATTCGTTTATATAGTATACGACTTCAGCCTTTCTCCGTTGGTAGCTTCTCTTTCTCATAGTTTCTAGGATCAAACCATATTATCGTTTCGTTCTTTGTATTTTTTCTATTTCCATCATCTCCAACGAGTTGTTTAGTACATTTGGAGTCATATGCTCTATATGTTCTGGTCAGCCACTTCATCTTTATTACCCTTGGCACAACATGTTCTACTTTAGTGATTTATCATAGCCACTTACTTGTCATAATGATCTTTTAATAGCTCGCCAAGTTATTTGGAGCATGTTAGAAGAACTGGAATCGGACGAATGTATTGCTCAATGGTGGAGACCATCCCTTGATCATAAGCATTGCGCGCATTGGTAACACCAAATAGCCTGCAGTCTTGAAAATAATGTCAACGAAGTAATCATAGGATGTAAATCGTGGCTTCCTATCACAACATTTTCTCTTCAATATGCGAAGGTTGTATACCACCCTGGAGAAAAATGTTTTGCATGATCTTTTCTCGCAGTAATTACGAAAGATATTCTTTCCTTTACGGTAAACTTTTTATAACAAGAAAAAATAGCTACATCGCTTGCTATTACGATGAACATGAAGATTCTTTCAATCTGAAACTTTTATTTTGCTTTCCGTTAGCTGCATTACATTTTCTTTGGTTCCATACTTGTGTGTCTGTATAATGAGATAGTATAGGCTTGAAAACGCCGGCACAATCTACAAAAACAGTTTAACCTGAAAAGTGATTGTTAAAAATAAAAAATATGTTCGGACTTATGTTGAGTATGATAAAAGGTTTCTCATTATGTGAGCATCCTGATGGTGCAATTAATTTTGTTAGCTAGATTGCACAAAGGTACTCGCAATTGTATGTATGTAAGTATGTATAATTTGTAACGTCATTTACCTTCCGGTGTAGAGGCTGGTGCTTTATGCGCTGGCATCTGGCGGTAGAATACTCAACTTGCACCAAATTCGGGATACAGAGTTGGAGCGCGCCTTTGGTGCTTGCACAGCAACCATTGTGTGATATTGACTTTAAATTCGTTTTCAATTTTTGCTTTGTGTCTCATTGGTTAAAAAGTAATCAGACTATTCTTTTCGACCAATTAGATAAATATTGTTATAAATAAAAGACAGTGACCTTATAAACTATTGGAGACTGAAATTTGAAAGAATTTTTATTTTGTTCTAGCTGTAAGATGAACACATTTGTTGCTAGCAGAATAGAGTGTACAATAATAATTGCCAACTAGATTTTTGTTTGTTTGTTTAAACTTGAAAGTTGACAGTTCCTGCATAAAGAAATAGGACCTATATACGTCAAAGTTATCCACGGTTCAATATCACATTTCTGTGTCTAAGCATATAGCAGCCAAATATAACTCAACGAGAAGTTTACGTTACTGCCTCAATGTAATAAGTGGGCACATAAATAAAATCTTCATGTATATCTATTGGGAGAGTCGAGTCAAACAAACGCGATAGTTCGATGCTAATCTGAAAGAAAAGCGACACCAAAGCAGATTTATCCTGGCCCAACACAGCAAACCTGAAGTTTTTGACGGAGCCCTGCAGGAAAGCTTTTCGTGGACGCCGTTGCATTTGATCTACGCTACGGGTTGTGAATACGACAGTGCGAATATAATCATCACCCGTAATATACAGCAGAAAGTGCATTTTTTCTGTTTGATTATTTAGCATTGGAGCTTTGGTGTGAGTTTATTAAGTCGTGATTTACCTGACGGGCTTTGGCGAGACCAAATAATGTAGTACTTAGAACCCTCAGAGATCAAAACCTAAATTTTATTTAATTTGTATAGTGCGAGAGCAGCCGTGAGTTAATCTTTGTGTATTAAATTCTTGTATTTGTATTAAAATTATAATTATGGGCCAATTTTATAACAACATATATCTCTTAGAAAACGTTTTCGGGTTTACTTACCTCTTATTCTATCTTCGAGTATAGATACACGTACGTGTTACCAACAATAATATTCAAAATATCCAAGTATAAAAACAGTTTTCGACACTCAGTTAGCTGGTTAACATATTTTGCATAAATGGAACTTATTATTTGGTCTAGAACTGCATTATATGTACTTTACATATTGCTGTAGGCCATGCTTCTTCTAAACCAATACACATTTTTCGATGAAACTACATTCCGGTTAATTTTTGCTGCGGGTTTGGCTATACTTTTGCCATGAATTTCTATTAGTATCAGAATCTCACACACATTCCTCACCATTTTGACCTTCGCCTCTTATTTTTCGCACTACGATTTCCTGAATTGCTGCATTCGTAAAACAAATGATGCAGAATTTTATGATAGAAAGCTGCTGCAAGAGCTAAATTTATAGTTTCCATCCCACTCTCCTTATACCAAAACTGCACCGAACTACCTATTTGGATCACCACTGGTGTAGATTTAGATTTAAAAAAATCACTACAGAAGTGAATTACCACCGATGTAGATTACTACTGACGCGGCTTACCACCAACTTCCATGATATTGTGATAAATATTGCTATGGTTTTAAGCCCAAACAATCAACTCTGTTAGCATTTCCAAATTAATGGACATTTCATGAAAGCTCAGAGTGAGATATTTTATATAACTGCAAAGCTAAAATTTGCATTTTCCAGAATGAATACAGTTGTAGTTAGATGCCAGTAATTGCAGAATAATTAATTAATGACCGCAGTAAGCAAAGCTCAATTCGCACAGGAATCCAAATTGGATGTAAATTCAGTTAATTGATTAGGTTTGTGCTAAAGTAAATGCCAAGCCGAATGAAATTTAATGATGGATCGCAAACGCAGGGGAATGCAGCGTAGAATTCAGACACAGTTTAATAGTGAAATCCAGTCAGGATTGTATAAGAAAGGTAATTAGAGGGATAGGTGAGCTTAAAAACATGCAACGAGCAGATAAGAATAAAGGCATTAAAAAATTTGAAGGAAACCGTAAAAATCAGAAGGCAAGGGTTCTAGAAATTGCAGAAAATGAGACAGCATAGGAACTTAAAAATGGATATGAAAAGAAAACAGGGAATTAAAAAGGAAGCTAGTGCAGGAAACGCGCGAATTAAATACTCGAGTCAGTGCAGTGACATATGAATGTTTAAACATAAATTAAAAAGACGTGCAGTGACAAATAGACACGCAAAATTAATATAAATGTAAACACTTATTTTAGAATTAATATTAGTGTATAAAAACCTAGTTTTAAGTGGAATTATTGTTAAAAGTCAGAAGCTTTAACCATGTTAATATCCGTAATTAATTTGAAAGTATCTAGCTTTTGTTTATAACAAATGAATAAATTATTTTAATGACAGCCAGTTTTTGTGTTTCCAAAGAAATTAAGTTTTTACATAGAAACCAACTGAAATTATTAATAAAAAGTACACCATTGTGTTGACAATTTACCCGGGTACAAGGGAAAATGTGGGTCTCAATTTCCATCATATGAAAATATTTTTCCACCGTTGACGTCTCCGAGAGCTTCGCCATAACCATCCCAGTTTACGATCTTGAGCCACAGGCCGAAAGAGGTTCCAGAGCCCGGGGTTTCAACTGCTGCACGTCCGTTCAGCGAATAAGAGTCCGGCACGTCAATCCCAGCACCCCAGGAGAAGATCCGGCCACTTGAGCTCATCCGAGGAGCTTGCCGCAGACTGCAGAAGTTGCAGGTTAGTTTTATAAGAAAATATTGGCGCTTGAAGCCTGAAACTTACCATAAAGCAAGAGTACGACCTGAGGAAGCCGATCCCAGGCATACCAAACATCCATTAAAAGCCATAGAGCAGGAAATTGCAATAACCAAAGTTGAGGTTATGTTTTTCCAAAAAAACCGACGCTATGAAAAACAAATAAAATAGCGTGCCTTCAAGAGCTGAAACAAAAAACAAATTAATGCCGGGAAAACAACCTAATTCAAATTACCGATAAGACTTTGATCGATTTCACGATATTTATCAGCCAATAGCCGCAACCTTGCAAACGGTGTCCATCTTGGTTAACACTTGAACTAATTGCAAATTTTCGATTGTGCGTGTTTAAGCTAATGCGGAGAACAGATCCGTACTTAAACAATTTTAATAAATTATGCATTCAGGGTGGACCTAACAGAGACGAGTCTTTGCTTTATCGATTTGAGCTAGCGTATTGGATTAATTGCAGATAAATAAAATATTATAAAGGGCATACAACTATTTATTTTTATCTATCAATTAATAAAGAACTTTCAATCAACCTAAGATTTGATAACACGAATACAAAATATATTTGCGTGGTACCCTTATTAACATATTACAACACTAATTAATTAATTAGACATACCATTCCAATATATGAATTGCGCCGAAATGATAATATCACCAACTTGGTTTATCACCGACTGAGACCACCACAGATTAAATCTACATCCGAATGGAATTAACACCAACATAAACTACCACCACCTAGGCTTATTACCGATTGGAAACACTTCCAACCACACCCAACAACCATTATCAATAATTTGGCAACAACTACAGTTATAAAGTAATTGATCGTACCAGCCTTTCAAATGCTTAAAATTTTGTTAACAAATTGATTATACTGCAATAAAATGTCGGTATTATGGTTTAACTCGTACATAGATTCTTTCAAAATAATAACTTATGCGATTTTATTGGTTTAGGGAATGGAATATTTTGGTTGGTTTGTAAGCTGCTGTTCGAGAGAGATCCAAATCGTATTTTTTCAAATACAAATAAACCACGACAAATTTCACATCCTTCTCCAATTAGCATTCGGTCAAAGTAGAGATGGGCGCGTGAGCGGGTATTCACTCATGTCAAGCACATTTCAGGCTTGCTTTAAACACTCACGTTCACGCACACTCACGCTCACGTTCACTCACGTTCACGGCGTGACCCGACACTCACGACGTGACCCGCAGCCTTTATTTGAAAACAGAATGTTCAAATTTAAAACTAATGAAGGACCCGCAACAGAACTAAAAGCTCGAAAATAAAATGCTTTGCACGTGAAATGATTTACGTGATATGTTGCAATCAAATACTAGACACAAATACAATAGCTTACAACAAGGGATAAATACTGATTTCTCGCAAAAAAGTTTCTTGAAAACGTCTTGAAGGACATTAGTGGTCATTGGAATTGACGTTTTCCTTACTGATACAAGTACAAGAAAGTATATGCTGCTAGGCAACACTTTGAATTTCTAGGTTTAAAGGTACTTTAACGTGTGCGAAACTAAACGTAAGTATTACTTGGTCGCCTATAGACGCAGACAGGCGCTTGACTGTAGACACAACATGCACAACACAACACAAGTGCGAAGCTCCGTCGCTGCAGGCTGCCACAGAGAAGTACAATGTCCTTCCGCTCCAGCTCTAGATCTTCCGCATATAGGGCAACGGAGGAGCGGGGTAACCTGCAGTCTTTTATTCGTAATCGCGGCTTGCAAGTTCACGACCGCACCCGCCGTGACCCCCTAGGTGAAAGTAGCGCAAATAATAGGTTTTTATAAGGCTCTCCGCGCAATTGCATCCAGTTCATTGGCTAATGCGACTGCTAAGCCAGCCGATGTTTTCAATATTCAATGCATATTCAGTTAAAACACTAATATTTTCTTCGCTCATCTTGTACGGTCACTAATGCCGCCGTTTGTAGGTATGTCGTTCGCCATTTTACCTCACAAGGACTGTAGCTTAGGAAACTTATGTTGTAAAGAGAGCGAATTTTGTTGTACATATTTTGGTTGGGTGGTGTTGGAATTTGGTGGAAAATTCTACAAATTTGCTTCCATCGAAAGTAAACTCAATCGCTGCTAATCCACATTTTTACAAACAATAAAATAACACAAAATTTGATGTTGGTATTTTATGAGGTAGTCAGAAAGTGAGTAGCGGTACACATCGGTAGTACTGTAAACAACCCATTTCTTCTTCTTCTCATGACTAAGGTTGCATTACTTTTTCTCATGACTAAGGTTGCATTATAAAACTAATTAAGTAAATGGTCTATTTTAGTCCATTCTTCTGCTAGAGATTTTGAATCCATTTTCACGCCGGCGCCGGTTTTAAAACATTGTCGAATCCCAAACTTTACTGTCTCTACATTACATCATTTCTACTGTCTTCTGCATCATCAACCAAACATAATCACACACCATCGCCAAAATTAAGGTCATCAACGTGTAGCACGCTTTATATTGAAATATTAAAAAATTATGTATCTGAAGGAAGAATACTATTTCACCATATTTCCATCTAAGTTTTCTTGAAAAACCGGCCATCTTAATTTTTTGCGTATGAGAAAACCTTTTTTTATGTATTTTAACCAATTTCGGCACTGCCTTCTTGTGGTCAATTGTGAAAAAAGGTTAACTATTTTACGCAGATTGGTGCACTGACTATGGTATCTTTCTTCAGGAGAAGCTCCACATTTTTCGAATGTTTCTAGCAAGTTTCCTGGTTGGCTAAATTCAAATAACACTTAACGTTAACGGTTAACATAGAAGAAAATTATCTATTTATAGAATTATACATAAAGTTACATAAAAACCTACATGTCTAAATTTATTGCATCAATAAGTCACTGTTAAACATTAACAATTACCCAAGATATAATTAAGAATAGCTGTAGTTTAATTAACAGAGACTGGTATTTGACTGAAACAGTATCGGTAGGGTTGAATTCAGCTTATTTTTAATAGTTTTTACTCGTCGTGGCAAATGCATATAATTTATGATGACTGATAATTAACAGGTTAATAGTGTAACGTCAAGGCAGAATAATGAATGTAATTAAAGATAGAGGTGTTTCGAAGCGTTATAAAAGTTTCATAAAGCGTTCTGAATTCATATCATTATGCCAACAATCGATACCGCAGCTGTAGGGTTACAAAGCAGTGTAAGGAGGCACATGAATGCAAAGAGCATGTGTAAATCAACCAGAAAAGGATAGAAGACTACAATACAGTGCTAAAGAAATAACTTATGAAACTAATAAACTTATAAACTAAAAGTGCATAAAAGCAATCAAAGTGCGGTTCAAGTGCAAACATAATTTAGTATTTACGGAAAAACATTGTAAAACCTTTCTTGAAACAATTGTTAATTTGTTGCTATAATACCTAGATGATCAGTTGTTACTGTTTTATAAGGGAAGCCAAACCAGAAGCTGTTGAAGATAGTGGCTCCCAAGTTTTTATTGATTTAGAACATTAAAAGTTATAATTTGTGTCAGTTGTTGGGTTTTATTTATGCTCCAGTGTGGAGAGTCGAGTTGTGCATAATTTCGTAAAGTTCCAAAATGCAGTTCCAGAGGAAATTGATCCTGAAGCTTCGCGTATTATTGTGTGACTTCGAAGGGATATCTTGGCTAATTGTGGAGCTGCGGGAAGCAGATAGCCGTATGCAGTGTGTAGAGGAGCTTTTTTGTGGCATTCAAGAAAGTATCAGTAGTTAGCGGCGTTCCAGAGCACAGTGGTTGGCGTCCCTTAGAAACGTGATCTGGATCCGAGGTCAACCTTTAAAGTTCGATTCAAAAAGGCTGAAAGCCGTTACATGTGAACAGCAGCATTCAGCACCTAGGGAAGACTTCGCTCTTGGCCCAGAAACAGGTAGCAGCCACAGCGAGCGTTCCGGAAGGAAATTACGAGGTTGGCGTCATTCCATTGTGCAGTGGACGGAAATGGATTCGTAAAGCAGGAAATAAAACGGTTGCCTGTTGGCGTTACCTATGACGTGAAAATAAGACAAATGCAGGTTAGCTAAACAACATGATTCGTTAAATTGCATTGTGATTACTTACCTGAGGCGAATGTATTTATTGTTGGTCGATTTTCTTTCGATTCGGCTGGATTTTTATGTGTTCGATCAGCTCTCTCTTTCGTCAGTCTTTGAGGTTAAATGTCACTTATTTAAAAGTGAAAATTTGCTGTACAAGCATAGATTTTATACTGTGTTACATCCCAACCCTTTGATATTGAGGTCCCAAAATCTAGCCGGGGCATTAATTTGATTTAGTTGCAAATATTTAAAATATAGGGGGCAATGTACCATTTATTATTGCATTTATTAAAAATAATCGTAATTATTAATAAGATCTGAGAGAGCCAGTTATTCAAATTAAAACTGTATAGTAATTGTGCTAATATAAACAAAAAGTGGAGAATGACATTACTGCAATATGTATTAAAAAAAATACTGCGATAAACATAATCTAAGCCGATACAGTTATAATAGGAAGTATTAATAGTTTAAATAGTAAATAGTTTAAAAATGTTTTGTAAATGTGTTAATTTGAATTTTCAATTGTAATTGGCCTTGAAATAATTTGAATTTTTGCAAATGTAGTAAAAATAGCGTTAGCATTAACTTGAATATAAAATTGTGATCATTGACTTTATAATAACAATGTAGGATTGATGTAAACAAGAGCAATTGGGAAAAGCAAAGCCAAGCTTTGGGTGTGTATTATGGCTTCCCCACAAAATTTAATTTAAAAGTTAATAATAATTACTTACTTTTCCAATTATAAAGTGTTTCAACTTGTTGCAGTGTTTTTGGTAGGCTATAGAGAACTTTGCATTAATTCCTGGCACCTATGCAGAAGGTAAAAGTGTTCAGCAGTGCTTCGAACGTAGCTGGTGTGTTTCGGTGGCTGATTTGGAAGTCCTAGGAAGAGTAGTTGGAGCCCTGGAAGCTTGAAGTAGGAACCGATCTTCGTGAAAAGCAGCGAAGCCCTAGGTGTGGGGCCAAGGACCTGAGCTAAGAGCAAAGAGAAGCGAAAGAGCTGTAAGCGGGTGGTGACGCATCGGCGACTTGTACGGCAGGCCAATGGGCCTGATTTGTGCTCAAATATCCATCATAGAAGTCAAAAAAGGTCAGACATTTATTTGTTCTGAAAGCAAAGCAGTGAATTTTTTGTGGATTATTTTTGTGCATTTCCTGTGTTAACGTCCCTTAAGGGGTATCTGGTTACTTACGTATTAATCATCTAGGCAACTCATCTTACGTAATAGCCGAAATAATTGTTAAAATTAGAAAAGCTACTCAAATGTTGGATTTTGTTCGAACGCGTCTCCTTTTTCCTGTCTAACGCAGTGATGGTGACTTGGTTGCAGAAGGGACTCAACTAAGATCAGGTTTTGATCTTTTGTTTTTAAGCGAAATTAAACAAGACGCGATCAGTAAACCAGTGTAGAGGCTCACCCGATTGCTATCAATTCGGACTATTGTACAGTTCGCTTCACGAACTGCATACCTGAATAATTAATTTCCCAACCATGGCGTCTCGGTTAATTGCGACCGCATTTAATTTAAATTGCTGTGGATCATGCTTGTACTTTTGCTGGACTGTTGTGTAAGTGTTTGTCTTCGCAAGCCGAAGGTTATTGAGGTGCACCTTAAATTGGCAAATAATTATTTGAAATTTCTACTAGTTTAAGTAATAAAATTGGTTTTGTTTGAAAGAATTAGCCAACAAATCGATTTGATGATAACTGTACTCCAAAATCCGCTTATTGTTATCGAAGAAAATTGTCTCTCTGTTGCTGTGCTTATTGTTCAACCAGTATGCTTTTTTTCTTCTTCGAAGGGTTCATTTTTGGGTTCACCTCAAACGGGTTTTTCTGTCTCAGGTAAACAGATGTTACAGACTTTTTCCATGTGATAATAACCGAAATTCGCAATAAAATAGCGATTTAAAATGGCCACTTACCATGTCACGTATTGCGGAAATTACTCTTGCTTTTGCAAACGTGGTTTTATATAATTAACAATAGAAATAAGAATTGATAATACTGAGTTGAGTCCTAACCTGATTTCCTTTGGGGCTAGGGGTTTCTTATGCATCATGCAATGATTGCAGGTAGTATTTTGATTAAGAACATACTTGCTAGTCCTCGCTCGTGACCCATGAGTGCAAACACCAATGCAGTTTTTTCAATTCAAGTTAAAATTTTCCGTCGGTGATTTGGAATCAGTTCTTGGCCATGGTTCTTTCGCGAATTTTATTCAGTGTCATGTTTAGAGGCAAAAACGTTTATACATATTACATGCTTTGCTCCTTACTATTACTACTGTTTCTGAAAAATTCATATTATGTACTATTGTATGATGGGGTGAGAATATCGTAAAAATTCACAATTTGAAAGGAGGTCGCGAAAACTAACAATTTAGAAAACGCAGTCTTATTTATAGATGTAATGATTAAGTTCAAGGCAATTTCACCAATGGCTATATTTAACTTTTCTTGTGCTACTAAGAACCTTCCTGTAGTTATGGACCTAATCCAGCAGCAGCCAATTTAAAACGCTACCCTATTTCAGTATTCGGAAGGGGCGACTTTTATGGGAGTATTATCAAAGGGTGCAGTAATTAGAATACTCAGGCTATTTTCGACCAAATATTTGCCCAGTCAAATTAATAACCGAGGTATTAATTCGTAGCTGCAAAGGGAATGCTAATTGCTGCCGATGCCTAATTTGAAACTTTTCGTTGGCGCGCTGTTGACGTCATCGAGAAAACTGAGGCGATTAGTTTACACTAACTCCCGGAACACGAAGAAGAATAGGGCAACGAGAGTGAGGATCGAGCGCCCTTCGGGAGCAACAATTCTAGGATAGCAGCAAGGACACTTTCTCTAGAGATGCCAGCTAATGACACTTAATGAGTTCCAAAAGTTGCACACTTTTACTTCGTCGGCTTAGCCGATGAAATTAAGCTCCAGACTTTCGTGCGCTCTTTGCCCTAAGCATGCTAAGTGTGGATTTAGTGCCTGCATGCGTGGATTTAATTTCCCCCGTAGCTCGGGATTTATTGTCACGGTATCTTGAGCATCGTATTTGTATGCAGCTCTTATGCACCCTGCGAAAGTCCAGATAACAAATTGTTTGGTACAATTGCAGAGGAGGTGTTAGTGGAATGACAAATGCAGCTATTATTCCCAGAAGTTTAGTAACATTGTTCGTGATGATAGCATATGTCTTCGCTGAAAGTATGGCCGATGCAGAATAAAGAAAGTTTTCAGATAAATAGTTCTAGTTTAGCAGAGACGGCTAATAGCTGGTGATGTTTGTGCATTTTTAAATTATTGGAATACAGGAACTGATGTGTTTTATTTTTAGTAATTTTAGTTTAAGTGCAGCAGTTTTGTTATTATAATCGCTCCTGCGCCTGTAGCAAAACACAAGTGATAAGTCAGAGGAGGTGTGATTTGAAATCGCTATTTTTGTAATAACTTGCATTGGATTTGTGGAGGGGGAAAGTTAATTAATACATACCGTATTCGGTTAGTCTATAGCTGTAATACAGATATAGATATATATTGCTCGCATGACATCACAACGCCTGAGCTCTGTTAGTTAGCTATTTTAAACCACAAGGCTACAATTGGTTAATTCTCTTAATGGGCATGGTACCGATCAAGCGAAGTAATAACAAACCTAAATAAAATACATCAATTAGTACTCAAGCTAAAACTATATATTAAACTTGCTTTCCGGATATTGTCTTCTGAAAAATCTACACGAACTGAATGATATAAAGAAAAACAATGTTATTGTTGGGTTTCAACAAACAATCTTTGCTGTTATAACCAAATTATGCATGTGGCAGATTATAATCAGCTTAACCCGTTTACTACTCTTATTACAAATAAACACATGATACGAAATCGAAAGGGTTAGAAAATAAATGAATGGAAATCGTTAGATAACAAGTAGTCATCCACCAACTGTAGGGTTAAGTCAGAAAAAGACTGATGGTCGCTTTTCGCCTACAATAATTGAAAGATTTAGATTTTACTCCTATCGGGAAACGTCAGATCTGTTATAAGGCTCCCAGAAAATTAAAATAATTAAAAGGTTTGACCTTAGCTACGTGCTAGGAAATTCAATTCTGCCTGAAGCCGAATCTTTCATTCAGAGGGAGTGTACTGCTGCTTCACGCGTCTGCAGGTCCTTTCCTTGGCATAAGGCTTCACTTTAAACTAGATATATCGCAGTAGCGCAAAAACGGGAGAAAACGAGGAACTGGACTGGAAATTAAGTAGAAAGAACTAGAAAACCTATAAACGACAACTTTTATAGAGCAGTAGCCCACACGAAAACAGATAGAATAACATTCTACCTTAGATCGTGGGTGGCCAACGTATGCTTTACTTTTAGGAAGATACTACATCCTGCAGCAAACAGATGGGATCATGAAAAAAAGCTGAATTTGTCCCATAATTTTGGCTAAACATCTTCGAAAGGAAAATGGGCGTACAAAGAATTCGTTTCTCAATCATTTCTGAGATAAGATACAATTTTATTTTAATATAATGGCGGTACAAAATTTTTGTGAACACTAAATATTGTTATTTAACGTGTAAGAAGATCGTAAAAATTAAATATAGAAGAAAACTTCTAATCACAGATTCACACATTAACATTTAAATTTTTTTTTGGCAAGGAAACAATTTCAATTCAATTATTTACGGACCAACACAACATGAGAAGTCTCCACCATGAACTTGGCCTAAATTACGACAGAGATAGATTATTGTTATGGAAAAAGAAACGTTCTCATAATTTCAAAATGTTGATGTGTGACTCAGTAATGAGAAATTTTATTCTTCTTCTCTTTGCCGAACGGGTTTTGTTTCCGACTTACTAGACATCAAAGTTTGCAGTTGTAATTTTAATTTTTAATTTTAAGATATAAGATCAATAGATGGTATTAACATTTATTTGGGTAGAAGTTGGCCATGGTTAATTTTTTAAAGTTTTATCCTCCTATTTATAAAATTTTGCAGGCTATAGCGTAATTATACAGTAGATGTCAGGTAAATAAGTTGTTTGATTACTATACAACCAAATGTGTCTTTCAAAAATACCATAACCAAAGCACTACTTCAAAGATGTTACGTTCATTAAAAAAATGATACCAGATATAACTCTAGCAGAAACTATAATCAGTCTATGTGGTATACTCGTATTTGGAGTATGTAATTATTTAATTTTAATATATTAGTAAACTTTTAAATCCATTTTTTGCACACTTACCTTTAAAGATGACACTCTTACAAGCACTAATCAATGCCAAAAATTAACGTTTATAAAATTTGAACAAACGCAAGAAGGCATAACGACCGCATCGAACGCATAAAGGAATTTTATGATAATTTCGTTCGTTTGCAACATTCAATGTAAAACTAATTGTACACATAATATATATATAAACAACTATTATTTATAAGTTGGGAAATAATTTGTTAATTGTATCTTACAAGAAGGACAAGACAAATTAACAAAGTTTTATTTTTCTTGTGCTAAACTTTGTATTGAAAGTTTAACAAGCTATCAGTATTAGTATAAAAAGAGAGAATAAATTACAATGTCAACATATAATCAAGAAGCAACGAAATATAGCATCAAGAAACGGGTTAGCCCAGAGTAATTATCAACTATGACATAAAAAATTGTTTGTAAAGTAGCTTTACTTTACTTACCATAAATAATGCACTGAAAAGTTCCTGAAGCTGGGACGGTAAACCAGATATTTATTTCTTGTGCAAATTTTGCTGCAAGCGGTCGTCAAATAAGTTGTACATACAGTGGTTTGAAAAGCTCTCCATATTCGTTCTGCTGAGTTACTCATTAAGGAGTTGGACCTAAACACAGAATTTAATTAAAAAAACTAAAACAAGGAAGCGCTGTCAGTTATGTAAATAACATAACAGGATACGTGACGTGACAAGACGGCGAAACATTTTTTTTGAGCAGGGTACAAACAAACAATTAAATATGGAGAATTGTTGTGTTCTCAGTACAATTTAAATAATTAATTATTTTAAAGAACCGCAATTTCTGTCTTGTGTATCTAATTTGCATGATTATTATTAATGATTTTATAATGTGAGCTTATCGTAATGTTTTCTATGTAAATGCTAATTTCGCAGCTGCAAATTGCTATATGTCGTACCAAAGTGTAGATGCAGCCGATAATGATCATTATTTTTAACCTCGTATACTCACGCTTAGCAGTTTAAGAGCGTAAATACGCTTGACATACTAAAAAACCATATTTATTTAAACTGAGCGTTTTGATAAGGTGGTCCCATGGACCTTTGGGATATACACGACGTTTATAACATTGTTTGATAATACGCTAACGTGTAGCATTTCTTTTTACTGTATTTATAATACCTATCTGCATTACATGTATTCAATTCACCGGAAATCAAGTATAATGCTTATTGTTGTATGAAATTAGAACTTGGAATCTAGTGATTTGTTGAATTTGATTGCACATCAAAGTACAGCTTGTCTCAGGGATATTTTCCCTTATGTCATGTACATATGAAGCAAATACACAAATCTAGGATGTGTTGTCTTACTAACAACGGGAAACGTATGCAAGCACAATAATTTCAGATTATCTGCGTAACTGCTTCATACTGACATAACGCAGATAATAGACTCCTGGGATGAACTGGAGCAAATTGTTATTACCCTGTGCTTGAATTATTCTTGCTAAGTTATCTTCTCTTTATTTTAGTCTCTCATAATTGAGTACTGAACGTAGGAGCCTGCCAATATTTTCTATTGATTTCTATAGTTCCCTGTTTTTATCCATCCTACTCCAGATGTTAATTTTCATTTTCCGTCCACTATATGGTGGTCTTCCTTGTCTCTTCTTCACATTGTAACGTTATCCTGTTAGTCAAATTTACTAAAGGTGCAAATAGTGTGCACGAAATTTGATTGGCGCTAATTCCCGTTACAATCTTTGCCTACATCTCCATAGCGTTCGAATCTTCGATAAGGCCATTTTCGCTGCTATGCTTGGATGTACGGTTGTAACACTACCTGGTTATATTTATTTTAGTAAATTAAACGATAGCATTAATACGTTATGCCCTTATTAATGGTAGCTTCTGTTTGGGAGGATTCGGTTTACTTATACTTTGATTGATTCAAAGAAACAAGACTTAACAGAAGACACATTTATTCTTTGCTATGTAGATGTCATAAAATAAAAATTAATCCTTTACTAAATTATATACAAGTTATTTTTGTATTTCGTTCCGATCTTGTATTGGCCCCTAGAACGGTAGGCCACCTGAGTTACATCGGCGTAAGACGGCGATGTTCACTATGGTGACAGTGCTGGGATTCGTTTCAATGTTGGCTGCTCGTGGACGTGGGTGTACTTGAGATAACCCACATGCACGTCTACGCGTGTCAAGGTTAATGTACGAATTATTCTTCGACAAGGTAATTTCGGAGTTTTGCTAAATTTATCGGAGTCGTTTATATCCTCGTGAAATGCGATACGGGCCTCAAAGTCTAAAATCTAACCTCGGAAACTTTGGGCAACAAAATACTTGAAAGTATGTTAATATTTTAGTAAAACATTAGCTGGCACGTTAATATTTTACGGGAATTTTGCCTGATCGCATTTTCAGCCTTCGGGGCTGTTGGATATTTAATTTGTCTTCGTTACCGGTGAAGCAACTTCAGCTGGTGAACGCCGATACCCAGCCGAGTGCAAAGTAAAATTTAATAATTTCTCGGATCTGCCGGAATCACAAACGATGCGATATCATTCATCCCGATATTCCAGATCTGAATTAATTCACACGCAAGCGACTAGGACAAGCCTCGCGAAATACCAACCCGCAGCTAGTTCACTTCGATAAACCTGAACTGAACGGTGCGGAGTCGAATGTTTCAGTATTTAAAAAGATACTAACATCCGGATTAACACAGTCCGATATCCCGGAGCTGTGTTCATCAAGATACCAACAGGTACCTTGTAGAGTCGAGTTTTTGGCTCGAGTTCTTCTGGTATGTTTCTCGTGGTTCAAACGGCGGGGAATTCTGTTTTATACGCTGCCCTCGGCTCGTCGGACATCGTCGTAGTCAGGAGGAGGGGTACTCTGAAAACGCGTTTACGATCTGAAGGCGCAGCTTGGCTTACCTGCAGGTCCGAGAGTATCGGGAATGTCGATTGTTGTTAAAGCGCACTTTTAAATGCAATAATGTTGGATTATTGTTAAATAGCATTTAAAATGGGAGCAAAACGTTACACGGTAAACCGGTACTCCACGCAGTTCTGCCTCCAACCTTCTCAAGAAATGGCCCGTATAAAGGAAGACTCCGCAGTCATTTCAAATCAATTGAGTCTTGAGACCTGAACTTCATCCTGATCACCAGGTCCCCTCCGGCGCCAGGCCCCCGCTCGCCTGATCAATTCCTGACTAGTTAGTGCCGGTCTTCTTCCTATCTAACTAGAAACGCCGTTTACATTTTAGCACCAGCTGGTCAACATAATCCAGGTGCCTAGAGGTAGGCAAATTGGTCCGTCTGCGTAAGTTCAGACCGACGAAAAACCTCTATCGTCAACGAGCTGGTCTTTGTAAAAAAGTTGTAAGTCCAGTTTATATTATTCCGAGTGGTACAAATTTATTGACAAACGACGTACCACGTCCAGCCAGGCTTTAATGCACTTCGAGTAAACATAGCCGACATCTTAAAACGCTTTATTGAAGTGAATTTGTCCGCCTGCCAAATCATAAACAACCCAGCACCACTTCATTGTTGCCATAGGTATAGCCTGTTTCAGATCCGCTTTAAGTCCGGCGTGCACTCAGTTCCACATTCAAATTTCCTTTGAGAGGGTCTAAGAGCAGCAACCAAGCCAAACTGAGGTGCTATTTGTGTTGCGGTCAGCGACTTAGAACACGATAGACCAAAAGGGGTCTTATTTTATATTTATCTGCATAACATTTTAATTACAAATTATTTTGTATATATCTAAACACAATATACAATTTAATATAACACTGTGTTATTCCTGTATTTTATACATTTGAGTACAACGAACCCGTGGCCATTTGAGTTTTACCCGAGACAAGCAGTTTGAAACTAAATGTAGTGAATTTTGGTCAAATTTAGAATAAGCATTTAAAAATAAAATTCAAAATTCCGATACAAACCAGCTGCATTATAACGTGTAATGGTTCCACTTATTTCGTACGTGATACAATCTGTTAAACCTTTTTCCATTGTTTTAACTTCCTGATACGATAGAGAATTGTATCTTAAATTCTTGTTTTATCTTTAAAAGCAACATCAACTATTAATCTTTCTAGGGATTTCTGACCATTAGCAGATTCATACATATTCGTTTTTGTAAATGTCTATGTAGATACTTCATAGGTAGAGACTGGTAAACTGCACATATTGAGCACTCTAGCTCATAGATGTTCCATATTATTTAAATTTAATCTTTCAGACTGCTCACCCTAGTCTTATTCTTCTGCTAATTTTGAACCTCTAATTTTCTTTGTTTAATTATGTGTTCTTCTGAAGTGTATAAATATATTTCTACAGTTTTATCGGTATTTCCTACTAATATTTCTTTCTCTTCTTCTAGGATAGTCATAATTTTTTGGATTGCTATGTTAATTTTTAATACTACTAATTGGGATCTCTGTTAACATTTGTTGTAGGTCTTCACAAAGTTATCAGCAATTAACATTAAGTTGTATGAGATGGTTTAGTTGTTCGCCATTAATATTAACACGTTTTTCTTTTAGTACATTTCTGTAAGCGTTCTGTACAACAAAAATAAACAGTTACGAAAAAATTGAGTTTAGCGTCTCGTAGCTCTCTTTATTGGAACATTGTCTATATCATCGAGTAAAGTTGTCATATCCTGATAGATGTATCGTTGTAATTAGTTGTATCTGGAATATTTTATGTTGAGCTGTAGAATCTTTTCTATAGCTTGGTAGACTAATTTCCCAGAAAAAGTCTTGCGAGAAATTTGGGCAAAGTAGGTCCCTGCAGACTTTCAAATAATTTGCGGTTTTACCAGTGTTGTTACGTTATGAATACGACTCTCGATTATTCAGATTCACTGTCATCTGAAAAATTTTCGACTGCAACGCATAGATTACCAAAAATCCTCGGGCTATCCGAGCCGTGAGCAGACGTCGCCCTTAATCAGAATTGGCCGCGTCCATGTTTTACTGCAGATTGCAGAAACCTTAGTGCAGTTCAAAATGTTCAAAAACGGCTAAGTTTGTCGTTAAATTAATATGTAAAGGCCTTTGTTTGGAAAAACAGCGTATGGGTACCGTGTGTTGTTTATTTTATGGCAGATCGCCAGTTGTTCACGGTTAATTCCGAATTTAAATTTCTTCAACTTTCCCGTAATGGAATAGGAAGCACGTGTGTGCTTTCCTTGCTTTCAGTTAGAGCGTTTAATAGTGTGCTAATAGTAGACACGCGCCGTTTAAACGACGTCCTGTTGATGGAAGCACAACAAGGGTGGTACCGGGCATAAGCTTGAAGCCTCTAGCATCTCCAAATGCACCATGTGTGCATAACGGCCCAAAGCGGGATCTGAGGTAGCACCAACCCCTTTGCAGAGCAATCCCTATTATGGCCGACTTCTTATGAAAGCAGGTATCCAGCTGTAGTTTAGAGAATAATGTGCTTATCAGAATACGAACATATCTATGTGGTGCTTAAGCTAAGAAACGTTCATTTAATTAGCAACTAGCTTTGGCTCTGTGAATTGCCATATATTTCAGTGTACTTTTATAATATATTGTTATGATACACTATATTCTTTGATAATTTAAAAATGAATACTAAAGAAACAGTTTAGTCAAATAAATTTGGAAGTCAGATATAAGCAAATTAATGGATCTAAATACATGTTAAAGTATAATGAAATTAACTTTCTTATTATTGGTTAGTCAAATAATAGCATAATGATTGATTACTCAAACTTAATCTGTAATAAGAAAATTCTGAATAGGAATAAATACCAAGGTTACTACTAAAATGTATCTGTTATGATAAATAAAATAAAATATCTGTTTTGATTATATAAAAAAATGTATATAGGAGGCAGCAAGAATCGTGTCTAGTAGTAATAATTTGTAATTTGTTTAATTAGTTACTAAAAAAAAACAACTCAAAAATGTATACATAATTTGATATGGGTGTGATTTTCGAATAAAGAAACATTAATAAATGTTGTATAATTTGTAAATGTTATGGTTGGTACAAATTATATGGGTTAAAAGCAAAATCTTCGAGGTGGAAACATAAAATAAAATATTAAAAACAAGAAATAAAGGGACAAGCTTTGGTTAGTGAGGATATTATTGATAATACATTGGAAATGGAATACAAGCTACAAACAAGAGGTTAGTACGTGCAGCGAATTGTTTTTGGGAAACCTGTGGGTATCATTGAAGACGCAGGACCATCTAAAAAAAAAGACAAATTCATATTTGGAACAAGATTTATGCTGACACTTACCAGAGAGGGATCGGAGCCGCAGTAATCCAGTACAGGAGCTAGGAGAGCTGAAGTTGACAGCAGCAGGGGACAACGACAGGAATCCAGTATAGGATGTGGAAGTTTTGAAGTGGATGGCAATAAGGTAATGCTGGGAGTTTACATTCATCGCAGGTGATGCAGTTTGGATAAGGACCCAGCAGGTGTTTGAGTGCAGTCGGAGTGAGGATCCAGTTTGGAAGGATTTTGGCAGTACTAACAAGCAAAGTGTTAAATCAGGTTTGTGTTTTAAAAGGTTAAATGAAACATTTATAAAGCTATAACTAGTAAAAAGGTATAAAAATAAAAATTGAATTTCATACTTACATAAGAGATTGGTAAAAGAATTGCATATTAGATCTTATTGTAAAAACCTTGATATTCGTTCTGAATTTTGATTAATTTGACGTTAGGTGTCAATTTTTTGAAAGTCAATGAACTGTCAATTAAACAAAGAGAATTTGACAAGTCAATCATTGGGTTACTAGATATTGCGAACCACCTGAGAGAGTTTCATTAATAATATTGTAAAATACGGATTTGAATTGAAAGTTAAAAATAAAGGGCAAAATAGTAATACGATAATTTAAAAAAATTTATCAGCTAGCATAACATAGCAAATTTTATGGCGCCCAACGTGGGGCATAGAAAATTGATGTAGATTGTCAATGTCAGGTAATTGAAAAGTCAAACGTAAGATTAGAAAATACAATCAAACCCGTTTATTTGAATATAGCTGATAAACCAGGTTTATGGTTAATTTGTAATTAACAATCACGAATAAAAGAACAGAATTGTAAAAAGGTAAAAGGGTATCGTAACTAAGTTCTTTTAAAAAAAAAATAGAGTAACAGAATAAGACATTTAATTTGAGTAACTAAAGTATTGGATAACGGATTCAATTGGTAAATCAAATATAAAGATATACGATTCATTATAAAGGGTTATAATAAAAAAATAGGTATATTTAAACAATTTAACTGAAAGATGGCAGATAAAAGGGTTACAAGGAAAGGCAAGAAGGTGGAAGAAGAGAAAGAAGAAGGACCAGAACAGATGGAAGTAGTGGCGAGTAGCGCAGGAGTAGAAGGTGAAGAAGGACAGCTAGAAATGGAAGTACAAGGAGACCAGGTAAGGTTACAGGAAGAACATACAGAAAAAGATGACAGGATGAAACAAATAATGGGAATGATGCAGCAAATGCAAATGCAAATGCAATCATTACAGTCAATGGAAAGAATGATGCAGCAAAGTAATAAGGATACAGCAGAGCTGAGGAAGGATTTTGCGAAGAATGCGGAAGAGTTGAAAAAGGATTTGCAACAGGCAATTGAGGAGCAAAAAGAACAGGCAAAAAGGATGGAAGAATCGATATTGGGATTAAGAGAAGAATTTAATAAGGTGCAAATCAAGAATAAGCAAGAATTGCAAGCACAAATTAATAAGATGAGTGAAACATTAGGAAGTTATAAGGAGGAACTCAAGAATGAGGTGAGAAAAGAAAGACAGGAGGAACGCAAAGAGATAGAAGAAAATTTAACAAAGATTATGGAAACTAAGTCAGTACAGGATAAAGAAGAGTTAGATGGAAAGTTAAAGCACATACAAAGTCAAAGTAACCAGATGCAAGAAGAAATTAAAGATAATAAAAGCAGAGTGAACTCATTAGAAGAAAGTCAGTCGACCAAGTTAAAAGGGGTAGAAGATTCATTGAAGAAAATACAAGAAGGCACAGGAATCCAAAATGGAAGTTTAAGAGGAAATTACATGGGGATACAAGCAGATATGTTGCCCATTTTTGAAGGTAGGATAGGAGAACAGCCGATGACATACTTAGTGAAATTAGATGACATAATGAAGTCTGTGTTTGATGAACAAAAACGACTGCAAATTATTAACATGACCCTAAGAAATCATGCTGACATTTGGCACAGTATAGTTAAAAATAAATATAAAAATTATCAGGAATTTAGGCAGTTATTTATGAGTCAGTACTGGAGCAATGCACATCAAGCTCAGGTAAGAACGCAATTAACAACGGGTAGGTTTTTTGAAGGAGGCAGTACTAGAGAAATGTATGTAATTAATAAGTTTAATAAAGCACAACATCTAACGCCTGCACTGGCAGAAGAAGAGATAATTCAACATTTATCTCGACATTTAGAAGGGGAAATAACAAGAGCTGTAGCGGTCCAAAATATTAAGACCATGAAAGATTTCTTGGAAATAGTTCGAAATTATGATATGGCTATTGGTAACAAATATCGAAATTTTAACAAGAATGAAGGGCCTAATTTTCAAAATTTTAGTAAAAGAAAATTTGATGAAGTACAACAAAATAAATTCAATTTTGGCAGAAGTAATCACAACAATTTTAGACATAATGATCGAAACTTTAATGCATATAATTATAATAGGAATAATGACAGATGGAGAGGTGACCAAAATAAGAATTATTACGAAAAAAACCAGGAAAGGAACTACCCGAACAAATATGATAACAACTATGATAGAAAAAGATACAGGAATATGATTGACGAGAAAAATCAGGAGAAAACGAACCAAGAAGAGGCAAGAAATAAATATCCCAATCGACAATATGTAAATACAATATTTAGACAAGATTACAATAAAGAAGAACCAATACAATAAAATCGGAAAGAAGAAGCTGAGGTGTATGAAGGTACCTCAGTAGATAAAAAAAAACTTCAATTTTAGTTAATTTAGTTAAGAACCTCACGTGTTTTAACACTAATTATGAGAATAATGGGGAATTTTTACTGGAAGACGAAGAAGAAGATAATCAAAATTCAAATTTACCATTTATTAAAGTTTTTTTAAATAATACTGAATATTTAGCTTTGATTGATAGTGGTGCAATGGCATCTTTAATAAATGAGGAAGTAATTTTAAATAATTTAGATGTCCTGTACAAGAATATAATTAAAGTAAATAAAATAGATTTGCTATCAGCAACCAAAAGAAAGATATCAACCACAAACCGAGTGTTAAATGTAAAGATAAGTATAAATCAATGGGAAGATTTTGTTAGATTGTTTATAATAAAAGGTCTCACTGTCGATATGGTGTTAGGAATTGATGTAATTCAGCAATTAGGGATTCATATTGATGGAACACAAAAGTGTATTCATTTAAAAGGGGTAAAAAAATCTTGGAACTGTACTAATAGTGTCAGCCGAGAAAATAAGTGTGTTCAATTAGATAAAATTGGAGATACAATGAAGTATAAGGAAGGTATAATAATTAATAATAATGTAATATGTGATATACAGAGTGATAATAATTATAAGGGGGTTTTGCTGAATGATTTGAAAATAGCTGAAAATAATAAGCAATATGAAGGCCGAATACTAGAAATAATCAACAGAAATAAAGATATTATTAATGGAAAGGTAGGACAAGCACAGAAATACATTCATAAGTTGCAGGTTGACGAAACGAAAGGTTTTAATAGCAAATCTTATCCTATTCCATTTGCATTAAGAGAACAAGTAAGGAATGAAATTAAGAAAATGATAAAAGATGGAGTAATAGAATCCTCAAAGAGCAATTTTATAAATCCTTTAGTTGTAGTTAAAAAACGTGACGGTTCTTTACGTTTATGTTTGGATGCACGCAGAATTAATCAAATAACAAAGCCACAATACGAATCTCCACAAACGATTGATGGATTGTTAAGCAGAATTTGGGATAAAAAAGTTTTTACAAAATTAGATTTGAAAAATTCGTTTTGGCTGATTCCGCTACATGAAGAATCGAGAAAATATACTGGTTTTAGTATTGATGGGGAGATTTTTCACTTTAAAGTGGTACCATTTGGGCTATCGACTTCTTGTGCAGCTTTAGTTAGAGCAATGCAGAAAATATTAAACCAATTTGAAGACTTTTGTGTGCATTACGTCGATGATATTTTATTGTTTTCTAAAAACGAACAACAACATTTACAACATTTAGCAATTGTAATAGAGACATTAAACAAAAATGGATTAAAACTGAATATTTTAAAATGTGAATTTATGCAAGATAATGTAAAATATTTGGGATATGAAATAAGTAGAAATGGAGTAACCATAAATGAAAAACGTCTTGAAGAAATCAAGAATTTACCTCGTCCAACAAATCTAAAAAAATTAAGGGGGTTATTAGGTGTTTTCAATTATTACAAAAGGTTCATAAGTAACTACTCAGAGTTGACATTACCATTAGTGCAATTATTAAGAAAAGATGTTAAATGGTCTTGGAATGAAGAAAGAGAAAAGGCAGTGAATACTATCAAACAGAGGTTTTATGAAGGATTATTGCTGAAATATCCGAATTTTGAAGAGAAGTTTATACTACGTACGGATGCATCTGATCAAGCAATTGCAGCAGAACTAATACAAGTTCAAGATGGGATAGAAGTACCCATATGCTTTATATCAAGAATATTAAAAGGGTATGAAATTAGATACACGGTAGCAGAGAAAGAAATGTTGGCAATTATATTCGCAATTAATAAACTGAAATTTTATTTAACAGGGAACAAATTTGATATTGAAACGGATAATTCTGCGATTTCGTTTTTGAAAAATAA
Organism: Agriotes lineatus; assembly: GCA_940337035.1. Lineage (NCBI taxonomy): Eukaryota > Metazoa > Arthropoda > Insecta > Coleoptera > Elateridae > Agriotes > Agriotes lineatus. Next base: position 79,328,746 of record OW679203.1, read on the forward strand.
AACTTTCCATAATGACAGGTTATACAGATGGGCATTGTATTTACAACAATACGAATTTGATATCAAACACAGGCCAGGAAAGTTAAATGTAGTTGCAGATTTCTTAAGTAGAAAAGATATACCTAACTATGAAAAACCGAAACAGATCCTGATTGGAATTGAGAAAATTTATGAGGAAGGAAGATTGTCGAAACAAGAAGTTTTAAATAAGCAGAACGTAGAAGAAATTCAAGAATTAAAAACGTTAGTATTACAAAGTCAAGATAACAATTATAAAGGGTATCAAATTAAGGAAAACTTGTTGGTAAAGGTCATAGAAAATAAAGAATTATTGGTTTTAAGTAAAGAAGACATGTTAGAAATCGTAGAGGAAATTCATACAATATTTGGACATTGTGGAACTAGAAAAGTTTGGTTAATGTTTAGGGAATGTTTTTATACGAAGAATGATATTAAATTAATTAAAAAACTCATTCAAACGTGCCAAATTTGTCAATTCGCAAAGGAAAAGAACTTCAAGAATCAGAATATTGTAAAAAGTATTAGGGTAAATGAACCGATGGAACTAGTAGCTATTGATTACTTATCAAACTTAGTTACAGGACAATATGGGTTTAAGCATATTCTGATTATGGTAGATGCATTTTCAAAATTTATAAAGTTATATCCAGCGAAAAATTGTAATACTGAACATGTTATTAAGTCAATTAGAAATTTTGAAGAACAAGTAGGTAAACCAAAAAGAATTTTAGCAGATAACGCAACATATTTTAGAAATGCAAGATTAATAAACAATTTAGATAAAAGGGGGATTAAGATTTGTTTCTGTAGCATAAGACATCCTCAAAGTAACATTGCAGAGAGGTATATTAAAGAAGTAATTAAATATTTAAGAATATTAACATATAAACAGCATAATAAATGGGTTCAATATTTGCTAGATGTGGAGAATTTCATAAACAATGTTCCAAATACAACGACTGAGATTAGTCCAATTACTTTGTGTCAACAAATAATTCCAGCTAGACCATGGAGAAGAGAACAATGTGATGTTGAGATAATGCAATTGTTAGATAAAGCTAAAAGCAGATTGAAAATAATTCATGATAGGTACGAAAATAAACAGAATAAGAAAATTAAGAAACGAGTACAATTTAATATAGGGGACTTAGTAATTGTTAAAAAACTTAAAGTAGCTAACCGAAAGGAAAAAATATGTGCAAAGTTATTATACACATATGAGGGACCATATCGGATACAGAAAACTTTTAATAACAGTACATATGAATTAATAAATGATACAGATGGACGAATTAGAGGAAGATTTCATATTACAATGATTTACCCATATATAACGAAAACTTAGAAAACATGAAAATCTGTAAATATTGCATAAAATGTTGTTGGTTGGTAAAGTTAATTATTTCGTTTCTATAGTAATTTTAAAATAGATAGATGTAAATAGGTGTTGATTGTTATTAATTTAGGTAATAGGATATTTGGATGGGTTCTACAAAATTTATTAATTAAATAACGAATTAAGAAAATACATTTGAAATAAAACGAGTTTATTAAAAATGTTTTTCTTAATTGAGGAATTATGTTATGATACACTATATTCTTTGATAATTTAAAAATGAATACTAAAGAAACAGTTTAGTCAAATAAATTTGGAAGTCAGATATAAGCAAATTAATGGATCTAAATACATGTTAAAGTATAATGAAATTAACTTTCTTATTATTGGTTAGTCAAATAATAGCATAATGATTGATTACTCAAACTTAATCTGTAATAAGAAAATTCTGAATAGGAATAAATACCAAGGTTACTACTAAAATGTATCTGTTATGATAATTAAAATAAAATATCTGTTTTGATTATATAAAAAAAATGTATATAGGAGGCAGCAAGAATCGTGTCTAGTAGTAATAGTTTGTAATTTGTTTAATTAGTTACTAAAAAAAACAACTCAAAAATGTATACATAATTTGATATGGGTGTGATTTTCGAATAAAGAAACATTAATAAATGTTGTATAATTTGTAAATGTTATGGTTGGTACAAATTATATGGGTTAAAAGCAAAATCTTCGAGGTGGAAACATAAAATAAAATATTAAAAACAAGAAATAAAGGGACAAGCTTTGGTTAGTGAGGATATTATTGATAATACATTGGAAATGGAATACAAGCTACAAACAAGAGGTTAGTACGTGCAGCGAATTGTTTTTGGGAAACCTGTGGGTATCATTGAAGACGCAGGACCATCTAAAAAAAAGACAAATTCATATTTGGAACAAGATTTATGCTGACACTTACCAGAGAGGGATCGGAGCCGCAGTAATCCAGTACAGGAGCTAGGAGACTTGAAGTTGACAGCAGCAGGGGACAACGACAGGAATCCAGTATAGGATGTGGAAGTTTTGAAGTGGATGGCAATAAGGTAATGCTGGGAGTTTACATTCATCGCAGGTGATGCAGTTTGGATAAGGACCCAGCAGGTGTTTGAGTGCAGTCGGAGTGAGGATCCAGTTTGGAAGGATTTTGGCAGTATTAACAAGCAAAGTGTTAAATCAGGTTTGTGTTTTAAAAGGTTAAATGAAACATTTATAAAGCTATAACTAGTAAGAAGGTATAAAAATAAAAATTGAATTTTATACTTACATAAGAGATTGGTAAAAGAATTGCATATTAGATCTTATTGTAAAAACCTTGATATTCGTTCTGAATTTTGATTAATTTGACGTTAGGTGTCAATTTTTTGAAAGTCAATGAACTGTCAATTAAACAAAGAGAATTTGACAAGTCAATCATTGGGTTACTAGATATTGCGAACCACCTGAGAGAGTTTCATTAATAATATTGTAAGATACGGATTTGAATTGAAAGTTAAAAATAAAGGGCAAAATAGTAATACGATAATTTAAATAAATTTATCAGCTAGCATAACATAGCAATATATATATATATATACCGTGTGTCCACAGGGTTTCGCACCATGGAATCAGAACAACGTTAATTTCTCCCAAAGATCAGCTCTTGCTTTTACGAAAACAGCTTAACAACAAACCTTATTATATTTATTTTTCTATGGCAATAAACGATTAAGTGGTATTCAACTTGAAGTATGGTGTCAAAATCAAGATTAGAAGGTTAGGTTTTGCGTCAACTTTGACACAGACTGACGCAAAACCTAACCTGATTACCTCGAATTTGACATAGACTTACAGTGCCACCAACATACTATTTATACGTTGTATAACCATGACCATTCAAAAACGTTTGATCATTTCTGAAGGCACTTTATTTGTTACTTAGAAATTCAATTTTAATGGTCAATGCTTAGCAACCGTTTGACTATCAATTACCACCGGAAGAGTAGATCTTTAAAATAAACTAGCATCTCTCCAGCGCCATGGTGCGTAGTCTCGTGGACGCACGGTATATATATATATATATATATATATATATATATATATATATATATATATATTAAGATGGTCTTAAGCCCTGAGTCTCACTTCTAACAGCACAACAAAATAATGGATAATTCAGAAAAGCTTAGATTGAGAAATGGCATCTAATTGCAATAAAATAAAAATTAATCAGACTTGAATTTAGGAATAATATGTGCAAAGCTATGCAAGTAATAAAGAAATTAATTCTCCTAACATAAAGAACAAGGCAGAGCTCAATTCATAGAGGTTGGATTCATGTTCTATTTAATCAATGTAAATTTGTAAGAATGAATCGATTATGAAAATAATTAGTAAATGCTGGTCGAGGGTATTTTGCAAGTCATAATTCATTAATAACAATTCTCTGTGAGCATATCATAATAAGGTAATGTGGAGGAAAGCAAAGCAGGGTGCAACGAGCACGAAGTGAGGTCAAAGCTAAAGGCAAATCATAAATACTTTCACGATGCCGTATAAAGTGAATCCGCAATGTTGCCATATTTATCTGACTCGGTTTTGCCACTGCTAGTCTGGTACATAGTGAAGGCATAAACCTAGTAGGTTATTGTGAATATTTGATAACTAATATTTGAAGTATGTATACATTTTTAAAATCTACTTTATTGTTCTAAAAATTATAAAATACTTTTTCTCACACATGGGATATTGTGTTTCACAATATGATGCTTAGTTGAGCTGTGAATGTGGCGATGTTGAGAATACTGTACCTATAGCTACACAGGGTATGCATTTTGTGGGTCGGAGAAAAATACTAAAATTTTTTTTAACATTGTGACAAGTGCAACATTTTCTAAACCATTTCTGCAAGGTTACAAAACAAAATTTTGATTTATGTACACCCTGTGCCATAAAAAAGCCGCACCTGCAATTTTTCGGAATTCAAGCATTTTTTGCGTTTTAACGAGTATTCACTGGGCCTCGATTAAGTTGTTAGATATAAGAATAATACAGCATTAATTGAGAGTATTTATGTGATATTGTTAAAACTTGTTGTAAAATTTTGCTGTGAATTATCAGTATTTTTTACATGTTCACAAGAAGGTAGGTGAAAAGGTGTCACAAAGTATTTTTAAATACCTAATTTTTACAGCATTTATTCTTTTTATTGTTTGAAAACGGAAGTAGTTTAACTCCCGAAACGTTTACATGTTTTAATTTTTATAATTTTATAGTTTTTGGTGGCGAAATACCCAGAGCCGGATTAAGGATATGTGAGGCCCAGGGCTAAATTGTTTTAGAGGCCCCATTCCCATTTATGCAACGGGTACAAAGGGATCTAAATGATTAGAAACCGCACTAGATTATAACCTTCAAATCTTTTCGAGGCCCCCGAAATTCGGTGGCCTGGGGCTGCAGCGCCCTTAGCCCCCCCACCCTTAATCCGGCTCTGGAAATACCCAATAAAAGTTCAAAAAAATCTATTTGCAAAATATGGAAAAATCGTTGCAAAGTCACACCGCGTTATGGTATAGAATTATTATATGATATTTACACCAAATCTTGTATTTAATTGAATTTCGACGTCTGAAAAAACTTTCTTGATTTGTATTTTGCGAAATAATGAAAAATTTAGGATGCGTATTAAAAGAAATTCTAAATTTTCAAAATTCAACCCTTGTACTTAGATATATCTGTAATTGGATTTGTTATCTGTTGCGCAATAAATATTATTATTATTATTATTCTAAAAATTGTTCTTGTTTTAAGTTTTGCTCAAATTAAAAATTAATGTGCGTTTTCTCTTAAGCGAATCAAACATTTTTGGATTTTTTGGACACCATATAAATTTAAATCGCTGTTAAAATTGATAATGTCTTTTAAAAAGTAAAACTTTGGAGTTTTTGGTAAAACTTAGTAAGAATTTGTTGTTTTTCAGTGTATATGTGTGCGTTAGCGTGTTTGTGCGCATAAGAGTATATTTATGTTGAAGCTACCAACTCAAAAAATAAAACACAAAGAAGCATACAAAGTGTCGCTGAACTGAAATATACAAATTTTACACTTTATTTAAAACTTTATTTCAATAATTCCCATTTTGAAGGTGTACCAATTACAAAAATAAAAAATGTTCCTGAACGGAAAAATGCAAATACATGATATTAAGTAATATAAGAAATAAGAGAACTTGAATTGTCTTGTCAATTATTGTTTAGTGTATTGGTTCTGAATGAACACTTTTACTTGTTCCCATGATTTGTTATTCAAAAGATTACCGGTTTGTGATTTAAGTTCTATCACGTCAAGTCTTTTAGGAGGTTTCTTGTTTTTTATGTGATTCGCGAAGAATTTTTTAGTTTTTGCCTTTTGTTCTTCGGTCCATGGGACTAATATTCGTTTCGGTTTCATAGATTTCGTTATATCTGTAGTGTTGGGTATGACTAAGGTGACCAACCGTCCCGATTTGGTCGGGACAGGTTTAGATTTTTTACCAACCGTCCCGATAAAAAATATCGTCCCGATTCGTCCCGATTTGAAATATTTTAACCATATTGTCCCGATTTTAGATACTCGCTAATATATCTCATAAAATCCCACTTGTTTTGTAAATCTGCTTGGTGTCAGACAGATTAAGTTTACCTTTCAATAACTCGCTTGGCGAAATACTAGTTAAAAAGATGCGCGTAAGCATTTTTGTATTTAAATCGTCTTTTTTCACCTTACGGTCATATGTAATAGTTCTTGCTCTTTTTAACTAATATTGAGCTGCATAAAGTTTTTCATTTGCTCGATATTGGTTACACGTGATTACAAATAAAATTGTTCTGGATTGCAGCTGCGCGAGGGAAGTGTCGGTGCAAGGAGAGCCAATTTTAAATGAAGTTTTTTTTTTATTATCTTGTAAAATAAAATATATATGTTCTGAAAAAGTTTAATGGTTTATATTTCTGGGAGGGAGGGGGGGGGGGGTATTAAGCGTCCCGATTTTTCATCAAGAAAAGTTGGTCACCTTAGGTATGACAGAAATTTCAGAAGGACTAGGTTCGTTTAGTGGGAGGGGGTTTCCTCCAATTCATTTTGATCATCGTCGTTACAATCCAAGTCATCCAAGTCTATTTCAATATTAATGTCAATTTCATCTAACGTTTTGCCCTTGTATTGAGCGGCCTGTCCTTTTTCCATAAGCAGAAGTAATTTTGAGATTTTGGCAGTCTGGTAAACGTCATCAGGTAGTCTATACACCTGCTTGTGTACATCGCTAGTATGCCCCATGAACGTTGCCAATTGTTCGATCTCGTTACCCGACATGCTAAATAATTGAGAAATAGTGGCTAAGTGCTTTCTCAGTCTGGTGGAAGTTAGGGCGGTGGGGTTTTTAGCACCACTGCTAGTAGCATATTTTTGCATCACGTTGTAACCGGTGATTGAAGTATTTGCCCTAAAGTTTGCGAACAAATATATGTTGTTCGGATTAATAAAATTTCCCCTTAGTTCGATAAGTTTTTGCGTATGATGCTGAAGCTCAATACTGAACAGAACGGGCACCCCCCTTCCTCTTTTGCCTCTGATGACTACCCTTTTGAAATTTTTTAACAGAATCTTTTCGGTCGGAGTTACAGCTTCTGAAAACTCTTCATAATTTTGAATTGAAGTTTTCTCAACGTAAACCTGTAAAGGCATCCTTTGTAGTTCACCAATTCTTTTTCTGTTGAGCAGCAATAGACGACAAAACACCGTTTCCATTAAAGTTTGGAATGCCTTAGGGTTTTTATCATTTTGCTCCAACTGTGAGTAAGCCTTGTTACTCTTCGTTTCTAGATAGGTTTTGAAGATTCTAAGATCAGTAGCAAGAGGTATAATTGAAATTTTGTTCCATGTTTTAGAATTAAGATCCGCAGCAGCCTTTGTTGAAACTTCAAAACGCCAGGAATCCTGCAATAATTGCTTCATTGTTTTTAAATCAGCTTCAGCTTCTGCAGCCGACTTAGTAAACGCTACCGAATTTCTTTTCAGTACATTCAGTATCGCTATGTCACAGCATTGCTTCAAAGGGGTATTAATATTCATAGCGTAAGTGGGTGACTTGTAATTGTCTGTCTTGGCATCAAATTTTGAAACCTCTTTGCAACACTGTACTATTAAATCAAAATTTTGTGGCTGTAGAGCATGGAACAAAGATTTTATTGAAGGCTGTGCATCCATCACTGCAATCAAAAGCCTTGACAACTCGCGCATTTTTCTTGAGCAAACATTGATAAAATGTTTCTCTCGATGACACTTCAAATACCGTGCACCAAACATACATATTAGTATATCTTTTTTGGCAACCAAAGATATTTTATCAGCAAGCATTCTAGGAAAACAGTGTCAGCTAGTTCTTTGTCGACTTGAATACCTTGCAAGAGTACGTTCTGTGCATCAGTCAAGTGAGAGAATCTAGTAGTTGAGTTGCCTGAATTAAGTGTACATTTTCCAACATGACGCCATAATTGTTTCGAAGAGTAAAACCCAAGACAATGTTTGCATGGAACATACTTCTCTACAGGATAATCTGGCTTCGAGCTTCGAACGGGTTTGCTGCAAATCTGGGAATTTTTTATAAAGTTGCCTTTTTTTCGCAAACCCGCTATCAAATCCTTTCTTTCCTTTGCGTTAATTTTGAGAGCAAATATTTTAGCCACCTCTCCTTCGGAAATATGGTTTCTTTTAATATGACGAGCAAAATTTAAAACATCCGTCTCACAGAAATAGCAGAAGTCTGGTTTTCTGATTCGTTTCTTTTTTTCATCATTTCCAAAATTGTTTGCATTTTCATTCTCTTTTCTGGAATTAGAGTCCTCTGCATGATGGTCTGCTAGAACAGGCGTTGCACTTTCTTCCATTATCTTTATATTTTTCGGCTTAGTCTTTTGCATATTTTCTTCCATTTCTGATTTTTCACTCGAGCTTTCCCTAGATCTTTTTGAACATTTATTCAACAAGATATTACTATGCACTACTATGCGTGGTGGTAAAATTTCTGAAAAATCTGAGCTATCTGACTCACTCCAAGGGGATGGTAAATAATCTGAATGAATTGGACTAAATTCAGACGAACTTTCAGAAGTAATGGATGGATGGTCCTTTGGTACTGATGGACGGTCAGCATCTTGGATAAACTCCGCGGACTTCCTTCCTAAAACGTAATAAATGAAGTAAAGGAACGTATATGCAAAAATCTCGGCACAGTAAAATTAGAACAATCATCAAACAAATATTTTGTATCAAATTTCAAGCCCCATTAGCCGAAAAAGTTTTTAAAAAATCGCCAGTTTTAGAATAGTAATTTACGGTACAAGACCGGAAAGTGGTGTTTTGCAGGTCGAACCAAGTAGATCCCAGGGCGAGCCGCGGAAGCTTAGGGAAACCTACAAAACAGTTTCCGGTCTTCTTCCGACCTTGAACGGCAAAACGTTACTTTCTGGCGAAAAAAATTCTCCAGAAACTGCATATTTTCTGGTCGGTCGTAAACAAATTATTTTTTTGAAGATGGTCAAAATTTGGAAACCTCCCATTTTCACAATTTAAATATTTTCAAAAATATTCTTGCATTCGGTTATTCAGCTCATAAAGATCTATTAAAATAGTTTCGATTGACTGGTCCGTCATTTTGAAGCTACGGCCTTCAGAAAAAAAACCATTCGATTTGTTTTGAGGAGTTCTATCCGGTGGCGTAGCAACGCCGTCATGGGCTTGGGTTCGAAAGTTTCACCTTGCGGGCTTTGCATTTCTAGAATTTCTAGGAGCCCTTGTAGCATTTTTTTATTGTTTGCCTAACCAAACATATATTATGCATTTTCTGGATTATAAAAAACACACCTGTCAGTGTTATTCATTTAATAACTTCAACTTGGTCTATAAAAAGAACCAATTACATAATAAGATAATGAGATAACAGAAATAAAACAAAACATCATTATCCTTAGCCATGCAAAAGAAAACTTAAGAAAAGGATTTGCTTCTCTTCCTAGCATTACCAAAATTAGTTACTAGTTCAGACAAATCTAAATATCTCCCTATTGAGTTTTCAGTTGAAATTAAGGCTAAATTTGAAATTCATTCTTGATTCATAATATTCCTTAATTAGGATTCGGAAATGACTGCCCTTGTCAACTTTGGACAAGAATATCTTTATTTTCTATTACTTATTAATCTTTGTACAGTCTGGTTATTCCACTTTTCTCCTAAAATCATGAGTGATAAAATAGTTATGAACAAACATGTAGCACGAATGCGCCATAGCTACGCCACTGGTGGAGTAAAAAATATGAAAAAATCTCAAAAGTGAAGTTTAATATAAGAATGGTATGTGTCAAGTTTCAATCTGTTTTGTTTGGCGGTTCTTTAGTAATATGGAAAAAACTAGTTTTTCTATGGTCGCGTTAAAAGGCCGTAACTCCTTTAGGAAGCATTTCCGCGGATGAATTCCTTATTTAAAAGTTGGTCTATTTTGAACTTCGTACTTATCCTAGAAGTGTGTAAAGCACTGTGTAATATAGATGGGAGATATCGCCGCATCTGCTTGGCTGGTCGCAGTTTGTCCTCCGGCAAGAGCGAGAACTTTGCGAGAGAGATGTAAAACGAGAGGAAAAACTTTGAGCTACCGTATGATCGTAAACGTGTTTCCACAGTCTAAGTGCAAGTGCATCTTTACTGTTAGGAATTAAAAAGTGCATTTCCTATTACCAGCTATAGTATCATGGGACGTTGTTATTTTGTACCTCTATGCAAAACAGGTTACAATAAACTACAAGATAATATTTCTCTGTTTAAAGCACTTTTACCCTGCTAAAAAATGGCAACTTACAGATCGCGAATTATCTTTAAAAGAGAAAAGACACAGTTTGTGAGAAACACTTTGTTCCATCGTCTATTTTAAGAGAGTAATACAGGTGCGTGTTATTATATACAGGGTGAGTTTTTTTTCATTATCACTATAGGGATCTCAGAAACCGTGAAAGATAGAAGGTTGGTTAAATGGAGAAAGAATTGCAGTTTTATGAGCTTATTCGAGATGTGCTTTTGTTTCTTTGAAAAAATCCAAGGCCTACTAGATGCAAGCAAAAGATTAAAATAACTTAATTTCTTAAAGTCGGTCTAGCACCGTTATTATTGAAAATAGAAAAAAATAATAAGAATAAAAGTTTTAGCTATTTTTACTATGTTTATCTTACATTTATTAGTTTTCTTCTAGCTTTCATAGTTTTTGAGTTATAACATTAAGTTACATTTTTTTAAATAGCAATCATAGTTGGCTTAGAAATTTCTAAAAAGAACATATCCTGTTTGCTAAATGGAGAAAGAATTGCAGTTTTATGAGCTTATTCAAAGTGTGCTTTTGTTTCTTTTAAAAAATCCAAGGCCTACTAGATATAAGCAAAATAATAAAATTACTTAATCTTTTAAAGCCTGTCTAGCGCCGTTATTAATGAAAATAGAAGAAATAATAAGAATAAAAGTTTTTGCTATTTTTACGGTGTTTATCTTACACTTATTAATTTCCTTCTAGCTTTCATAGTTTTTGTTTTCGTCATTTTCTTATTACGAAAATTATTATAAAAGAATTATTTGTCAAAATAGGTATAACAAACCTTATGTCATTTTAACCGGAAAAGTGAGCTCTTTTTAGAAATGTCTAAGCCAACTATGATTGCTATTTAAAAAAATGTAACTTAATGTTATAACTCAAAAATTATGAAAGCTAGAAGAAAACTTATAAGTGTAAGGTAAACACCGTAAAAATAGCTAAAACTTTTATTCTTATTATTTTTTTCTATTTTCAATAATAACGGCGCTAGACCGACTTTAAGAAATTAAGTAATTTTAATATTTTGCTTGTATCTAGTAGGCCTTGGATTTTTTCAAAGAAACAAAAGCACATCTCGAATAAGCTCATAAAACTGCAATTCTTTCTCCATTTAACCAACCTTCTATCTTTCACGGTTTCCGAGATCCCTATAGTGATAATGAAAAAAAACTCACCCTGTATATACATATTAAAAATAAAGTTAAAAATGAACCAAATAAAAAAATTAAGAAGTCTATTGAGTAGTACCCAAAAAAAGGTTATTTAATCCAAGAGGACCACTCTCCCAAAAGTAGGTGTCTGTTAAATAATCTTAAATACATAGGAATCATTGTAGTATTTATCAAACAATTAATAAATAATATACAGGATCGCTAACAAGTATGGATACAGCTAAATATTTTTACAACGCTATAGCAAAGCTCGTTGAAATTTGGCACACTGAAGTGTCGAAATGTTATTATCTGAGATTTTTTTCAATTTTCTACTGTCATTTATTTCGAAGATACAGGGCCAACTTGTTTTTTTTAAATGACACGGTAGCTCAAATGTGATATTTTTGAAAAGATTATTTTTTCTGAATTCAGTAATTTAACACATGCCCACCTTTATTTTTGTTAAAAAGTAAAAGAAATCAAAGTTAGCTTTGAAAATGTTGTTATTAGCAATCTGTTACTTGCATATTGGCCAAAAATTAAACTTTTGTGCAATAATTAGTTTAACAATTGTGCATTTAAGTGAAACTGAACGTATAGAAATCCAGATGATGGTTGGATATGGCGATAGAAGACGAAGTTGTGCTCGAGTAGTGAGACTTTTTAATAAAATTCATCCAAATTTATAAGTCCATTAAAAAAAAAGTTTCGATTAAAATCGATATGCATGTGTTACACCACTGAATTCAGAATTCATACTCTTTTCAAAACTATAAAATTTGACCCCCGTACTATTTAAAAAAAATCAAGTTGGCCTTGTATCTTCAAAATAAATCATGGTAGTAAATTGAAAAAACTCTCAGATGATAGAATTTAAACACTTCTGAGTGCCAACTTTCAACGAGCTCTGCTAAACCGTTCTAAAAATATTTAGCTGTATCCATACTTTTTAGCGACCCTGTATAATCTGTCCTGTATTAATTGCTACTATTATTAAATGCAGTTTAAATTTAGGATTATTTGTAAATTATTTTGTAAAATAATTGGCGTACTAAAATCAAAGCAACCTAATGTATTAAACATATATATTCTACAAATGTTTATGAGAAGATAATCGATGAAGTGCTAAACCAGGCGTAGATCACCTACGGCCAGCAGGGCCCCCAGGAGATCGTATTTCCGGATAATAAATACTCGCTAACCGCCGGCACCGTATACAAATAATGTAGTTACTATAAACAGTTCAATAGTTATTTGCCAGATAGGAGGCCATGTTAGGGTGATGAATTTCACCCTGTAAATATGCTGTCAGTCATTAACAAAAGTTAGGTTATGCTCATTTGATACAAAATGATAATTTTATGTTAATGTACAAAACGTGATTGCCAGATTTGGTTTTGGATTTTGTGCCACTTTTATTGTTGGTTAAGATAAATTTCATGAAAGACAAATTGCTGATTCTGAATACGTTTCATACTTTGTTGAGTAGGAATAATGGTATATAAGTCGTTTTTTTATTGTAATTATAAATTGTATACAAAAATATTTAAATATTACAATTTATGTATTTTTTCAGTATAAATAAAGCTTTTACAAGCCACTTTACGCCCGTTGCATAACAATCTGTCTCCATTGTTCCTTATTCATGATTTTATTTCTCCAGTCTTCTATTCCTGTCCTTGCTATGTCTTCCATTACTGCCCCCTTCCACCTATTCGTTGGTCGCCCTCTTCTTCTAGTTTCTTGCGCTCTGCCTTCCAATACTATCTTAGTAGCTCTCCCATCTGGCATTCTCCATATATGCCCAAACCATCTTAACCTTTGAGCTTTAATGAAGTCTACTATATTTGGCTCTCCATACTTCTTTTGTACCTCTTCGTTTGTAAGTCTTCTCCAACCATCATCCGTCCGAGTCCCTCCAAATATTTTTCTCAGCATTTTTCTCTCCCACCTACTTATCGTATCTTGGTCTGCCACATTCATCTTCCATGTTTCACATGCGTACGTAGCCGTGGGTCGAATTACTGTCTTATAAATCGTAGTTTTGCATTTCGCGACATTTGTTTTAAGGACATTATACTATTTAACGCGCCCGGACATCTCGATGCTTTTATTAACCTTGATTTCATTCCTTGTGTGTAATTTAAGTTTTCAGAGATTAATGTTCCTAAGAAAGTAAACTCCTTAACTCGTTCTATTCTCAAATCTTAATATTACCCCATTATTATTGATTTCTTCCATTACCTCTTTGTTAAAGCTGCTGAATATTGTCCAGTGGAAGTTGAAGAATGGATTTTTTCTAAATATGGCCACAGAAGAAAATCACAGGGAGTTAAGTTACAAGACCTCGGGGGCCACACTGTAGACATGTTTTGACTAATAACTCTGTTTTTGTAAAACTCTCCAAGTAAATTTATGCCCCATCTTATTGAAAGTACGTAACCCTTTTGTAATTCATTGTCACGTAACTCTTCAAAAAACGGCGACAAAATTTCAGTATGAAATGGTTGTGCATTTAGAAAACCTAAAATTTGAACTATTAAAATAAAATTTAATCGTTTTGCTGCACTCAATTACCTTCAAAAAATATAGGACCTATAACTCTTCTATTACTAATTGCAGCCCAAACCCCGATTTTTTGTGGGTGAAGCGGTTCTTCAACATAAAAATTGGGATTCTCAGCGCTCCACATCCTCATACTTTGTGAATTAATATAGCCAGATAAATAGAAGTATGCCTCATCAGTAAAGAAAGTTTTCTCAAACGCATTATCGTTATTTCCTAAATTATTGATAAACCAGTTACAAAATTCCAATCTAACCGGAGGATCGTTTGGCAGCAGTTTCTGATACACTTGCAACCGGTAAGGAAAATAATGCAAATTGCTTCTTAATATCTTATGAGATGTTGAATATGAAACATTTAATTGCTGTCCTAAATGGCGAACAGATACGTGTGGTTGTTCTTGCACAATTTGTCTCGCATTGTTAACTACTTCTTCAGTGGGTATGTTGCAAATAGTATGTATCATTTTTAGGTCGTGGGCCAAAAGGTTTAATTTCAAAATTGTTCCGCCCCATAATATTTCTAATAGTTCTTTCAGATATCTAAAACAGTACAAAGCCGAAAATTAAAGCAACAATTAAGTTTTATGCATAAATACTTGCATCCCAAAAGTCACTATAAGCCGGGCAAAGATTTCAGTTTCACTGAGATCGGGCCTGTCGGCTTTATAATGGCTGTAAGCCTTTGTAATTTGTAGTTTTGTGTCACCTTTAATGACTTTTGGCATACTTACTTTAGTACTACAATTTGTTGACAGATAGATATCCATGACGCCGATGTCCATACATATTATGCCTAGTGGCAAACAAAGTATGAAAGGACTGACAACATTGCATGTTTAACCTCAAAATGTCAAATTAGACACTTTCGTGAGCCTCCTGTACATAACAGCTGCTTCTGACAGTGTCAGAAAGAGTTTCTAGGGAGTTTTAGTTTTATTAAACATAAAAACAAAATTCCATGTCTACCTACTTGGCAAATAACTATTGAACGGTTTATATGAAGTTCTTTTTACTTTCTTTTACTACTATAAAGGAAGTATTAGATTCACCCCAAAAATTCGAAATTGAGTTTTCAACAGATCTTCACGTTTTAGAGTCCCCTGATCCCAAAAAACATATTTTTTTTCATTGGTCTGTCTGTCTGTCTGTCTGTCTGTGTGTCTGTCTGTCTGTGTGTCTGTGAACAGAATATCTCAAAAACGAAAAGAGGTATGGCATTGAAACTTCATATATAAGTTTTGTGTACTATGTAGATGAGACAGCAAGCTTTTGAAGAAAATCGCATAACCGGAAGTAGGTGTTTACTCTTGTGATTTTTCAGTTTTTTTCGATTTTTTCAAAAACGGCTCTAACGATTTTTTTTAAATTTTACATTTTTCTTACATTTTTAATGGGTATTGATGTGAGATAGGTGATTTTCCAGTTGAATACTTCTAAAGTGGGTTTCTTTTGTTTTTTTTCTATTTTTTTTATTAACTCCTATTTTAAATAAAACACCCGGTATATTATTACATTTTTGAATTCACCTTAAAATTCTAGAGAAAATTTGTCTCTTCAACTAACACTCGATTTTGTACCGTTTTTGTAGAATTTGTAATTTTTGAAAATTTTTAACAAATGGTTAAAAATTAAAAATGAAATTTTTTACTAATTATAAGATCACTGTAAAAGGAAGTTGTGTGAGTGTATCACACCAGATTTTTTGTTATGCGTCTGCTATCGCGCGGCACAGAACGACGCCGACGCATCAAAACTATAACACCTGCATGATCAGCATTCGTCATAAATATACAATGTTTCAAGAAAATGTGTTTTTAAAACAACGCGATAAAGATGCGATAGTGTGAGCCAGTTTTGTAATTAGTCAGCTGGTTGCACAACATTGACAGCCGTTCCCGAATGGTGAATTTGTAAAATAGTTCTTACTTCCGTGGCCGAGATTTTATGTCCGGAAATAATGCAGAAATTTAAGGAAGTTAGCTTATCACGGAGAACCGTAACAAGACGCATACAAGAAATGGTTGAAAATATAAAAATTAATGTCTCTGAAGTTGCCCAACAATGCATTGCATTTTCATTAGCACTGGACGGGAGTACTGATGTTTTGTACATACACCGCTCAATTAATTATTATTTTCATTCGAGCCGTCGACAAAAATTTCACGATCACGGATCACTGTATCGTACACTTCTGTACAATAAAATTAAGCACACGTCTTATGATTATTTTTCATAATATTCTAGTTTGTATAATTCTGGTCTATTTTAATTGCCTAGCAGCAGTTTCAATAAATGATAAAACACCATAACTTGAAAATAACACCTTTATTACAAGACCAAAACTAAGACCTTTCGAAAAAAGAACGCTATTAATAAATGCACAAAGCCGTGTGTGCTTAATTTTATTGCACAGAGGTGTACATCAACAAAATATTTGTGAAAAGTTTATGAATTTAGTAACATTATGGAAACAGTTGTGCTATATGTAAATTTTATCAAATCGAAAGGCCTCAATCATCGGCAGTTCCAAGAATTGTTACATGATCTGGAAGCGGAATATGGTGACGTTTTTTTATTCACAAGTGATGTGGCTCAGCAAAGAAAACATGTTAAAGCGCTTATATGATTTGAGAAATGAAATACTACAAGTTTTCATGAAAGAAAACAAGCTGTAAATGTGTCAGATGAAAGATGGCCGATCTTGCATATCAAGTTGTTCTCACAAGTCATTTAAATGTGCTTAATACAAATTTGCAAACTCCGGGGTAATTTGCGCGAAGCTCATTTGGAAAAGAAGTTAATTCCATAAGTGAGGAATTTTCTTAAAGATTTCTGGATCTTACATCGCACGAAACTAATTTTCAGATACCTACTTATGAATCCCTTCGGAATTGATGTAAACGAAATCCCATGAATTTTCAAATGGAACTAATTGAATTGCAAGCAAATGACACACGTAGAAGCAAATTTGGCGAATGCAATGTGCACGCATTTTACAGCAAATACTTTCCAACGGAGAAATGTACAAACTTATTAGTTTTCGCTGTTTTCGTTTATAAAATGATAACATTATTCGGAAGCACCTACAGTTGTAAGCAATTTTACAAAACAATAAATAACTTTTACAAAATCGAATAATAGATCAAGAGTAACCGATGAAAATTTGGAAAATACTTTACGAATAGCAGCGGCGCAAGAGACACTCCCACCTAACTTTGACATATTAGTTAAAAACTATCAGTCTCAAATATCACACTAGGTATAACTATATTGTTTTACATTATTTATTATATTGCTGAATAGAACATTTGTATTTTATAATTTAGAATTTAAATATAAAGTTTATATTTTATTTTGTTTCCATGTATACCATTATCATAACGCTATAATAAAGCAGAACACTTCCCAAGGTCAAACACATCAACTCCTGGTCTATGTGTAGTTACACTTGTGGGCGGCGTCTTGATATTAGCAGCGTTGCCAGACCTGGTACAATTCTAAGAATCTGGTACATTCTGAAACCGTTTCCTACAAAAGTACATTTTTAAAACGGGCATGCGCTCAGTCTGGCAACCCTGCATATTCTGACCCGAGTCGTGCCGACCTACCGATGCCATCGGTGACGTAACCGATCCTTGCCGTTTATGTTTGTAAAAGTGTGGTTAAAGTTTACAAATGGAAACAAAATTTATTTTATGTACAAGAATCTGATGAAATCGAAAATACTGCAACGTGCATCCAAATGGAAGGTGTATAAGTCAATGATAAGGCCAGTGATGATCTACGGGTGCGAGACGTGGTCGTTAACAATGAGAGACCAAAACGCACTACGAACTGCAGAAAGAGCAATAATGAGGAAGATATGGGGCCCAGTGCAAGATATGAATGGCCCACGGCGTAGAACGAACGTGGAATTAGACGTGCTAATAAGTGGTGCAGATATAGTGCGTCTTGTGAAAGCACAAAGACTCAGGTGGTTGGGGCATGTCGAGCGGATGGCGAGTGACAGGGCAGTAAAAAGCGTTTTCGAATGGAGGCCGGACTACGGAAGGACCAGGGGAAGACCCAAGGAAAGATGGCTAGACGGTGTTCAGCGGGACTTGAGAACCTTAAGGGTGCTCAACTGGAGACGAGTCGCACAGGACAGAGCCCGGTGGAACAACGTTGTAAAGGAGGCTAAAATCCACAAAGGATTGTAACGCCGGTTAAGTAAAGTAAGTAAATTGTAGCAACTGTTGAATTTGAAAAGACGTCATTATTATCAAAGCAAAATCGTTGATATCAAGAAGCCCTAAATCACTTTCAACACCTTGTTCTTTATACCGGGTGGCCATAAATATCTGATATCACATTACCTTTGGAATCAACACCGCTTTACTAAAGCGATGAATACAACTAAACTAATAAATGTCATTAATGTCATCACAACTAAAATTCCTGTCTGTCAAAAATTATTACTGATTGCAATAAATAATGGAGTTAGAACAGGAGATTTTTATAATCGAGTTGTAGGCTAAACTGCAGAATCCGGGGCACATTCTCCTCCTCTTATTGCATTTTATTACATTACATAGGTACCAATACTTATTGTAATTGAAATATAATACTAACCCAACATTTATAAGTAGCTAATTCCATGGCTACCGAGATCTCAGATATTTATGGTCACCCGGTATAACAATACTGGACACTCGTCACATAGACTTTTCGTATCTTCAACCCACAATTTTATGTATTTGTACTATAATCTATACCTACAAAAATCTCTTAGGCCAGCTACAGTAGGATCGGCCTGCCGAAAAAATCCAAGTGAGCTGAGATTTTGCATACATCTTTGACATTACAAATAATGTCTCAAAAGTCCCCATCGATATGGCGCTTGCGATTTGAGTTATTCAACGTCAAAGGTCACAGAAATAAGTTTTTCGCAAATATCTCGCTTTCTATGGGTCGTATGACTTTTTTAGTTATTACAAAAAATGAAGGCTAGGAAATTCTCTACAAAAAAGATTATACAGGTGCTTTACGTACAACTAACCATTCAGTAAATAACACACTGTTGAGTTTTGCAGACGGGTTTTACTTCCTTTTACGATAAAGGAAGTATTGCATTCAGCCCAAAAATTCTAAATTGAGTTTTCAACAGATCTTCACGTTTTAGAGTCCCCTGAACCTAAAAACACGTGTTTTTGTTCATTGGTCGGTCTGTCTGTCTGTCTGCGAACAGAATATCTCATAAACGGAAAGAGGTATGGCGTTGAAACTTCAAATATAAGTTTTGTGTACTTTCTAAACGCGACAGCTATCTTTTGAAGAAAATCGCATAACCGGAAGTATGATGTTTACTCTTGTGTTTCAAAAACGGCTCCAACGAGTTTTTTCAAACTATACATTTTTATTACATTTTATATGTGGATTGATTGAGATGAGTGATTTTCAAGTTGAATTTTAGAGGTATTCAACTGAAAAATCACTTATCTCACATCAATACACACCGGTTATGTGATTTTCTTCAGAAGCTTGCTGTCGCATTTAGATAGTACAAAAAACTTATATATGAAGTTTCAACGCCATACCTCTTTTCGTTAATGAGTTATTCTGTTGGCAGACAGACCGACGGACGGACACACAGACCAATGAGCAAAAACATGTTTTTTGGGTTCAGGGGACTCTACAACGTGAAGATGTGTTGAAAACCCAGTTTCCGAATTTTTGGGGTGAATCCAATACTTTCTTTATCGTAAAAAGAAGTAAAAACCCGTCTGCAAAACTTAATAGTGTGTTATTTACTGAACGGTTAGTTGTATGTAAAAAAGCTATATAATCTTTTTTGTAGAGAATTTCCTAGCCTTCATTTTTTGTAATAACTAAAAAAGTCATACGACCCATAGAAAGCGAGATATTTGCGAAAAACTTATTTCTGTGACCTTTGACCTTGAATAACTCAAAACGCAAGCGCCATATCGATGGGGACTTTTGAGACATTATTTGTAATTTCAAAATAAAGGTGTATGCAAAATTTCAGCTCACTTGGATTTTTTCGGCAGATGCTGCGGTTGTCCGTCTAATGTAACTGGACTATCTTGCGATATTGTGCAAGTCAAAGTGTGAAAATTGCTGTTGATTTTGTTAAATCTGTTATTTTGTTATTGCTATTGTCGCTATTTTTGTGTGTGTTATTAATTCTGTTTTGAAATGCGCCATACCACAATGATGAGTACGCCTCCGATTTATTGAGTCGTTTAGCTTAAATAAGGTTAACGATTTAATGTCAATATGATAGATGTCAAAAGTGTTACCAATACAAAACTTGGAAATTACTAGATTCTAACATTAGTTCTGCCATCTATGACCACTGGTTTGGATTCAAGTTGTAGTGACATCGCCATGGATATGCCATCTACGAGTGCTGGTCCAAGTTCAGACGACATCCCCATGGACATGTGAGCTATAGGTGTCGGTTCAATTTCCAGTGACATCGTAATAGGCATATATGATGAAGAGGTTTGTAATTTTGTGAATTATCTGTTACAATGTTATGTACCTATTTTAATTATGGATTGCAGCTATGGTGTCACTGTAGGAAACCAGACGACGGCGAACAAATGGTAAAATGTTATGACAGAAAATGTAGAATAAAATGGTACCACTCAGCATGCCTACAATTAAAAAAATTCCTAAAGGAAAGTGGTTATGTGAACTCTGTAAATATACTGCTCCACAAATGAACTGGACCATTTGCATATATTGGTGCAATTTTTAAAAATATTTTCCAAAAGGGCAGTCATGAAATTTTTGGTAACCTTTCATGATTGTGTCACTATAAAAAGCATTTCTTTTCATAATTCTGTTTAAAGAAAACGAAGTCCATTAATAAAATATCATTTTAAAATTTTGAATTTTGCCCAAATATTGATAGCACATTGCATACAAAGTATGCCGAATTGTTGCCAAAGATTTTTAAACGTTCTGGAGAGACTCAAAGAACTATTAATTAAACCTTTTTTTGTGATTCGTCTTATTTTTGTGAAATATAGTTTTTTATAGTTTCATAATTTTATTAATATGATTTTGTTAATTCTTCAGTTGATATTTGAGAATAGTGAAATTAAATATGCTTAATATGAGTATACTATAAAACAAAAGCTTTTATATACAGTGTGTCCCCGGATAGGTGAAACGACTCTTGTGAAAGGTAAAAAATTCTCGATTTAAATTTTCATTTTTTGGGGTTCAGCCCTGCTTGGTTAAAGGCGAATTTCCAACATAATTTTAGTTCTGAGAGATCAAGTATGCCTTGGAAATTTATAAAACCTATTTTTCTGTGAGGTAAAGTACCTTATATGTGGCAAATACGACAAAAAGTTATTAAAAAAAGTTGTTTAGAATCAACACATAGGCCTCTATACCAAATTTCAAAATGCTCAGCCAACTTTGATCTCTCAATTTCTTTTTATGTTTAGGTCCCAAATCAAAGAATTTTACTTTTAACAAAGTTTTTTATTTCATAATAAAAAAACTTTGTTAAAAATAAACTTGAAAGAAAATGTGAGAAATCAAAGTTGGCCGCGGATTTTGAAATTTGGTATATGGGCCTAGATGTTGATTCTAAACAACTTTTCTTTATAACTTTTTGTCGTATTTGCCACATAAAGGGTACTTTACCTTACAGAAAAATAGATTTTTAAAAATTTCCAAGGCATACTTGATTTTTCAAAACTGAAATGATGTTAGAAATTCGCCTTTAACGAAGCAGGGGGCCTGAACCCCAAAAAATGAAAATTTAAATCGAGAATTTTTTACCTTTCACAAGAGTTGTTTCACCTATCCGGGGACACACTGTATACAGTCTGTTCTATAAAAAAGGCCCCGCCTTCTAGCTACTTTATTATTTATTTTAGACCCAATAAACCTTATATCAAATCAAATGGCGCATAAAAACCTACATTTTAACACTATCAAAATTTTTTTATCTTCAATTGTTTCAGAGTGGTGACGTCACGTGCAATTTTTTTAAATGACACGGTATATATTTTTTGACATTTTCTGGTAGAGGTTTTTTTTCTCTTTTCAACAATATAAATATTTCATGCACTTGCATAAAAAAATTTTCGTGAAAAATTACAAAACTTTTTCACAGTGGGAGGCCATGATACAAAACTGTAAGCAAAAGTGTAACTCAGAAAAACAAAACAAATAGTAGCCAAACGCTTTAACTGTCAGATTTCAGAATAATCTAAAGTGTTTATTGTTTTGTTTTTCTGAGTTACACTTTTGTTTATAGTTTTGTATGGTGGCCTCCCACCGATAAAAAAGTTTTTTAATTTTTCTCGAAAATTTTCTTATGTAAGGGCATAAAATATTTATATTGTTGAAAAGAGAAAAAAAACCTCTACCAGAAAATGTCAAAAAATATACAGTGTCATTTAAAAAAATTGCACGTGACGTCACCACTCTGAAACAATTGAAGATAAAAAAAATTTGATAGTGTTAAAATGTAGGTTTTTATGTGCCATTTGATTTGATATAAGGTTATTGGGTCTAAAATAATTAATAAAGTAGCTAGAAGGCGGGGCCTTTTTTATAGAACAGACGGTATATATATTGTGACGTAATGTAATAAATACATTTTTATGGGTGGTCCAGTACATTTGTGGAGCAGTATATAAATAGAATTATTTTGTTATTCTATGTTGATAGAATTTGTAAATATGTTGATCCTTTATACTTTATCCATTGCAATTCTTTTTCATACTTAATTTAGACATTAGTTATTCTGTTATTTTGTACTGTTATGTAAATATTTTGATTGTTTATGTACCTTAAATTCATTAAAATTTTGTTATAAATTATGGAATAATAAGATTAATGATAGCAAGCTGCTTTTGCTATTAACTTTAAGAGTACCCGCTAGGCTTGTTCGTTTCTCACGGTTATTCTTTGTACCTTCTTTTTATACCAGAATTCCGATTACTGATATATTAAAGCTTGTGAATCAAATTTACATACTGCTCAACATTGATTTGTCAGCTCCATACCGTATGTTTGCATCTGTTGTAAAAAAGTATTATTATAACTAAAATGAAACAAAATGAACTATTGATGTAACAAATTTTTAAGACTTAAATTTACCAATCAGTACGGGAAGTCATAGTAGCAAGTTACGGCATCGATCCATCTCCTGCAACCATGATTAAAGTTTATTTTAGTTAGGATGATTATTTTAATTTTAATTTACATGCTATAACGCTCATACCTGCATATAGCAGAATATATCTACACTGCATCTCTTGTAATAAGGGTAACACTTGTTAGAGATGCCACAATAAATAAATATTAAATAGCTTCAAAATATCCGTTATTCTTTATGCATTAATAGTTATTTGTTAGAGATGACACAATAAATAAATATTAAATAGCTTCAAAATATCCGTTATTCTTTATGCATTAATAGTTATTTAACCAACAAGTGTGTTAATGAAGGCGATTAATAATCGAGTGAGTGCCTTTAATAGTTGAGATTATTAATAACCCATTAACAAACAAGTTGATTACAAAAATTTTTCGTTGACATCAAAATCTTTTTTTGTGACGAAATATTTGATGAATACAACTAACCTCCATGCAAAATATCATCAAAACATCAAAATCACAAAAACAGTTAATTAATGAAAAAGAGTGGATTAATCAAAAACAGTGTATTAATGACTTCTATTAATCCATCCTTTTTTAGGAAAAATAATTCATTAATATTGAAATTAAGAAGCGGTCAACGAAAAAATGATTTTTCTTATTCTTTTATGTTGTGTAGACAGCATGTGTAATTTTATTGATTGTTAATGTAGCTTACATAGTTTTAAAATATCCTTATGTTTCTTATCGTATAGGTACCTACTATTTAATAATTTTTGCTATGTGATATTGTAATTTGGCTTTTTATTAATTGGCCACATGCAGAAAAAGATAATAAAATAATTTTACATTATATAATAAATGGTGGTGGATAGTATTAACGTTAGATCCTTAATTAACTAATTTTAATAATTTTGTAGATATTATTATTATTATTAAAGTAAAAATAATTAGATTAACTTTGTTAATACAATTTATTTCATATTTATACAATTATAGGAGAGCATAAATTTACGAGTGCAGAAGAAACTGTTAATATCTGATCTACCACAGCAACATCGTCAGTTTTCTTTTTCGCCAGGAACATAGGCATTGTTTCGTGAAGAACTGTATTTTTTTGACGAAGGACACCAATAACGCGTTGGACGTGTATTCTGAAAAAAAGATATAATTAAGATAATTATTGTAACAATATACTTGCACTACCTCACGCTTGCTATATTCCTGGTTGATGCTATATCCCTTGGATCGAGCTGCCGTTTCCCTTTTAGAAAAGCAGAGGCGTAATCACTGTGGCCATATGTAGTCCTACGGAGTCTTTTATTAAAAAGCCTCTGCCAATACAAAATCTTCTGACAAGAGATTGTTTAAAATCCCACAATCCTCTGTTAGACCTTTATCGCTTATTCTGCCACCATATCCATGTGATACAAATGATATTGATCCAGGAGGAGTGATGCCTATTAGTACCTTTACCGTATTATGTTGTTTGTACATAGATCATGTAGTACATTGTACTTCAAGGCTACTTGATTTTTCCACTCTCATCTCAAAACAATTGATTATTACTGAAATCTTGTTGCCAAATGCTACCTTGAAGCATTCTGGCATTGATTTAATCAGCTGATCTCGTTCAGGCCAAATAATAAAATTTTTCATCCGATGATACATAATATTCAATGTGGTATAAAATATTCTAGAAATTGTTTGTACACTGACGTTAAACATGTATGCCAATAAACTAAAATCTAAATGTAATCTAAGTTTTATCACCGTTATCATAAACATGGCTCTAAGCATGTTTTACGTACTGAATTAGGAATAAATATATATAATTAAATGTGAACTGTATATATTGTATGTATTTGGTGTAGCATTTGCCATAGTAGACGTGTGTAAAAGATTTTTGTTTGTAATGTCGCAAACAAAGTATATCTATCTAACGCCCAAAACTTTAAATGCGGCATGTGCCGTGGGCTACGTCATTCTTCCATGCTCACGTAAAACTTTTACATTCACTGGAAAACTCTCACTTTTCTTAACTTGTAGAACAATTCTTTTCATATTTTTTTTTACTGCGTTCCAACAACGTCGTATTAATTAGGACGCCTTCCAGGGGCGAGCGTTTCCTTTCCAGAGACTTTCCATTTGAAAATATATTTTTTGGAACTTTTCCTTACTGCCAATCTCTAGCGTGCTTTTAAAACTTTCTTTAGTGCAACAAAAGTTATTAAATTCGTCGTACATTTTAATTGCGGCATATGCCGCGGGTTTCAGCTAGTGGAGAATATTGTGCAAGTCAAGCCCAACACCGCAAGGTACAAGGGTTTCGGATTAAGTAAGTAAGGTTCTCAGGTTTACTCCTCTTAACGAATAAGAGATACTAATAATATTGACAACCTCATACAGGGTAATACACATTATCCAAGTACGCAGCAACACACGGGAGAACGGAAAATAGGGAAATTGAGATATATTTTACAATACCTTACGTGACGCCTTAAATCTTACTAGCAAGGGTCAACTGGAAATAATTGTAGGTAATTTCAATTCGAAAATAGAGGCGGATATGGATGATAATGTATTAGGAAAATACAATCTCGTTATTTGAGAGAAAACAAACTTCGAATTTTGCAAATAGCAAGAGTTTCATATAGCTACTACATTCTTCAAACTGCCTTTAAGGCGCCTTTCTACATGGACGACGTCAGCAGATAGAACATCAGACAGTGAGAAACCAAATAGATTTTATAATACTCAATAAGGAATTGAAAAAGTATGTTAGAGCAGTTTAAAATTATCCTGGTACGGATGCAAATTCCGACCATAATTAAATGGCCATGGAATTAAGAAAAAAATAGATAAAATTTGAACTAAGCTACAGGAAGCCTAGGAGGAAGTAGAAAGAAAATTGGAAGAAATATTCAACATAACTACAAACACAAATCTAACTGAAACTAGAATCGAAACAACTTGGAACAATGTATGAATCATGTATATAAAAAACTAACCATAAGAAAAACAAATAAATGACACAAAGGAAGCTCAAACACCAGATATCAACCCTTGAATAGATATAAAAAAAAACAAAGACATGGAACAAGATGTAGAAAATGCCTTCGATAATGACCGACAAAATGTAGAAAAACCAATAGATGACGACGACGAGAGAAATGAAAAACCAAATACGACATTGGTAACAATACTAAAAAAAGACAATATCTTATGTTGTGACGACTATCGAATCATAAGCTGAGTGTTACACGTTATTAAGAATAATCAATACCAGAATGTATAAAAATGTGTAAAACAAATGGATGGTGTACAATTTGGATTTATTAAACAATTAGGTACACGGGCAATATTTTGTCCGAACATCTTGGCATAGCAGTGTTGAGACAAGAATGGCGAGGTAATTAAGTAGATCATATCTTCTGAATCGATCGCCATAAAAAAGGGCGTCATTCAAAGCTGCATACTCTCAACTCTGCTTCTTAACTTGCATTTGGAGGTTATTTTAAGAGAGTTTCTGAGTGATAACACTGGAAGAGTGGTGAGCAATGGCTAATTAATAACAAATCTCAGACATAATAACATATGATAGCATTATACTGGCAGTAATATATGAGAACTACCATATAATAGACCGTCTGATAGGTAATAGGGAAACCCATCTCAAAATTAATTATCAAATGCAAAACTAGATGGTACGTTTTATCAAGCTTTTATGTGGGTGTGAATGACGAACCCTGGCCTTTGAAATATATATCTACCGACGCATTCTACATACAGCTTGGATAAGTAGTAGTAGTAGTAGTATTTTTGGGGAGACTCATGTCTAGCAAGTAGGCTTTTATAGACCCTTTTTGCCAGCTCCATGAACAAGGTCTAGGCATGCAGAGTACCTTAGATAAAGAGAATAACGTAACGCTGAAGTATTTCAACAGATGAATACTAGCAAATAATTTATACTAACCTTGAAAGAAAGGGAAGTACAGTACTTCGGGCACGGTCTACGACGTTTCGGCGCAGCCGATTCGGCGCGACCGATTCGGCGCAGCCCTTTCGGCGCTAAGACGTATCGGCGCGGAGACAGTTCGACGAAAAGGCGTTTCGGCCCGGAGACTGTTCGGTCCAAAGATATTTTGGCGCATGCCGATTCGGCGCGAGGCCGTTTCGGGGCGAGTATACCTATTTTGTGGGTTCAGTTTTACATTTAAATCACAAGCTAATTAAATGTTATATTTTGTTAATTTCCATATGAGCCTCTTTCGAATATATTTTAGTTAGAGGGTAGTAGAGGATAATTAAAATTCTATATAAATAAAAATTACTAGAAAATATTAGCTTTTGCGTCAGAATACAACGCTAAAATTTAGTATGCTTTTATGTTGTATGTAATGAAAAGTTTTGAAAGCATATTTCTAAAAATATCAGGTTAAATAATACTTAAAAAGCGTTTGTTCAATATATAGGTACTTTCCCTAGTTAACATATTCAAATAAAAGTAAGAATAAATTAATGTGAACCTAACATTGACTTCTTCCCAAATGTGTATACAAACTCTTAAGTTTTTTGGTTTTGTGGTCTTGAAAATAATAATAATAAATCTACCAAAAATAAAATATTTTGCTGATCGTTTAAATGTGTAATATGCTAGTTCCTTTTGAACTAAATTAGGAAACCACCAATAGAATTTGAAACATAATATAATTAGTAAATTAAATTTACAATTGTTTTTTTAATGTCTTCTACGTTACTTAGTTAGTATGTCATGAAAAATACATGACGAGCAATGGACGCGTTTTCATTGAAATGAATTTACATATACCCCATTTACTCCAATATGTAATAGGGCTTTTAAAAACTATTCGCTTTATTAATTTTTGTACCTTGGGGACACTCTTGTTCTATAAAATTTAATTTTTATCGAAGATTATAAAACTACCACTTCCGGTTCCCCGATTTTAACCAGAGATATTGAAGCTCGGCATTAATTGCTTTAAGACTAATCATACAGTTGAATCTTGTAAATATAGACTCTGTCGACATTGAAAACAAAAAAACAATTCGTTGCTTCAGTCATTTAATGAATATGTAGCTGTGGATCTTCAAATCACAATTAGGTTTGTGGTTCAGTTATGCTAATTACAATGACATGCCAGGAGATGTATGTTTATCAACAGTTCAATCAGAAATTCAAACAGCCATCGGATAATGTAAAAAATGTCAAAGGTTATAAGATGTAAGTAATCTTGTTTAAAATTAGGATTAACCTAACTGGCCCATAACTATCCCTTGTTCACCGAACAGAAATAGTTAAGCCACTACCTAGCAACATTTTTCTATTGGTCGAACTTCTAAAACTCGTAGTACAAGCAAGTGCGTGTTTCACTTGAAACTTCTCTTGCTAATTTGCTACCTGGCGTGCTTTTATTAATTTGCATGTGAAATGCTCCGCACACGTAAATTGGTGGGACTGGATACGCTTTCGCGCCGAAATGTCTTTGCGCCGAAACGTCTTTGCGCCGAAACGTCTCGCGCCGAACCGTCTCTGCGCCGAAGCGTCTTCGCGCCAAAAGGGCCGCGCCGAATCGGCTGCGCCGAAACGTCCCATTCCGCTTCGGGCATGTCATATAATGGAATATCAATTACTTCGCCTACGTTTTGAATGCATATTTCAACAGAAAAGGTCTCTCGAAAGTTATCTGCTGTTGGCTTGGTTGTAAATATATTGTCCTACTTAAAGCTGCAGTTTTCAAAAGCCAATTAACCATATGGTTTTCCAATCTTTGGAAGGAGGCGAATATTAGTACTAGAACATAGTACACACAAAGGCACTTTATTTACATTTAATAATTAAAAGAAATAATTATGAAAATAGATACAAAGCTATCAAAACTTAGACGAACATTTGAATATTCACGATAATATGATTAATATAATTATGACACTTTCAGTTGCAATTCAAAAGCAACAAAAATGTATTATTTAGCAGATTTTGCTCTACTCTATTGGGGAAGAAAGATTGAAACGATTATTATGGACCATAAATCCGTAGACCTTGTGGTTGCCCGTGCAGAACCGTATCGAGAAGAAATTCTTCTTCTTCTTTATCCAGTGAGATGTAGACACATGAGTTACTTAACGATTGAAGAGTGATAATCTGGAAAATATTACTGTTTGTCCGCCAAAATGCTTATCATTTTGATTTCATGAGTTTGATAGAGAAATCATAATAAACTTCAATTCTTGAAATACCATTTAGCTTGGCAGTAACACCTTTGTTATGCAATAATCGATCTGCAGAGTTGGTAAATTTAAAAATTATAGGTAATATGTTGGCTGTAGTAAACGAAGCAATATAGCAATAAATCTATTAACAGATGTTTCTTACAACATATGGAACAAGGGAGTCAAACCAGAATATTTATCACTCCACCAAAAATATCAACAGCACAAAAATGCAAGACAAGAGCATTATCCTGCCTTTGGCCTGAGTACTAGATAAATCATACTAAGTCTAGTAATTTTGACTGAGAAATGCATGATCATTGAAAACGACCAGCCGCATGTATGTCATACAGATCAAAAAGCATTTGGTAAAACTAAACATAACGAACCCACAGTAGAACTTAAGATAATTAGCTTAGATGGTAAAAATATACTGCCATCAGGAAATATCAGTTCCGTTGTAACGGTCTAAAATGGTTTTTGCCTGTTTCGTGATATATTTCTAATGCGTAAATCGCCATCTTATATAGGTAGTGGCTCCACTCTTTCAAATACAGCAATTGTGTATCTTTAGAATTATGTCATCTTAATTGTCTGTGTGTAGAGCAGGTTGCCTATTTTAGCTATAAGTAATTATTAGGTGCGAGTCTTCCGGTGCTTTTTCTTGAAATGGTCAATACTCTTCCTCTTATTATCTCTTTTGGTAGAACGTGGGAAAGCTCATTCCTTCTATGACCGGTTTTGGACTCACGTTTTCCTAAGGAAAGTAATATTGTTAGGCGAGCGCAAAGATCAGTAGTTGTTCTGAGAACAATGAAAGTGACATGCCCAAGGTCGTTGCTCAAAGCCCTTAGGAGCAGCTAGAAAAGTTAATACTTGATAGGCAACGCAGGTCAGATTTTTTAACACTATCGTATCCTTGCATGGTGTGTAAAACCCACCAGTTAGTAGAAGCGCAGTCATCAGAGCCCTGTGGTGGTCGCTCAGTTCCAAAGATCCGGAAGACAGTAGGTCACGGAAGACAAGCGATGCATTTGTTTCAATTCATAGCTCTCAGGAGTGCATAAATTTGGTCAGTGGATTACCAAAGTCACTTGCGTGAATTTTAAATCTTTTTAACTTTCTTGATTTTTTGTGTGTCGACTTAATCCTTTTATGTAGTTTCGTAAATTTATATAACGCTGTTTCCGTAATTTTTAAAATAGTAGACGACGCCATTTTATTCAGCGCTCCGTACTTGCGAGACCTCTACGATAAGCGACACATACGATATAACTTTTTGGAATGCCTCATGAAACTCATACATTTACAAACCTTGATGGATTGTTTAAAAATAGCAAACACTAAAACCAGGCTAAAAATGCAAACATTAAAAACAAACACAATGTTGTTCTCAAAATAAAATAGTCCGAGTCCATCTATTGAAGTGAATGAATTACAAGTATCTGAAACAGATCATAAATGTAATCAAATAGATCATGGAAAATAAATAGACCAGGAAATGTTATTAAGATAAAAAACGTACTATGCATGATCATGATCATTAACAGTTCTGTTGAGAGTAGTGATGGGCATAACCGGACAATTTTCATAACCGAATTATTTGCATTTGAATGATATTAATAACCGAATGATTATTTGAATAATCATTCGAATAAATTTTGGCTCTCGATTCGTTTCGATTAAGTCAGCCGGTTTGCCGGTTGGCGGTTCACCGTCATCTGCATCGACATCGGTTCACCGTCATCTGTATCGGCATCGTAACTTGTAGATAGCAGAGGAACTCAGTTAATCGTTAATTATTATAACAATTGTATAAATTATTTTTATTTGATTTCTAAGGAGTTTGTGCAATAAGTAATTGTGGATATGAATGCATTATATCTGGTTACACCTTTATTGTCTTCGATTGCTGGCGATTTATAACAATATAACAATATATTGTTGTAATTGTATGTTTTGCGGCTTCTTCCAATCTATAACCAAAACATAATATATACGGTCGGCGCCTTAGAAATCGGGACACGTAATACGTTCTTCTAGTCTTTGGAGTATTCTTGCTCCGGTTACTTCATTAATGTGAGATGGCATTTCATAATTGACAAACAATAAACAATCTGACGTACCAATTAAATCCATACTAACTGCAAAAACCCAGTTTATACACTTAAAATATACATGCAAAATATATCATAATAGTGTGTAGTGCCCGATTTCTAAGGCGCCGACCGTACATTATGTGTTATGTATTGGAAATTAAGAGGTATTTATTAAGAAGTGTAGAAAGAAAGAAATATGCGGGACTGATTGCTAATCGCAATAAAAACAGTGGTAAAACGTTTATCTTTATCAATCGGGCGGGTTAAAGGCGCCGCCTCTTGTTCTGAACCTTTGGAGATGTAAGCAAATAATAAATTGTTTTATAGCTTGATGCGTTTGCAGTTTTTAGGCGTTCAGGTTTCAGGTCCCCAGAATTTGATATTTTTTATGACAGGAGGTAGGTACGCGATAACCAAATGGTGTTTTCAGTACAACCTGCTTTGTTTATGAGTTATGACGTATTTATATTTACAGAATTTCGAGCACTGCGTAGGTCGCTGAGATATGGCACGTAGTACCTTTGAATAGAGGTTTTATATTCAAAGCGTAGTACGTATCAGCATGAGGTGTTTTCATTCGAATACTTGGAACGAAAACCGAGTTACATAGGTTATTTCAATAACCGGATAACCGGTTATTTTTCATTCGAATAAGCCCATCACTGGTTGAGAGTAATAAAATGCTAGTCTATATCTTTCCACAGATGTGATACGTGGACAAAAAACATGAAGAAAATCGTATTAACTAGTGATTTCAAGATGTGGATATATAGAAGAGTACTAAGAATCCCCTTGACAGCTAGAATACCAAATATTGAATGATGAAACAGAATAAGAACTGAGCTAATGATTAAATTGATCAAAATTAGAAAGGTAAAGTGATGCAGAAATATTATGCAATATAGGGAATATGGTTTGATACAACTCAAACTAAAACGATACGAAGATACAAGGAGAGTTCGGAGAAGGAACAAGGAAAAAGTGCTCGTTCAAGAATATTAAAGAGTGGATGAATATTCATAATTATGATAACCACCAAGAGGAACATGTAAGCGGATACTCATACTCATAATGCTGACAAACTAAAGTCAATATTCGCCGGAATCTACTTAGTAAGAGCAAGCATTTTCAAGCAATTAATATAGCCAATTATCACTTCCACATCTGGCATTTATATGGTAAGATAGAACCGTGCAGATCATTATCTGGGGTACATAACGTTCCTTACTATAACCTTCACTAATTTAGAATGTGATAGCCCTACTCCAGTTTCAGTATGGAACTACGCAAATAATAAATTCAAATTTAAGGAAACGGCTGTGCAGCATGTAATTCATTCCTAGGTTTTAAATGTTCTACCCATAGCAGAGAGTTATGGTGGCATCGCCTACACAGTACACCGCATGTACCGATCCATCAGGGATTGCAAACAATATAAACATGTAGAATACTTGGTGCCTGCGATTACTCCACGGGCCCTGCACTATTAAATTACGTCCATAAGGCCTTGTAACCGAGATTTATCGGTTGTTGTACCTAGCAATTTCGCAGGCAAAATTATGTTGTACCGGACTCCTAAACTGCGCTTTTAGCTACCGCATTCCTGCGTTCGCAGCCACCGTTAATTTATAGGCCATATTTAGCGAATAAAAACGAAATACAAAGAACTCGTTAAGAAAACAAACTTCCATTATTTCGAGGCGCAGCCGCGGTTTGTCTGCATATAATTGAGCATAAAGCGAATACCGGAGGCAATGGCAGTATATGCAGATTATTCTATTGTTTCCCTGCTAAGTGTGATTGTGCGATATCGGCCGGCATTCCTGCTCAAACTTTTATAATTACACGGCGAACAGGTTCGTTTTGCCACCAGTCACCGTTCTGCTGTGTTATTACACCTTCGGCTACCCAGATGGATGAGAATTGTATGGCGAGCAGTTAATAATTCGCCTCAATTGCTCGACTAGACGGTAGAAAATTTCCGTAAAACGATACCCAGACTGATAGTGGTACACGCTCGACAAAACGAGAGCACAATTTATAATTAAACCGGCAGTTATGCACGAGCTTCTATCCAATTGAGCAATTTATTAAAACGTTTTGTTTTAGTTGTATTGGAGTTTTCTTCTATCTAGATTTAACTGTAGTTACTAATATTTTCAAAAATTAATAAATGCACAAACTGCTGCGCACTAATTAAAAAAATAGATATCAGATTCTCCAACCAGTATTGATCTTAATATAGATATTGATAAAACCAAAAGTATGGTGATTTTTTACATTTGTTTGGGATTATAGGTGGAGCATGAACCAAGTTCTGGCACACTTCGGCTCCCAGCTGGTCCCGTTATGCTGCTTCCTAGCTTCCAAGCTGTTATGGAATGTTTATTATGTCCCTGTCCTGTACTACTTAGAATTCAAATTGCCCTTTCTTTGCTAGCTAACTCAGTCGTAAAGCACAAGGCCCAGCCTTACCTTAGTGTGGCTATGGCAAA
The DNA here is from genome assembly GCA_940337035.1 of Agriotes lineatus. Taxonomy (NCBI): domain Eukaryota; kingdom Metazoa; phylum Arthropoda; class Insecta; order Coleoptera; family Elateridae; genus Agriotes; species Agriotes lineatus. Next base: position 79,362,692 of record OW679203.1, read on the forward strand.
TTCTATATGAAGTAACACATACATATAAAGAAATGAAACACACACGCTATACGTCATCAATAATAATTTCTAACCGCATTTAACAACTTGTAAAAAATACAAAGAATAAAATATCAACTAGTAACGTTAGTAGTAGCAATACTCGAACTGTGTTCGCAGTTTAACACTGGATTATGGATTAGACCATGTACATTAGATTTGTATAAACTGACCTGTTTTATTCTTTGGTTGCAAGTAAAACTGGATTTGCTTTCTTGGAAGGCATCGTTTGTACAACGGCACGTAGTAACTTCATTGTAGGTCTCAAATGGCTGCACTTTACGGTGCTGTAGCCGCTTCTTTCTGGAAATTATCATGCACTACACTTCTCACGGCCTTAATATTGACCCCAAGAAAACACTCAACGGTGGCGGGCTTTGTAAGCAACCGCCGCTTGCGACAATTAGTTCGCTATTCTTGGCGGACCTCCGCCCCTGGTGACAACTCGATCGCTAATGCCCACTCACTCCCTAAAAACCGCGAATTCGCCAGGCGTCTTTCCGGTGCTATTAATAGATGCAATCGGCACTCCCACCTGCTGGTTTGCACTTCACTTATCGGGCGCACGGAGCCACACTCTAGCGTATCTTAAATACCTAATTACTGCAATACAACAAATTACAGTTTAGCTTTGCTCTAGCAGGTTAATTATTGGATATCTCAGGTGAACAAACCAACCCGTTACGAAGTGTTCTGTGTGCACTTTGTTAATCTATCTCATATGCTAGTATTCTGAGAAGAACGAAGCAGAAACTTGCTTATTACAAGCCTACCACTACCCACTGCACCACCGAGGTGGTGTAGAAACCCACAATATAACAGATATACACATTAGATACTTGAGTTGTTCGTTAAATGACGAGTAGGGCTTAGATCAACGGATCAAACACTAAATTGTTACAGCAAGAAAAGGATTCCTAAATATTTATTAGAGCCCTATTTGTAACGTCAATTTTAATCTAGAGCTACGAGTAGATATAGCAATATTGACCACCGTTGATAGATTCCAACAACGGCAGGCCTTAAAATCCCGATTTGAAATAGCCACTAACTCACCAGCATTACCTTAAACAGCAATATCTTCACTAAGACAATGCTGGAGCCTATGGTTTGTGAGCGGTATCCCTTTTAAAAGAACCTCTAAATTCGCAAATACCATAATATTACTGACACAGGGTGCCCACTTCTAACTGTCACTTATGTAACGAACAACCACCGGGAATGGACGGCGTTATTGTTAAAATAGAAGAAAAATTCAACGTTTTGCCCACTTTCATAAGGGTTTTAATCGGGATTGAAATAAAAGAGCAAGGAAGATGTATCCTTTCGCAAGAGTAGGAGATCGGTTCACTGAAGACGACTGGGTGGTTTAGAAATGAGCGCTTTCCATTCTGATTAAGATTGTTAGGATATTTGTAAATTTCAATGACTTTGTGAATATTTCTGATAAAGAGGATCTACAAATAAGAGAAATTCATCAAGAACGATCTTATGGCCGGTATCGGCGATGGTTAATGACGATACAAGACTTGACCTGAGAAAACGCTGATGTGCAAAGACACAGGTTTGTACTGAATGCTCATTTTCACCTTTTTATGCCATAGTGTTCAGTTTACGTTTGGGTGAAGGGAGAATCCATGAAACCTTGTTCGGAGGTTTGAGCACTGTTTTGATGTTCTGTTTTTCAAGCAATATTCTTATGTAATCGGTGACTTGGTGAGTATAAAGAGGAAAAACTTCTTACATTACGTTTGTACCTTCTCATTAGGCAACCAATGTAGACGACAGGTATATTTTGAACTTGCCTGTTTGACAGTTTTTCTGGTTAACACTTATGTATGTTAGGGGATTTTAACGAGGTTGGCAATTTATTCCGTTTCCATAGTAAAGCAAAAGAGATGCAGAAGTGAAATATAACAAAGATAAACATGAGTGTACAAACACTGTTTTAGAAAAACATGTTTACTACAGGTCTCATTTCGTGGTAGTCTATGCATTGATTTATTAGCGATTCTCCTACAAGGCATATAATGTTTACCTTTACAATATAGCTGAAGGACATCTTTAGGGTAAGAATGTTGCACAATTTGTTGTTTTTATATGACAGTCGAATACGAGAGGTTTTTATGGCAGTCTAATATAATAGACGTGGTATTTCTTCGTGAGCCATTTGGTAGTGGAATAATTTTAAACAAGGAAATATTAAATGCATTGATAATGAGATGCGAGAAACAGTAATTAGTCTGGGAAAGGTACGCAAAGGCAAAGCAAATTTCAAAGGGTTTGAATTGGCTTGTAAATAAATTAATATAATTTAAAAGGAAAGGTTTGTGCACATATAAAGCCAGACCACATAAAATTTATTTGACACAAAAGGTTTGTCAGCTGCATTTTAAAAGGAACGTAGTTGTTAAGTAAAAGCAAAGGATAGTGAAAATAGTGATCAAAGCAGAAAGGTAAAGCAAGATGAAGCATAATATAATATAGAAAATTGCAAAGAGCAATGCTAGAAGAAGGCAACAGAAAAGAAAAGATAGTGACGCTAAAATGGTGAACTCAAAAAGCAGTGTATTTAAAAATAAAGTGCAGAGCAGAGCAGTGACAATAATAAATAAATAATGTTTGTGTGTGCAACGCTCTCGAACAATTTTAATTATAAGGTTACAGACAATAATATAGATTTAAGAAAACTGTAATTATTAATCATATACTCAAATTTACTTCCATTTGTAACCTTTCATTATCAGAACTAATTTCTATTAACATAAGAAAATCAACAGTAACTTAGAAACCTGATGCTATTTTGTTTAAAACAGGAGAACAATTGCAATTAAATTATTTGAAAGTTGGGCTAAATTGTGCTCTATTTGAAATACATGTTTTAAATAATAAATCAATATTTACCCACATAAAAAGTAATGCATTTTATTGTGCCCATGTCAGAGTATCTGTGATAGTGTTTGTGGCAATATCCGCCACGATAAATTAATAAAATTTCCCATCCGATCTCCGAGGACATCGGCAGCCCTTGAGCTGGGTTTTCCGATCATCGTTTCCGGCAAAAGAAATGATCCAGAGCCAGAGGCCTGTACTGCAGTAGATCGGCGGGGGCTGCAAGAACGTCCCGTACAACATCTGCAGCGTGGGGAGCGGCTCCAGCCGAGATATTTAAGAAGCGTCACTACGAGCAGCTCCGAACCTGCATAACGAGGTAGGATTAAGCCTGCAATTTGAGGGTTAGGTTTGGGGACACGCATCAAACGATTAGATCAAACCTGCCCGGAGTGGCCAAGTTTTGCCCCAAGGGCCCAGTTGCTTCGTGTTTTTCGAAAATTGAGTGGCGTCAGTAGATTGTGTCGGGTTTAGCGAGAATCCAAGCGTTCATAAACAATTGAAAGAATTGGCGTCTATTCCACGTCAGAACAAGCAAAAGGCGGTGACGTCGTCCAAAAAAACAAGCAAGGGGATGTGTTTTTATTAGTTTCCAAGCGGTAAAATTTCAAATAATTTACCTGACGCGTTTTTCACTATATTTTCACGAGTTTAAACGTTCAGATACGCTGTTTACACTGGCGAAATTTTGTGTCAGCTGTCAATGTACTAGATTGTGAATTTTACCTACTAAATAACGAGCGAACGAGTCTACGCGGAGCCAAATAACCTAAAATTTGAGAGTAGTCCATTTATGAACCCAGCCCAATGAGACGTGAAGTCTTGTACTTGCCGTAAAATTAGCGTAATCAGTTAGATAAAATAGAAAGAGGGGCATACAACCATTTTATTTGTGTAATTAATTATTACATTTCATTTTTAACCAGCAGTAATTTATGACAGGCAAGTGTAAGCACAGTACAAAATTATTAAATCTGAGAATTGTGCGCTTTATAAATTGCCTAAGATTTAACTTATTAAGATATTTATTTAATATTACAAACATTGCATTGCAATATATGGCATTGCTTTTTGGGGGGTTGTGCAGACAGAAATAATTTTCATTTTGCAGAAGAAAATTATTCGCTCTATTCAGCACCTTACATACACCTACTTAAACATGTTCATCAAAACAGGAGCCGTTTCACGCATTTCAGACCAAACTGTAGAAATCCAAACATGCTAATTATTCCATCCCGTAGAATATCGAAATCTAACAAAAATCCAATAACTCTTGGTATAAAATTGTTCAATCGTTTACCTGAAGCCATAAAAACAGTAAACTTCAAACGCTTTTGCAGTAGTAGTAACGACATTCTCGGTTGACAAAACGTAGTTCTTGGCAGAAAATTATATCCTTTTCTTGAACTTTTGAAAAATATCTGAATTTTTTTTTATAAAATCTTAAGATCTGTGTGGTTGGCAGTTTGATGGACGGTTCTTGCTTTTAAAGCCACGCTAACATAGTAAACTTCCAACTTACATTGCGAACAGTTTAATAACAACAAGCAAAACGTATGCAAACATTTTCTTAAATGTCTTACCTGTTATTGATAATTACAGGATTAGTGAACAGAAATACTTCGTGGCGCAACTGACAGGTCTTCCTAATCCCTACTTAGATATTTTACCTGCATATTTGGTTCGAAGTGGCACAACTGACTTACGTCCGTAATAGTGTAATAGTTTACCGATCGGTAACTTTTAACGTGATTAATCCTATGTATCAAACCGTAGGTATTGTAACAACGCAATGATAGATACTTCGTTTAACTAGATATCTTCTAAATGACAAAAGTCTTTAAATAGAAAACAAAGAAGTATGATTAAAAACTACTTTGAAAATTGACTTGTAGATTCCGAAAAACATAAAGTATACGGTGACACAGAGGTGGGATATTTGAGATATATCTATAGGTCAATCAGAAATTATGTGTAGCATCTTCATATAAAATTGTATCCAAATCGAATCGTAAATAAAGAAGATAGAAGCATGGCCCTGATCTCATTGTCACCCGGTATATCACTGGTATGGAAAAAACTCTTTCTCATAATAGCAAAGTCAACTAGGTGTTCCATATAAAAAACGACTTTATGGCATAACTCGAAATTCGAAACCTTTTCTGAAAAACTGACTACGCCACTGCATTCTCGTCAAACCATGACTGAAAAACGTACAAATTACATTTCTCTATTTTCCAAATTAAGCGAGATGTAGTAACAAAACGAAAAATCGAATTTTCGTTCATAGCTCGGAAACAAAAGACGACAGCCATTGCTGGTTTGCACCATTAAACTTAAAAAAAGGGATTGATGATGGGCTTTGGCATGTTCTACAACGCTAAACTTGATTGGCTTTTAACTCTATCAAGTCAACAGACAAAATGCTGGACAAATGTATTGTACTACTATAATTATCCCAAAATTTTCAAAACTGTGGTTATTGCTTATATTTTCAAAAAATTACCACCATACCTCTTATGCAGTACTTATTAGTGAGAGGTCTTTTATATTATTATGGCACCCCGACACTGTAAACGGTATAAGGGGTTACAGATTATGTATGTATGTACTATAAGACAAAATAAATGTTTTACATTTACATAAAGTAATGCAATATAAGATAATATTTTTTCCTTGTGCGATAGCTATACGTACTCGTTCAATAGATGCTGGTCATAAAGGCTGATGCTGATAGTCACTTTACGTTCATAGATTTTTTAAACATTCTTTCACGACTTCTGGCACTATTTCTAATATTATTCTCAATGAAAAAGTTAACGTTTTAAACAAAAATAGTTCTTTTTCTTAAAGAATTATATAAATTACGCATTTAGAATAAGCTACTTTCAAACAGGTGATATAGCTTTCAATAGAAAAACAATCTATACTAATTATTACATATCATTAGAAACGCTCTGTTTTTATATAAGAGGAAAAAATGCAATTTTTTATAAAGCCATGTTGTTTTTCTTAATTTTTCAAATACAGTAACTTCTAGCATTTCCTTAACCATTTGTAGTATTTATTCAAAGAAATATAAAATATAATATAGTTACCTAAACTAAACTCAAAGAATGGGTAGGTCAATCAACAATTATATTTATTTGTTTTATTTAGAGGTTAGTTGTCAAAATTATCATGACTTACACCGTTCATTAATTTCCTTCAACTTTCTAATTTCTTATAAAAATTTTATACATTCCCTAATCTCATCTCCTTCCAGTAATGGTAATGTAAAGCCTGCATGAAAATGTGCCCATAATCGTGCTTCCCATTCCAACCACTTCCAAAGCGTTGTGATACATTTTTCTGGAACACTAAGTCAGTAAGAAGTAGGTTTTTTAGTATATATACTTACTCACCCTCTTCCTCAATTTATTCGATTCCATAGTCAATCAATAACCTAGAAAGTCGCCAGTCATTACAAGAAGCCGAAAGGGACGCTGAAACGTCAAACAATTTCTTAGCAACCAAGATACAAGTTGCAAGCAACAGTTTCTGTGGCTACATTCTAGCAACCTGTTTGAATAAATACACTCGTCATCGATTTCACAGCTTTCCTTAGTTTTCGTCCTAGTAGCAACTCAACTGCGTTCAAGTTTTCACCATTGATAATTCCATGCAGCAAACGCTATACGTTAATATGAGTACACGTCGCAGTTTAAAGCTATCTTCAATAATGAAATATTTCGCTAGTCACCAAGAGGAATTAGCAAAAGCGGAAGGCGCGCTCGAGTCAAAAACCGTTGCGAAAGTTCACTATGATGAAGCGCATCTATCGATAAGTGGTTCTGTATTTTCTATTGCCAGAGCTGATCAACTTAAAGTGGAGGTAAGAATGCGTTCTGTAAATATTTGTAAGCACTTGCACAATAAAAAGAATTAAAAGTTTAGAAAAACGCCTTTTAGATATCTACTTGTCCATCTGTTCTAGTTGTTCTTAACTGAAGAACGAGAAATCAAGGAAGCTTTCTGTTCTTGCCTCGAATACGAGTCCAGGTGCTACCACGTTGCAGCTTTAGCCCTTTATGCCCACTACAACATTTCGCAGAGTTATTTTGCCGCGGCTGCCATAAGACCAAGACCTGAAGACCTGCTGCAGAGAAATAATTCCATGTTGGCGATTACAGATTCCGCCATAAGACCAGGACCTGAAGACTTACCGAGGAAAAATAATTCCATGTTGGCGATTACAGATTCAGTTACTACAGACAGTTCGGCGATTACAGATTCCGTCATAAGACCAACACCTGAAGACCAACTGCGGAAAAATAATTCCATGTTGGCGATTACAGATTCGGTCACTACAGACAGTTCGGCGATTACAGATAATTCAAGCTACAAATCAGTGAAGGAAATGCTCGAAGATTATGAAGAAGTTTCTCGTTCGCCGCAAATAGATGCATTGGGATATGGAACAATCCCTGTTCCTAACATAGGATCCTTAATTTTTTCCCAAGATTTTTTAAAAACAATCGATAAAAGTAAATATTTGGCGGAAAAATGTGCAGTAGCTAAAGAAGCGATTGAGTACTTGTCAGCGTTAACCATTGGCCGCACAGAGAATCCAATTTGGACGTTCTTTCGAAGATATCGGTTAATTGATGCCCATTTTGGTCCTGTTCTACGTGCCTGCACGCTAAAAAAATTTCCTGTGTCTCTCTTTGAGAAACTGACAGGTTAGTTACAAGTTAATTAGGTTAAACGCGTAATTTTAAAATCTAAATGCCTTAGGGAACCATAACCTGGATAATGCCGAACATGTGCACTGGCGAAAAGAACACGAGGCCATTGCAATACAAGAATTTACCCGTTCAACAGGTCTGGATTTCATACCGATGGGATTGTGGCTGCACCCTTGTGGCTTCTTAGGAGCAAGTCCAGATGGAATTGCAAGCGACGGTTCCCTGGTAGAAATAAAATGTCCGTTTCAATACAAAGACAGCGACTTAAAATCGACGCTGTCTTTTGACGACACTTACATATTCAAATATTTACCGGAAGAAGATAGATTTGTACTCAATATTAATCATGATTACTACCGTCAAATACAAGGCCAGCTGTGTCTACTCAATAGGAACATGTGTTATTTGGTAATATGGACCCCTCAGCAGACGGTAATTTTGAATGTCGAACGAAATTCTCAATGGGCTCATAATATCAGCACTTTACAAGATTTTTATTTGAAGAATTTTGTACGCTATATTGCTTTCGGCGAATGAGCAACTTGTACAGCAACATATCGACTATAAGTTTATACTGTATACTTACAATGTTCTAGCAATAAAATGTTATTTAACTGTGAATATTACTGTCGAAATAGAAGTCACTATTGTGGCCGACGACGACCATGACTCTATAATACAGTCATGGTCGTCGTTGCCAACTATTTAAAATAGGAAAGGTAGAATAACACACTTTCATAACTTTTATTTAAAATTTTATAGAAAACATAAATTATCATCATTTCATAAGAGCTAACAAATACTAGCGTAGCCTAGATAGATGTCTTCACACAAAATCTATACTTAATTAGGTTCCACTCTCTTCATTTTGGTTTCAGTGTAATCACTTTACCATAATAATTAGTAGTTCCACTGCTGAAGCACAGATCGGGGCAACAATCTGTAAAAGAAGTTATCTAGATATTTTGCTTTTGTTCAATGTTTAATTTGAGTTTGAAATTTAGTAATTACTATTAAAAACTAAAACATTAAAATAAGAAAACTTATTATTCAATTCTTGCACCAGTCTGTGTCAAATAACAAACAAAACCTAACATACTAACCTCAAATTTGACATATACTGACAGTACCCTTCAGTACTGCCAAACGTTTAATAGGAAATTCTCGGTTCTTTCCAAATTGTCACTATGACTTTTCACGGCTGTCAATACATCATTTATGATTTTTTAGATATTTATTGATTAATGAAATTGTAAGGATTGAATAATAGCTATTTACTATACAAGTGGGATAAGTGCATCATTAATATACGTGTGTGTAAGATACAAACAAGTGCGTAGCACGAGTTATGTTAGCACACAAGTATATAATGAGGCATTATCACACATGTATTGTACAAAGTTTTAACTACAATTGCCCAAAATTGAAAAAAGCGCATAAAGAAAAATGTCAGATCTGTCATTTTCAAAAATATTTTAGTAGGCAAATGCCATTCAGTGATCCATTTGACACTATTTCCGCTAGGTAATGAAGCCGTTACACCACTAGTGGTGTAATGGAAGTTCATTACATATCTAGTGGTGTAATTAACTTCATTACATAACAGAAATAGTGTCAAATGAGTGACGTAGTAAGTTACGTATCCCACTTGAGTAGATAACATTTTGTATATTATACAAGACGATAAAGTCATCATTATCCACTCTTGAATCATTAACGTTTCAACTTCGTCTCAACGTTAAAGGATGCAACTCGTGGATAAAATTTAACGTTATCGTCTTGTATAATAAATAACTATTAAATTAAAACATTTGGGCATTGGACTGCGGCCTAAATAAACACCAATTAGGGAATCTAACTCAGATTACTCACAAAATTCTTCTTTGGTTACTAAAAAATATAACAGTGCTATCATGTCGACAAATAGATGATAATTATGTAAGCTCCGTAACATCCTCAGTTTTCTAACTGAATTAACAAGAACGTAGAACAGAATTTTAATTTTTTTGTTTTGGGAGCATTTTAATATTTATCTAGTAGGCGTGCTACTCCTGTAATTTAGAATGTATTTTTTACAAACCAATAGATAAACTATTCCTAAAAGCAAGAACAGTAGTTTAAGATTCCTGTAGGGTTTAGAAAATGTGCCAGCTGACTCTGAAGTGTGCCCGGGAACGCCACCAATTCGAGGCAGTTCAAACCTGAAAAGCTACAGGTAGCAGTAAACCTCAAACTACATAAAATTCCACAAATAATAACAAGCAAAAGTTGCTTAAACCCACATTTTTTTATGATGTAATAATACTAAATCTATAAAAAACATATAACACTAAATATCAGAACAGATATTCAATAACATCGTTCAAATAATTCCATACATTAATTGCATAGGGAGATTTTGTGGTACACGTAGAAGAGTTAATAATTTTCTAGCGCGCGGAAGCGGCAAAGCGAAGCACGAATCGCTAGCATTAAGTTGAGCACTAACTCATATTAAAAAAAGCCGGGTAGCGCAGTTGGGAAAGTGCCCCGTGGGGCCGGAATTTTTCCGCAGCCTTAGCGATTAGAATTGAGTTCGGTGGAATCATTCACAGTTGGGCACCAAATTAACTGTGCTCTAGTCAGAACCACACACCTAAGAAAGAGAGTAACAAAGTCAACACATCACCAAGACAGGCACCTCACAGAATGAATTCTGGGAAAGCACAAAACGCGCACTCCAACTTTGTAACCCCAATCCGGGGCAAGTTGAGCATTGTACTACCAGACGCACGTGCAAACACCAGCCCTATAACGCAAGGTAAAATAAGGTTACCCACAATACAATACATACACTAACCCATATTCAAATATCGCTAGAGAACCCGTAACCTCGTTAATAATAGAGATATCGAAACAAAACATGTTCCTGTTTTAAATGCCAGCATTTCTGGGCCAATTTAAAATATCTAAAAATATGCGGGGTGTTCTATTTAAAAAACCAAAGTTGTGAATCACTTCGCAAAAATAGAAGGCCTTGACTTGAATTGTTTTATGACAATTTTAGGCTGCATCTTTGGCATTTAAAACAAAAAAAGGCATACTCTGTATATAATACAATATAAATACAAAACATATTATAACAGATATCTATCCAATTCCCGCAAGCCAAGTCTCTCTGTTCCATCCCCGATCTTCTTCAAGATTTCTGTTAGCCATTGTCTACCTGACACACTCGCTTCAGGAACGTCGTGGGCTTTTTCTTTTCCTTCTTCCTGGTAGTTACCAATGGAATATCTTCTTTGGCCACCTATTCTTTGGCACTCTCAACAGATGGCCAAACCATTTTAGACTCCGTGTCTGTTTCGTTCGCTCCCATTCAGTTACTGATTTCTGTATTGGTAACATGTTCCATCCTGGATACCCCTGCACTCCTCCGTAGGTAATCCAATTCAACAGCTGCAAGTTTACTATTTTTACATCTGCATTCATGCTCCACACTTCACATACGTAGGACAGTACTGATTCAACCAGTGTTTTACCTATTCTTTTTTATTTTTTGTAGATGTTTTTATCCCACCATAGGGAATTTAATGCTCCCATGATTTTTCTGCTCTGTTGGATTCTACTTTTTATTTCGAAAGGTCCTAACCCTTCTTTATTAATTTGCGCACCAAAGTATTTGAATTGGCCACCTTCTTTTACTTTCACATCAACATGTTTCATAACCTCAAATTTCAGTTCTGAGTACACTACGAAATACTTCGTCTTCTGTAAACTTATTTTTAGTCCCCATTTTTTTAATTCTCTGTATAATCTTTTTATCATAAATTCAATAGCATACACGTCCTGGGCTAACACGATCTGATAGTCAGCAAAACTTGGTGGACAGTTGATCGTCGTTTACGGGCATACCTGTTTTCTTTCAGTTCTGAAGAGTAACTTTTACATAAATATGAAATAATAGCGGGTACATGCTACAACCCTATGAGTCCCTGAGTCCCTAAGTATGTACGCAACTGAAAAGTTATCTTTCAATTTTCACGTAAGACTGTCTTCGTACAGTTCTTTTATAATTTTAATCAGATGAGTATCAGTATTCATATGTTGCAATGCTTGCCAAAACTTACATCGCGACACTGAATCGTAGGCCTTTTCTAAGTCAATAAAAGCCAGAATCATTTCTTCCCCGTTTGAAATTTTCTTTTCTAATACTTGTTGTAGTATAAACATATCCACACACCATCGGAATAAATCCCCTTTGCTCTTCTCCAATTGGTTTCCCAGTATTCGTTCTTAGTGTATCCTGTAGTATTTTTCCAAACAATCTACTCAACGTGCTGGTATTACACATTTCTGTTCCCAAAATATTTTTTTTTCTCCATTATTCTTCGTCTAACTTTTCTATTCGTACTTTTAGATTACTCTCTACTTCTATTTAACCAATTGTGATATAGCCTACCTTCGTCAGATATCAAGCTTGTATATCTTCACTATACCATGGCGGTTGTTGTATATTCTTTGTCTTTTTCTTTTTTCTAATGATTCAATTGCTGCTTTATGTATGTCTAACATTATAAACTCGTTTTATTCTTCAATACTACAGTTTGTATTTTGTTTTGCAGTAGGCGTAGTTATTCTATGCTGCTCGTACACATTGTTTCAGTCGATTTTCTGTAAGGCCATACTAAATTGGCTATTAATAGAAATGATCTGAGCCACAGTGACGGTTTCTCCCATGTGTGTTTGTATATGTTTCTGTGTTGACTATTCTGAGGCTATTATTCTATAAGCATATCATCAGAATTATTTATAACAATTTCACCATACTCTCCTACCAATTCATCAGCTAAGCGGGTTCCAACTCTTGCATTAAGGTCTCCAGCGATTATAAGATCTTTATTTCCTTTAACGATTTCTATTTCCTATGATAATTTCTGGTAGAATTCTTCGTCTAATAAATTATAGTCGTCTGTCGGTTTGTATATTCCAATTACATTTGCCTCATATCAGTATAACAATATTGTTAACAGTATACTCATATCTGAAACGCAGCCATAGTTTTTGAGTTATTTTTTACCACTTCAGAAACTGTTTTAGCTCGCTGTGATTTGTGTACTCCAAACCAAATGTGCAAATATCCTCCTCGTCTTCGCCATCTTGTTTTTGCTTCTTGGTTTCTAACAAAATGGCAATGTCAATATTAATTTTGGAAATTCATTTACTATTTCAGGAATTTTACGGGTAATGAGCTGCTAACCCAAAGCCCCAACCCAACCTGGAGAGCCGGGCCAGTTTTTGTTTCACGGTGAATATTTTATTTCCTCCGACACTACTGGATTGCAGTACTGGAGAGCTTCTCCCAATTCCCATGGCAACGCACCCGATGGTGGTAACTGATAAATCCCCACATGGCCTGATACATAAAATCCGTTTATTATTTACTGTCTACTATTTTACAACCTAAAGGAGTTGAATTAGGGTTTCCAAGTCCCGGGACCAAAAGTGTTTTCGGGACTTACGAGCTAAATTTCAAGTCCCGGGACTAGTCCCGAAAATCCCGAAAATGGTCCCGAAAGGGAAATAGTGTTCAGGTGAAATTTCCGTATGCAATATCCAAAGAAAAACTAGTGTTTTAAGTTAAATAAAGTATTTCTGTGCTGCTAATTTGCATTGGTGCTCCTCTACAACTTCATTGCTTTCTTCTGGTACTAAAAATGTCTGTCGCTGTTCACCTTTTGCTTTTGTTTGAACTGCAAAGTGTTTGTCCTTTCGTCAAGCTGCCTCTGATTATGATAATTTTGTAGAAACCAACTTTACATTTCGACAATTGTTTTATCTTCAATATATAAAATTATCGCCATATTGACTTCAAATCGTTTTTTTTTAGTGTAGAAGGAAGGTAGGTTGCGAATCGGAATTCATTCTAATCGTAACGCTTTAGCAGACAAATAACGAACACACTTAAAACTCAAAAATATAAATTATTCAGCTTCTTCGCACATATCTAAATCCAACAAAAAAAAACAGACAAATACATACGTCGAAGAATATATGCAAATGTGGCTGAAACAACACACAGGTTTAATTCTAACCTACCGAAAATAATACCTTTCCTGCCTACGCAAAACGCAAATAATGCAAAATGTGCAAGAGGCATGAGTAGTACGCCGGACGTGAATACCCGTCCTAATTCTTTGATATCGAGTATATGCACGCATGTTGACATGGTCCCGGGACTTTGCCTGTTCTGGCTGTGGTCCCGGGACTCGGTTTTTGTGGTAGAATCCCGGGACTGTCCCGGGACCGGATCCCGGGACTGGAAACCCTAAGTTGAATGTTACCAAAGGCAATCATTGTTACCAAATTAACTTACTCAAATGGAACTAAAGTTAGTGAAATTGAAATTAACCGTGTGTACTGAATATAAATTATAATTAATCAAAAAAAAAAACTGTCAGCAATCTTCATTACAAACAAATTTCATGGAATTATCATGTCACGTTATTTTTCAATGAGGAACGTGGATTCAGCTTACTCCGATATTATGAAGGCACGGAGAACAGTAAAGATATCTCTAACCTGTACCAAATGTACCCTTTCGTACGATCTAGCCTGAGTGGGGGGGGGGGGGGGGCAGCTGCAGGCCGATAGAATGGTTCGGCACAATGGCGGGTTTTCCCCAGAGAGTTTGGTGCACTCGGAAAGGCAAAATGTATTACGAATAGCTAGACTAGTACTTTGGTAAGTTCACAATGAAAAGATAAATTAAGACCACTCAACTGTTATTCATAACTGAAAGTAGTTTGAAGACGATCTGACACTACGAAGAGAATAAGTTATTCTTGGAGTGTAGAAATCATACTTCTGTCTCCAGCTATAAACCAAACTTACGAAAAATAATAAATCACTGCCAATGTACAAATATCTTTATTTAAATGATACTTGAAACAATATATACCGGGTGTCCCAATAAGAGTGTCCGATTTAATTTAAAAATAAAACGCATAGTTTTTGAGCGAGTGGTGATGTTTTTATTGCATTATTACGTAGACATGTTCCGATTAATTATGGAATAAAATATTTGGCAAATGGCCTCCACGGTTCTGAACACAGACAGTTGCTCTGTTCATGAAATGTTCGATAACTTTTTCGCAGAGTTGCTGCTCTAACTCACCGATGACGCGTTGGATCTCGTTATTGAGCTCGGGAAGAGTCCGTGGCGCATTGGCATAGACGTGAGATTTCGCAAAACCCCAGAGGAAGAAATCGCACGGCGTCAAATCGCACGATTTCGGTGGCCAGTTGACATCGGAATTTCGGGAGATGATTCGGTCCGGAAATCGTTCCTTCAATAAATGGATTGTTTCATGCGCTGTGTGGCAAGTTGCGCCGTCCTGCTGGAACCACATGTCTTCCAGATCCATACCGTCCATATGAGGCCACAAGAACTCCGTTATCATATTACGGTACCGCAAACCGTTGACAGTTACAGCATTGGCAGCCTCATTTTAAAAAAAATACGGGCCAATCACGCCGCCTGCCCAAAATCCGCACCAAACAGTGGCTCGTTGGGGGTGCATTTGTCTCTGTTGCATCACGTGCGTATTTTCTGAGCCCCAAATTCTACAATTTTGTTTGTTAACGAACCCGTTCAAATGAAAGTGCGGTGAAGATGATTTTTTTCGAAAAATCGGCTGCTTATTTTGTCTACGGTTTGCGAGTTCTCATAAAATAAACCACTTTATAATAAGATTGTGCAACAGTCTTACAAGCTTCATTTGACGTAAGAAATTTTGTTTTAAAACTGGTGATGTTCATTATGTGCAAAGCGCTGTACCTTTATTGTGCAGCAAAAATTTTTCATTTCGGTTTCTTCAGGTATGCAGGCATCACCGGACGAACTTGCGTATCATTACAAAAACTGCTTCCAGCTGCACTATTACGGTTTGACGTAAGTTTTTAGCTAGTGACGGGGATGCTTTTGTTCCATCAGGGGGGTTTTTATATACATTTTACACAGTTTTTATTTTCAATCCGCAACTTTAACCACCCAGTTTGGCCAGTTTAACCGCAAGTAAAGAAAACTTACTTAATGCCGACATTTGTTAACAAAAAGAAACGTTTTATTATAGAAGCTGATTTAAACACATCTTGCCCCTGCAGTAATTCTAAAACTACTCACAAGGGCAGAAAATCAGCATCATCTCCATTAGAACAAACAATTAGAATGTACTTTAACTAATGAGGATCTTACAAGCAATACTGAATTCATAACAAAATTTTAATTTCAATTATATGCAAGAAATATTAACATATCTTAGTAATATTAGACAAACCCTTAATGTTACACTAAACCTAATCGTAGAATTGAAATTAAAATTTCAAAGGTAACTACAAGCCGCATACCGCACTTGCCCGAGATACACTAAAATTATTCTCAGGGTGCTTGGTTGAAATACATTGTTGGTACAGCAAAAAAGTCACCAAAATTGTGTACAGTTAATCATCAGCTCTGTTCTTAACTGCCGGCGATCATGTTTTGCACGATGAACATAGAATGTTGTGTTAATTTAACTCAGCTGCCAACCAACTTCATGTGCCCCATACTCCTGTATCAAGTTAGGTAAACTGCAATCTCCTTTTGCTCAGTTTGCCAATTATATGCACTTTATTCCTAAGATTGGCAACGATGGAGCTCACTTTATCTAATTTAATTTCTTTTCAAAATAATCGCAAATGAAATTTAATAAACTGCATTGTAATCTTTACACAGAGTACTCATTAAACTGTTAAATGAGTCTTAATTTATTTGTTTAATTAAAAAAGTCGGAATTCAGGTCAGGTCAAGTCAGTTTTTACTTTTAATACCATGACAACCTATTTTTATAGTTCTTAAACATCTATACGATTGTCTATAATAATACACCAGTCAATTTATTATAGGTACATCATTTACGTTTAACTGGAATATTTTACGACAAAAATCAAACAGGAGATATGCAAAGTACTTGCGTGTAAGTACAATAAATTGCATTGAACTAGTTACTAGTAGCCATAATAATAGCTAAGTATTAGTTTGTTTCATAGGAATTGTTTCCTGATGGATGTCCGACAGTAAGTTCAATGTAGTTCGGAAACATACATTAACAGTGCCTGGAAGTGCACCTGCGAATCAATAAAGTAAATTGAGATCAGAGAAACGGGGTCGAGACGCAAGTTACAGTAATTTACAGCAATTCCTGCAGCATTATTGTGTGTGTAGTACTGTAGGAATTTATTAATCTTATTAAATTCAGCTATAAAACTAAGTAGTTGCTATTTGTGGAACTGTAAGCAGGTGACTTGGAAATCTCTTGAATTGGTTGCATCCAGAGAATTTAATCTTTAAATGTATTTCCTTGTACTGCTTCTTTTCGAGAGCTTTGTGCAGTATATTAAGTTAATGTTACATGGTCCTAATATGAATCGCCCAATGTCTGTTTTTTAAGTGCTCTTTACGTTGTTAGCTACAGCCTAACTCTAACAACATATTTTATACATTTCGAGAGACACAAAAATACGCCAAAGAAAAATGGCTTAAAAGTTTAATCAGAAAATAGATGTTACATTTTAATATGTATCAAGCATTCAGCGTTGAAAAGTTTAATTTTGATAGATGTAGCAACTGATGAACTTTATTAAGGGTAATAATTTTAACTGTAACATTAATGTAAAAGTAAAATATCTACTTTTCTTAACTTAGAGCTTCAGTTCAATTTCTTAATGGCATCACACAGCCATAGAAATCTATTGCTTTAACCCAATCCACAATTTCCCAATCCTCTGTGGCATTTTAATATTTCTCAACAAAAAAGATGCGATGGAGCTGCACACACCAAAACTTACAATTATGATGATAAAACGTGTCTTACCAAAAAAAGTTACAAAAGTATTCAATATTTCCACACTCATTTTGCCAAAAACAGAACTCGCTTTTTTCATTTTATTTCGAATAGGAGTAAAATCGGAACGTAAAAATTATCGACCAACATACAGGTGAAAAACCGCTTCTGGCAATAATTAAACTAAACATTATGTTTAGAAATATAAAAAATCTGGTGTGATACACTCACACAACTTCCTTTTACAGTGATCTTATAATTAGTCAAAAATTTCATTTTTAATTTCTAAGCATTTGTCAAAAATTTTCAAAAATTACAAATTCTATAAAAACGGTACAAAATAGAGCGTTAGTTGAAGAGACAAATTTTCTCTAGAATTTTAAGGTGAATTCGAAAATGTAATAATATACCGGGTGTTTTATTTAAAATAGGAGTTAATAAAAAAATTGAAAAAAAAACAAAAGAAACCCACTTTAGAAGAATTCAACTGGAAAATCACCTATCTCACATCAATACACATTAAAAATGTAATAAAAATGCAAAGTTTAAAAAAAATCGTTAGAGCCGTTTTTCAAAAAATCGAAAAAATCTGAAAAATCACAAGAGTAAACACCTACTTCCGGTTACGCGATTTTCTTCAAAAGCTTGCTGTCTCATCTGCATAGTACACAAAACTTGTATATGAAGTTTCAACGCCATACCTCTTTTCGTTTTTGAGATATTCTGTTCACAGACAGACACACAGACACACACACAGACACACACACAGACAGACAGACAGACCAATGAAAAACAAATATGTTTTTTGGGTTCAGGGGACTCTAAAACGTGAAGATTTGTTGAAAACTCAATTTCGAATTTTTGGGGTGAATCCAATACTTCCTTTATTGTAAAAGGAAGTAAAATTAGACATCGAAAAAACCTGAAGCTCTGCATTCTTACATTAGATTAACATTTCAGAGCGTACATTAAACTTAAACTGCTTGAAAATGTTGAGCGGTCCCGTTACGTGGGTTAAGTAACACCTAGTCTTCAACAGTAGACTGCGATCGTATTCTCGCATACGCACAACAATTACATACGTGGCTCTTGCAGATTCTAGTAAGTCAACGTTCATCTGTGAAGTCTCGGCGACCATCTTCGTGGGTCATTCGTAACCCAAGTTTAAATTCCTGCATCTCTGTCATCCCGACTTCCATTATCGTAAGCTCTGAAGAAAGCCTTCCCATCACACCATATGAATATTCATAGAGCTGAACTTTACTACTTTAAACTGCAAACTTGGTTTGCCTTCATGTCGATATCGTTGACACTGCATTACGTTATAATTAGTATGTTTTCTGGGAAGCTCCTACAGAGCTATAGTTCCTGATCACTTATGTAACGTTTCGCCCCGCGCGAACGCGTTTTTAAATTAAAATTAATTAGCGCGTTCTCCCTCAGCGATTTTTGATTATCAGGGGCTGTAGATCTGAAACGCCCGTCCAGCGATAACGGCGCGTCATCAACGGTTCCCCCGCTCCACGTTTGCGCATCTCTGCGAAGGTCCCCCTCTTAAACCCTCCGAGGAAGTTGTTCGCTGCACGAAGCCCGAAGGCGAACACTTATAAGCAGTTCCACGACCGCTCCTCAAGGCATTCATCCACTTGTACACCGACACCTTCACCAGCATCCATTCCCCTCCTAGATCCCGATCCCTTTCCGTCCTGGCTAGTTATTTAATTACGAATTAATTTCATTTTCCGACCTGACCCGTAGTCGGCGATAGGCGAAGACTTCTCCTAGGAGTAGGCCGCCTTCACGATTATAAACTTAAATCCTTTCCTTATCCTGCAGAATAGGTACGGGACGAAGTCCGCTATAAAGCCGCTCCGCCATCTGCTATCATTTGTTAGTAATTTAATTTGACAAATCCTTAAGACGTGTTTGCAGGCGAAGACTCAATTTAGAGACCGCCAGGCCCGTCTATTTGAATAACTTGCGTGGCAAGCAACCTAAATGTTATTTTGCTAATAATAATCTCCCGAAGGTCCTTACAATTAAAATATGACAAAAGTATCTCGCAATATCTATTTTAAAAGCCCAAATAATTACTAAATTACGGCCTTTGAAAGAATTGGTTAATGTTCTTGTTAGCTACAGAGTTCTACCTACCAGGGGAATCTGATATCAACATCTCCAGGCCCTCTCGTCGTGGAGGAAATCTCCTCGTCACCGGCACCGGCTCGAGGAAACTCACTAGGTGGACCTTTCCACCAAATCCTCGTGGCATCGCACCTTGCACAAAACATCACGTCGCGAAGTCTCCGAATAAGGGCTAACCTCTTAAACGCTACCGTCACGTAAGCAAAATCCCGGTATCTAGTTAATTAACCTGTCATTACAGCAACATGTGCTCATAACCCTTTCGCCTTGGGGTTAACTTCAAGCCGTTCCAGAAGCCACCAGCGTCGTACCCGCAAGAATTCCCGAGGGGACAACCAGAAACAACCGTTTACACGGCTGTACGACGGGTTGCAGCAAAAAGGGGCAAAACGCAACGGAAGACCGAAGATTACTTTTATTATCCAAATACATGTTAATTTTCAATTATACAATTATGATTACGTTTGTAAATAGTTCTGAGCACCAATATTAAATTGTTTAAAGCTATCCTGTGTTCGGTTCGCTACGCTTCTTATGTATATCTGGAAATCTTGACCCTGTCTCCGACTCGACTAGCTACCAGAAAGTTAATTAGTAATTATCTTTGTACCCTTAATGAGCACAAGGGTGAAATATTATACTTATACCTCCGCTTCTAGTAACTGGTGCGTTCCTACTTTTATAATTACGTTGAAGTAAATCAGATGATATTAGTATGTGTGTGTTGTTCGACTGTTTGTTGCACGGACACCAATTTTGAGCTTCTCGCCATCAGGGAGGGCATTAAATATTGTCAATATATCAGTTTAATTGTGACCAGTGTAATAGGTTCGGTGAATTACACTCTTTAATCGTGAGGTCACCGTTAGGGCCATTTTCTCAAATAATAAAAATCTGGTGTGATACACTCACACAACTTCCTTTTACAGTGATCTTATAATTAGTCAAAAATTTCATTTTTAATTTTTAACCATTTGTTAAAAATTTTCAAAAATTACAAATTCTACAAAAACGGTACAAAATCGAATGTTAGTTGAAGAGACAAATTTTCTCTAGAATTTTAAGGTGAATTCAAAAATGTAATAATATACCGGGTGTTTTATTTAAAATAGGAGTTAATAAAAAAAATAGAAAAAAAAACAAAAGAAACCCACTTTAGAAGTATTCAACTGGAAAATCACCTATCTCACATCAATACACATTAAAAATGTAAGAAAAATGTAAAGTTTAAAAAAAATCGTTAGAGCCGTTTTTGAAAAAATCGAAAAAAACTGAAAAATCACAAGAGTAAACACCTACTTCCGGTTATGCGATTTTCTGTCGCATCTACATAGTACACAAAACTTATATATGAAGTTTCAACGCCATACCTCTTTTCGTTTTTGAGATATTTTGTTCACAGACAGACACACAGACAGACACACAGACAGACACACAGACAGACAGACAGACAGACACACAGACCAATGAAAAAAAATATGTTTTTTGGGATCAGGGGACTCTAAAACGTGAAGATCTGTTGAAAACTCAATTTCGAATTTTTGGGGTGAATCCAATACTTCCTTTATAGTAAAAGGAAGTAATAAATTGAATAGCGATCAAATCCAGCTGCCGCTGAATATTTCTCGTGTGTGTTCAATATAAATTACTATTTGTACTATGTGTTCGCTAGTACTGTGTACAAACTGCATGCACGTAATTTTATGAGCGACTTAAACGTTCTGGATTATGGGTTGCCAATCATCTTCTGGGCTAGAATTCATAATACAGTTGCGTTCTACTTTCTATTGATTTAGACGAAAGCACCTACACTTTCAGAATAGACCACCGCCTGTGTCCCACTACAACTAGTTCTATGCACTTTTAACTTGATTACTTGTCGAGAATTTAGAGAGTTTTAGAGTGTAACAAAAATTGAATTTTACATAATCATAAACTCCAAAAAATATTTTTTGGCCTCGACATGTAAACAACACATTCTTGCACAGTTGACGTCCACCGTAACTACGATTTTACAGTTTGTGTAGTGTAGCAGAGGTTTGGCAACGCTGTGTAAGTGCAGATTATCCTAAGGGACAAAGTCATGTACCCGGACGAAGGTTTTGGGTTAGTTTTTAAGACATTCGAGTTGTGCTCTTGTTAACGGTAACTTGTATTTGTATGAGATCTGTCTAAGTTATATTTATTTAATAAACGTATATTTCCACTACAACATCTTTAATTAGCCTTAACCACGAGGACATAACATTTTCAGCTTTCAGAGACCCTTAAACAAAAAGTTGCTTTGTAGTAATAACGGGTGTTAGCAGAAACGCTAGTTACGTATTTTATCGTTCAGTTGCGTTCAGGAGAAATAAAGAAAATTGATATTTACGACTTTGAATTTTGACGTTTCAAGTGTCAACTACAACATTTACTGATGTCAGCTTGCTTGATGGCTTGATATTTGAAACCGAAGTCATGAATGTATAGAAAATGTTAAAAAATATATGTCGTCCAAAAAATTTAATACAATACTCGGTGCGTTAGGCATTTTACAACGCTCGGTTTTATTGAAGCACTCCGCTTCGCGCTTCAAAATTAAAACCTCGCGCTGAAACTGCGACCTACCGCACTTGTAATGTATATAACTATTGAAGGTTTTCGAGCTGTTCGCTGTTAAATAATTTATATATCTTGGCTTATTAGTCACTAATAATGGTGCAGTGAATGTACGTGGCATCGTCTTCTAAAACATAATTTCACGCAATTCCAGAAAAATAAATTTTGCTTTCTACAAAACTGCTTATGGCACGGAAAATGAATTCTAACATCGAAAGCCTAATACTGCTGAATAGTTTTAATCGTCTATGAAAATGAAACATAGCGCAAACGTTAGAGTTGAGTAGCATCAAGCTTTGAAGAACGCAATATAGAGAATATTATAAACAAAAACTAAGGCTGAGATAGGATGGCACGTAAAAAATTTCGTAAAATCTCTCATATAAAGATTCTAGTAGTATAGATTCACTTGAAATAATAACTGAGTAAAAATAATAGGTTAATGATGAAACCATTAAAAATTTGGAAAGTCTGATGTAGTTCCAATTCTTCAGCCATATACGAATATGTAAAAAATTCTGGCATAGCGGTATGCGATTAAATAAATGACTGTACATATATATGAGGTTGTACATGTCTTAACGTCGTCAGACTATTTTTTAATTTTCCATTTCGGCTGTCAATGTGCTGCTATCGACATACAAGGGCAGCGTATGTTTCAAGAGTCGGAGAAAAAAAATGGTTAGTACTAGAACTTGTTACCAAACACATCTTGTTCAATTCAGAATTCCTATGTGGTTGATGTTTCAACATTATCGGATTCATAAAAGTATATTATGGCGTACCGTAGTTTTTAAGATATTTCCGTCAAGCGTTTCACCTTTTTAAAACTTTTGATTTGCCTGTCCGCGTGCTCTTTGTCGCTATCCCATCTACCTGGGAACAATCTCTCTCGCGTCAACTGTTGACGCTAGCGGCCCTTCTCGTTGGATGGAACCACCAAATGACAAAATAATCGGCCGGAAAACGTCTGCTGGACATTTTCAGCTAAGTTTTAGGATTTATTGTAGTAGATTACTACCAATTTAAGGTATCGCTATAGCAATCAGCGAATACTTTAGCTTGGATTTTTGCTTAATTTATTCAATGCGCATTCCGCGCAGCTGTAGAGCTGTTAGAAGCTATTAAAAAAATGTACATTACGTCATTATACGGGAGTTATTTCTATGGTGCGCATAAGTGCATCTGCACTGGTTTGTTTTAGCGATCCTTGCAACTTGATCTCCGGATGCTTCGCAGTTGAAATTAATAAATATATTGGTATAACTGTTATGCATTTGCCCTATTATTTACTGCCGATAAAGCGGAAAATAATTAGCTCTCATTTCAAACAAACCATAATGCATTTTTGAAAATTAAGAGAAGTGACGGACCAGCCAGGCGAGTTTTTCCGAAACCAGGAAAAGTCCTTCTTCTGTAGAAAGGCGTTCTACTTTAAGTTTTTTCAGCAGGTAACGTTCGTCAAGTTCCTGGATCATTCTGTACTCCTCTGGTACGACCTCGTTTTGGATTTCGGCGAGTGAACAAAAATATAGAATCACATCTCCCCGCTCGTATGAGCTGTCGGACCCGTTTTAGATTATTGCAACGTTTTAAATCAGTTTTAGACTATAACAGTGAATAGGAAAGATGCACGCAAGTAAATAAATGGAAATACTAAAAACCAAAGACTGAAGTATGATTATTGTTAATCATATGTACCATTAGAAATAAAGGCTATAAGACTATCCGTCTTATTTGAAGCTGAAGAGCGCAGACTGTTGTGCAAACGTTCAAGATAATAAATTGGAAGTCAGCAATGAGTTATTTCTCCGGTGCTATTGAACACACATGACGAACAGATGATCAAAACATGCTCATGGAAAGCTGGGCCAATGAAGATAGTGTTGAGGAGAAAGGATTACCAAAATACCATGCCCAGACAACACAGTAGTCCTCCCTAAAAAACTAAAATTCGACTGAATAAGGAAAGAACAGACTAACAGGGTAATAATAATAGGGTCGATGTAAATCGGATCGGCGACTATGAGGTTAGCAAATTATCCGAGCTCTTTTATTTTCAATAAAGGTGGCAGCCCAATTAAGATCAAAAGAACTTAAATAATCAAATCACCAAAGCTGTAGTAATCTATAAAGTAAATACGTTGACCCAGGATTAATAGCACACATGCACAAAAAGAAGAAGAATTAGGTGGCTGACAAAATGTGACGACAAAGGAATCTTCAATGGGGAGATGTTTGCAACAAAACGTTGCTCAGACCTAGTACCATCGGAAAGGTGTGATAGCGTTACGGGTTTTTAGCAACTTTAGTAACACCCCCCCCCCCCCCCCGAGTTGATATACCTATAATATTAACGCCGAATTTTGCAAAGATCAATAGAAGATCTAATGCCAGAATGCAAGAATAAGCATAAAAATCTAAAACCAAGTGAACTTACCATTACCTACAGAACAACATATATAAAAGGACTTCGGTATTAATTTTAATAAAACCGAAGCATTTGAGAAAAAGTTTTATTGAGTGAGAAAGGTAAAAACTACAATCGTCGTACTCAAAAGTTCAATGCGCATTATATAAAATTCTTTAAAATGTCGTTTTCATAATCTTGAAGAATGGAGAAATAAGAAAACCCTGGAAAAATTGAATAGTTAATCCTGCATTCCTAACGTTTGAGAACAAAGGGAGCAAATGACTTAAAATAGTTGAAATGCAACCTCCCTTCATGTTCAAAAGTTAACGGTATTATTTGAAAAAATGCCATAACAACAAGAATGGCAGATATAATTCATACAATCGAAACAATCAGTTCTATATTTTGATGTTAAATAGTTCCACTTGATAATTAGTAACCGCTCGTTAGTAAACATCCGTTGCAGCACCAGCTGACCTGTTGAAAGGGGAGGTTTTTGTAGCAATTATTCATTAATATATATGAATTAATTGCGTTCACATTTTCTCAAGCAAGTTGTATTTCTAAAAATGACAAAACTCGTTATACTTATCAGATTCACCATTTGCTGCATAATGCAACGTCTGTCACCCGCTGCACAGTTAGGTGTTTTTTCTTGTTAATTTACAAGATCGGCTTTTTCCTTCAAACGAGTTGTGAATTATAACCGTAAAAACTTCTATCTGGGAACATTAAAAATTAGAGCTAGGATAACGGTACGCTGCATCTGCTAAGAAATAAATCGCCCACTGGCGAGTTGTCATTAATTTTATCTGTTATCTGAAATCTTAGTAATTTTGCAGCTAAATCTTGCTTTCAACGGCTTCGCTATCGATTCTAATGGAATCAAATAGCTTAGGTTTTTCAGATTTTTTCAATCGCCACCGAATAACAACCAAAAATTCTACAGATTGTCAATTAATAATGTGACTGCGCCCATTTAAAAACAAGGCTAGCGAACTTCCGTCTTAAAAGCAACAATTTTGCTCGTTTACGAGACTAATGGTTGTTTTTATCTAACCATCGCCATTTATGTGCACCTACCAAGAACTATTTAGATAGATAATCAAAACCTGTACACATTCTCTTAATTAACAAGGTAATTTTACACATGGGCAGATAAAAATTACGAAATGCATGACAATATTTACGTCCAGGCATCATTAACATTCCAACCAAAAGTACTAACCAAATCTTATCAAAGGAAAAATATGTGCACTGTCCTTACACTGCGTCTTAAAGCTTAATATTGTTTCTAAGATCCAGTAGATGTTTTGCCAGCTTTTTATAAATGAGGGAGATAGGATCAAATGTGCCCTTTACAAGGGCCCACTTCAATCCCTGCTTTCAATGTTGGATAAGAGGTTAACCTTCCAATTTGTTACCTCAGGAGAACTCATCTTTTGTATGTCAAAGTTTACGAGCCCCTTTGTCTTGTCCACCCTGTAATATCCGTCTTTATTGTTTGATGGCGGAAATATAAATATGAAATCTGTTTGAAAAAACTCGTTGCATTAGATTGACTAATAAATACTAGTAAGTTATTATTTATCAAAATTTTCACATTATCTGAATACATTCTTGGACATTTTTCTCACTTTCAATGGTTTAGAAGTTTTAATGGTGAACCTTTAAAAATCGTTCTTCGGTTAGCACGAAAAAATTTAATTTGAAATGCAGTTCCAAATATTTGTGATGCTCTAGATGCTCGTATCTTTAATTTATTAAAGCTAAACGAGTGAGTTATAAAGATATACGTATACATAATTAAACACATGATTACTATAAAAATGATTAAACTTTGTATAACGTGCGATATATTCACATATTAGCTTTACAGATATCATTCTACTTCAGAACATTAATTATCAAACTCAAATACAGAATTAGATTAAAATCAAATGTATCGCAAATATTAATAGAAAGCCAAAATCGAGCTCAATATCAAAAATGTGTCTAACCTTATTGGTTGATTCCAAAAATATTTAGTTGTGTGGAGCTGAAATAAAATTCGATTGTGGACATCTATCCAACATATGTTTGAAAAGCAAGAAATTTAACTTCTGCGCCTAGTTACTTCTTCTTCCAGTATACTCCATCAATAGGGGTTTACGACCATATCATAGAATGTTCCGGTTTTGATGATACCAAAGAATATAGATAGGGGAAGAAGGGCAGCCTTATGGGTTATTAGCGTATTATTTAAAAGCTCCTCAGTTCTTGCCTGGCCCTCAAGCAGCCGCCGCCAGTACTAATGAACTCGTTCACGGCTACGGTCGGGGACGCATTTACAGATCCCTGTCGCATTTTTCCCAAGAACGTGTCTCAGCGTTGCCAGATTGCAAGGAAGTTACAGAGTTATGATTTTAACAGCTATTTGTATAAGAGCGAAATTGGCAATTTGATTTTGCGCTCAAAATATACACAAGATTTTATACAGAGTGGAGTAATTTTCGAGGTGCCACCATTGGCATCTCGGAAACGGTAAGAGATACAACTTCGGTCAAATGGGGAAAAAGGTGCACATTGATGAGGCCAATTTATTGACACTTCTGTTTTTCCGAAAAAAACGCATAGCCTACTTGTTATAATCGAAAAACTGAAACTGATCGATTTTTTATTATTTCATATAATTTCAATTTTCAAAAATGAGCTTGTAGGGAATTGTAGGCTCTACAGAATAGGCCTACTTTAATATTTTTCTGATTCGTAATTTTCGAGGTACAGCCCAAACTTACATTTTTTTAAATGGAATGGATATCAAAATTTTGCATCATTGGAAAGCTTATTTTTTTCTTTTTTCATTCATGTATGGTTTCACATACTTATTTTCACAAACTTTTAAAATATTTTATAATACACTTTTTAATCTAGTGTGCCTTGACTGTGTTAGTTGTAAAAACAAATGAATAGTGTGCTCTGGTTGCTATGTAACAAAACAAAAGACAATTTGCAGTGAAAACTTTCTAAACATACTGCAATAAGAAATAATAAGCTACTAACTACTCAAAGTTTAATCATATGCTCAAAAGTTATTATTAGTGACTTTTATTTGATATTTTTTCCACAAATATTAAAGTTTGGCAAATGTTTTACGTTTTATGAAAATAGGTTTTTCGGTCAGTTCTATCGTAAATAAGTCAATAGTCATAGGTCGTTAACTACTTTCGATTAATTCTTCATTAGCATCGTTCCTTACTGATGTGCTTTCCTGATAAGACGTGTCCCATTCCTTAGGCTAATTAACAGGACAGCTTATAAGAATTTCTTCTGGAAATTCACATTCAGTTGTGCTGAAGTTTGTCTTCAGTGTTGTCGTATACTCTTTTGACGTTTCCTTTTCCGAAATTGATCACTCGAACGCTTAATCTTAATCATGGTTAATTCGTGCGTATATTTTGAATGTAAGCGAAATCGCAGAACCGACTGCGATTTAAGCTTTTTTCGTTTTCCTATAGAAAAAGAAAGACGCGATTTGTGGTTGATTAATTGTGGCAATCCACAGCTTTTCACGTTATCTGAAGAACAATTACGTGAAAGAACTGTGTGTGCCATGCATTTTTCCGAAAAGCAGTTTATGAATTCAAGAAAAAATCGGCTGAGTCATAATGCTGTTCCCTTAAATTACAAAACTGCCATGCAACCTGACCACGCAACATCGCCAGTGTCGCCCAAAGAACTCGCATTTAAAAAAGAGATCATGCCAAGGGTCTATGGTAAAGCGACGTCTAGTTCGGGCTCTTTTCATTTGGATGAAGATCATATTGCTTCGCCTATGCAATTAGATGCAGATACCATACCGGATTCGTCTATGATACAGGTTAGTTCCTTTAAAAATGCCCGTTCTGTATACAGTGTGGTGATAACGTCCCGCACAAAATTCATTATTTTCTTATTTAATGTTTTTTGGGAAAACCCCGAAACACGTCATTTTATTTTTTAAAAAGACTCAATTTTCCCCCTTATTTTGATAGATCTCCTCACCAGTTAAATGATGATGTAAAAAAATTAGTGCCCCTCGTAGGTAACAATTGTTTTGAGAAAAATACACATGAAGTTCAAACAATTCAGAATTTATTTTTAATGAAAATAAGAGCTATGACAAAAACTACCTAATTTTGATTTTAAAACATTTACCACTGTTTCACAAATGTGTCAAAGTCAACAATTTAACGTTTCTAAGAAAACAGATGTGGTGCTTTATTTTAATTTAAAAAAAAATCTGAATTTTTTGAACTTTATGTGTATTTTTCTCAAAAAATTGTTATGTGGGGTACTAATTTTTTATATCACCATTTAACTGGCGAGATCTATCAACATAAGGGGGGAAAATGGGATTTCCATTTGAAAAAATTAATAATGACGTCATAGCGCAGAAACAAAAGCCTCCCTCACCCTTCTATTTTTGAAAAATTTATTGTTTATTCTAATTGTCGTTACTATTTTGCTTCAAAGAATCAGAAAATAAAAAAATCGAATTTTTATGCCATACAAAATGTGATTTTCTGGGACTTCGAAAATTTCTCCTAACCATGTTAGCAGGCGGGGTTTTACGATAGCGCTCAAGCAGCCGTTTTGAGGAAAACAACTATACTGTTAAATGCAAAAGAAAATATGAACAATTTCCAGTATGGGAAAGTCTATGGACGGTGCCATGTCCACTTTTTAAAGAATAAAATTGACGTGTCAGGGTTTTCCCAAAAAACATTAAATAACAAAATTATTAATTTTGTGTAGAACTTTATCACCACACTGTATAATAAAATTTTTAAATTTTCCATCGATAGTAGGTTAACACGATGTCCGATTATAGGGGCTTAAATCTTATAGTTTCTCCAAATTTGTTGCTCGATCTTCGTGTAGGTACTAATTAAATAAGGTATAATTAGTTAAAATTTCTTTTAAAGTTTTATTAATTAAATCAAAACTAAATCCCAAGCAGTAAGTATACAGGGTGATCAATTTTCACTTCTTTAGGAGTTTTTATTCAATAACACAAAATGAACAAAAGTTGGCAGTTTCATAAAATACAGAAAAATTATTGACGTTTTGAATTCTCTGATAAATTGTGTAGAAATATGTAGGCAAAACAATGAGCTTGTAAAGCATTTTAATGGAGCCTACAGCATGAAAATCTTTTCTGTTATTAGTATGTTTTATTTTTAAAAACCATATTTCAACAGGCCATGTTAGAAATGCCAACACCTACCAAAACAAGAAAGCGCCGTAGTTCTGCTGTGCTACATCAAAAAATTGCAAAACTGCGAAGACAAGTGGCGGCAAAAAATTCACAAATTTACCGTATGAAGAAGCAATGTGCACGAAAGGGGCTAATTTAGATGCACTGGGCTTGAAACCAAAAACCGTTCGCGTCTTTGTAAATATGCAACTTTCTCACAAATCTAAACAACCTTGGACAGAAGCTGAAAAAGAATTGACCTTAAATATGTACCACAAATCTCCAGCCCTCTACTTTTTTATGAGAGAAAAATTAAAATTTACTATGCCCTCCAAATCTACAATAGTTTCATGGTTACGGTTAAACCAACTTAATACAGGCACCAGTACGGAACTAATGAAAAAACTGGCTGTTAAAGTTAACAGCATGACCGATGATGAAAAACAGTGTGTCGTATTACTTGACGAAATGCATTTAAAGAAAGGTCTAGAATATAATCCACGCCAAGATATGATTGAAGGTTTCGAAGATTTAGGACATCTTGGACGGAAAAGCAAAATCGCTAGTCATGCACTAGTGTTTATGGCAAGAGGACTTATTCACAAATGGAAGATTCCTGTCAGCTTTTATGTTTCTTCAGGTACCATTAAACATGGAGAGCTATCTTCCCTCATTATTAAAAACATCGAAGAGTTACAAAGAATAGGACTTAAAGTGCGTGCAGTTACTAGTGACCAAGCTGCTACAAATAGAGCTGCATTTTTAAATCTAGGAGTTACTGCAGAACAGCCGTATTTTTTTGTCTGCGACGCAAAAATTTTTGCAATATATGACGTACCGCACTTGATAAAAAGCATACGGAATAATCTTCTATCAAAGGATTTTTACGTGGAGGGCAAGAAAGTTTCTTGGAAAGATATCGAAGAGGCATACAAAATAGATAAATATTCTTGTACTGTTCGAGCAGCTGTAAAAATCACGGATGCCCACATCTACCCCAATACTTTCCAGCGAATGAGGGTTAAATTTGCAACGCAAGTGTTTTCCAACACCATGAGTGCTACGATAAGAACTGCTGTTGGAACGGGCGAGTTAAAAAGCACCAGCGCTCTGGATACTGCAGAATTCGTACAGAAAATTAACTATTTATTTGATTGCTTAAACAGTCGAATGCTGAAAGACCGTAACCCATATGCATGTGCTCTATCCGTCAACGTACCGCGTACTGAAAATAATTTGAAAGAGTATTTGCAGTGGGTTAAGACTTGGCAAACATATACATCTAATAACAAGGTGAACCAAGGTGTTTATTGTTTTAAGGGACTTATTTTAACCATGCAGTCAGTTATGGAGCTATGGGAAGACTTAAAACAAGAAGGGCATCATTTCCTCCTGACCAGCAGACTAAACCAAGATCCTCTAGAAAATCTTTTCGCGGTCCTGAGGTATAGGGGAGGCAATTCTTCGAACCCCACAGTAAAATCTTTCCGCCAAGCACTACAGTTCAACATGCTGGTTAAATTGCAGCATCCTACAGAGAGCTCCAACTGCGAAGTTGATGAAGATGCTGTTGTCAACATGGCGAATGTTGAAGTGCCAGAAAAAGACGTCATGGGATATGTTGAGGACATACCATATACAGTTGCTGAACAAACTGAATTAGCAGAAGATGGTGACCTCAGTTTACTCAGTGAGGTAATAGAAGTTTCAACACAACCAAATCAAGAAGCCACATTAGAATCTTGTGCGACGGTATATGTAGCTGGTTATGTCATTCATAAAACGCTTTTACGTTTTAATTGTGATCAGTGTCAAAATATGTGCAGCCGTGACTCTGTAGTGCATCATAATGAACTGTTTTTACAGCAAAAAGACTATGGTGCGGGCGACTGTGTTATTTACCTAAAACAACCTTCAAGTATTTTAATAAAAATAGTTACAATGTTACTTGAACATTTTGAATATTATTTTAAAAATAGTAAGTCGTGTGTAAGTTTTAAGAAAACATTATTAGCATATAGTGTAAATAAAGTGAAAATTTTAGTACCAGGGTGGCTTAACGAGCAAGACACATGTTACTCTCATAAACTGTTTTTAATTAATCATTTAATTACGTGCAAACTCCATAAAACGTTGAAATGGCTATCGCAAGATTTAAGGACTACAAACCAGTCTGGTACACGCAACAAAAAAATACAACATTTAAGTAATGTTTAAAGCTTAAAAAATGTACGTTTATATGCTTACAGATATATTTGCGTACTTCCTATTCTTTGTAACTTTGTATATTATATTGTTTTATTGTATGTAATATTTACACCTTGAAAATCTCATTTATTTAATAGATCATTGAAATTGGCGAGAGTAAGAAATGTATATCTTTATTTCAAAATATTTTAATTTAAACTGGCGTTAATGGATCTGACTCAAATTTCCTATAATCTGCCTTTAAAAAAAAGTAATTAAACCCGTAAAAGGTTGGGGCAAATTGGGGTTCAATCCCTAACAATAGGTACCTAACTCTTTATTAACAAATTATTATTTATATCGCCCAAAAATTATGTCAAATGCAAGTAATAATAATTTATTTAAAAATAGCTATTTGGCATAATTTTTGAGCGACTTAAGTATAATAATAATAATAATAAATGTCGTTTATTGAGCAAAAATAAATGAAATTGTTATTTTACAATATACTTGAATTATGAATACATAAGTTGCTCAAAGGGGCAAAGTTCAGGTGTGCTAATCGAATTAGCATACTGTTCTACCACTTAACCCCAAGGTAAATAAAGAAAACAGATAATTTGTTAAAAAAAGGTATATTGTTGGGTATTGAACCCCAACCCTCGATTAGTTTGCAGCTCCTTAACCACATAAGTTCTTTTTCGTTTCTACTCTAATTTACGTTTAAAGTGCAGTAATTTAAACTAGAGTATAAATTATTAAATAATTGTGAGTTTTCTGTGAAAACCGCCCCGATTCATTTTTTTTAATAACAAATTGTACAGGACTTGGGTCAGATCCCTAATCACCAAATTAAATTTTTGCATACATTTCTGAAAGATAATTTAATGTCGATAATAAATGTTCGAATAATATTGTCTTATTCTTTGCTGAGACTATACATAGAGAGATCGCCAACTTAAATGTGCCTAAATAGATATTTTTTAATGCATCAAGTAAATGAGATATTCAAGGCGTACTGTTTTAGTAGCCGTACTGTACTCTATACGTATCAACTTCACGAGATACAATATTATTTTTGTTTTTATTTGCTTTTTAAAATAGATCACTGTAAACTATATTAATCGTCAACATTACTTGAACAATAATTTCCTCTCGTATTAAAATTTTTAAATAAAATCCGTGTATTGTTTATTAATGTTTTTTTTTCATTATTTGTACATAGCTAATTCTATATTCATTATAGAATTTTGTGAGAATAAAGTGGGGACAATCCGTATTCCGTATAATCTTGCGCTCATCGGTGAACTTTTTGTTGAAATTATATTAGAAACCTCTTATGTAATTTTTATAGGTACCTAGCTACCTATTAACACGTTGATCGCCCAAATGGAACCCAAAATTTTTATCCCCCAAGCCCAAACTGTAATTTGCTCTATAAAGTTCAAAATAGGTAGTAGAGGTATGCCTAGTAATGAACAAATGTAATTTAAGCAATTACGGCCCAAAAATTGTATTTTGAAAATCAGACCATTTTTTTTGTTTATTGGCCGATTCTCCAGTGTAAAAAGAAAAAATTCTAGGCTCAAAATTTTTTCTGGCTCCCCAGGCACCACATTTCAATTCCCCATAAGCGGTAACGCATTGCGAGAACTGTAAGCCGATTCACAGGCTATGATGTGTAAGAAAAGACTGAAGCCCACAAGTCGGGTCTCAGTACCTAAAGGTAAGTCTCATCTGAGAAGCAAATGCCGGTTCTCATGGCGATCAACGTGTTAAATGTTTAAAAGTGTTGCATGTGAAACTTATAAAACCTTTATTTTACTTGGTACCAGTTCATCCGATTGACAACAAATGTTTTAAATAATAACAAAACAAACCAAAGAATATACACCTATATTTAATATTCTTTGTAACTAACTTAACTTAGATGTAAGCAGAATCAAACTACTTAAATATTCTTTGGCAGAATACAAGTTTATTTCGGGTAGGTACAACCATTGTAAAACTATTGGAATTGTAGAGAGAAAGTTCTTGCAACACTGTTATAGCTCAAGAATGCTAATGACGCAT
Organism: Agriotes lineatus; assembly: GCA_940337035.1. Taxonomy (NCBI): domain Eukaryota; kingdom Metazoa; phylum Arthropoda; class Insecta; order Coleoptera; family Elateridae; genus Agriotes; species Agriotes lineatus. The sequence goes on from OW679203.1 coordinate 79,396,850, forward strand.
TTACATGCTGAATGCCACTGATAAGGTAAGCACTTTGACGCTAGGAGCTCCCAGCGGCATTTTCGAACAAAAAATGATATATTTAACCAAGTAAATAGTTATGCAACCCAAATCACAGCATATACGTTATAGCCCATAACGCTGTCCTTCTTCCCCTATCTATATTCTTTGATGATACGGAACCACGATAACGTTTTTCTATCCACTCATCTTCGTTTCTCTATTTTCGCAACTGCTTATAGTCCAGTCAGTAGAGGTTTTTGCCTTACAAAAAATGGAGTATGAACGGTTTTTATATATGTTGTTCAGGTCGGGATCCTGATGAAAAATCCAAGTTTTCGACCTTGGAGGGGCGCCGCGCGAACAGCCATCGTGGATTAAAGGTGCTAAAAACTGAATTTTTCCAGATGACTCCGCAACGGTTAATCCTACGCCAAAAAAGTTTAATTCAAAGTTAAAGAAGACAAGATTCTTGACATTTTTTGTATATAACTATTTTTTGTAAGTCTAATATGAAAGGAGTTACCGCAGTGGAAAGATGAACATTTCTCTAAAAAAATAGTGTAATTTCTCATTTTTTAAAATTTCTTTTGTATTATTTCTGGCTATTCGTTATGTAGTTATAATAATTTGATAAACGTATAGTAAACTCATTTCCACACCACCATGAGGTAGAGTTAATGGCGCTTTTTTTATTGTGGTATCCCCAGTAGGCCTAATCCACAGATGCTCCAGTTTAGTGATGTTTCATGTTCGCGATTATATTATTTAGTTTATTTTTATTTTTGTAGGCCCCGGTCGGTAGATGTTGACGTCTCCATAAGATTCTTTATTCTCAATGTTATCTTCGAAGTCATTGCTCCTGAGACTTGGGACTTCTATTGATGAAATGTCCTCATCTTCGTCCCCACCCTCGGTGTAAACTTCTGGTGCATTTTAGCATGATTGTCCATTACAGAATCTACACAGAATAGAGCACTTCATCCCACTTTTCCTGCAGTCACATGCTTCGCCGCATCCTTTTTTACAATGGCATGAAATTAATTTTAATAAAGTCTCGGGTGATGGATTCTCTGTCATTGTTACTGGAGTGAGCCCATTCGTGCCAACTTTCCAGCCCCAGTCCTGTGCATTTTTTTCAATTCCATACCACTGTTGGACCTGGTCCTAAATGCTTGATACCGTGCAGCATCCTTCGTTGGTGGCAAAGAAGCAAAATTAAATGTGTTTCTTGCACTTGATCTTGTTGGTAACGGACTTCTTCCAAGGTATTTTCTTCCATGTAGCCACCAAAGCAACGAGAAAGCGTGCTTCAGCATCTGCGATATTATCTGGTTTGGCATCGTGATGTTTGAATATGCCTATAATGTCATTGAGTCTTGTGCTTTTCTGGACAAGCGAAAACAAACTTTTTCCTTGGTTGTAGACGGACGACGTTGTGTCGCAGCCACTAAACGCATGGAGAAACAAAATGTTCTCAGCTGCTTTTTCATATTTGAAACTATTTGCAGCATACACTCTTTCGACAAGTTTGCCTCTCATAGGTTTGCGAAGGTAGATGTTGCTAATACCGTCAGCAGAACTAGAAGATCGACGTTTTCTCCAATGGCGAAAACTGCATCAAATTTTGAGCACAAAGAAATCGTCGTGTTGACAATCAACACATCACCATCTTCTTCAGCCTGCTTAACTGTAATACAGTAATATTCGTATGTTTTTACAGCATCGAAAGCAGACGGACTTTATTCTTTTCGTTTGCTAGAAATCGTTCTTGGGAAACTAGAACCGGCGTTGTTCCATCCAAAATAACATCCGCAGATATCTGCTTTTTCGATAGGAGAAGCCTTTCTGCAGTCTTGGTATTTTTTTGTCGCCATCAAAAACAACGACTGTATGTGCGAGAATATAAGTGACTTATAGTTGCGTTTATATATTAAGAATTATTCCATAGCCATACTAGATGAAAATAATTTTTGATCATACTTTGTATTTCTCTATAGAACGTTATTCTGGTGTAGAAAAATATTACAAACAATATAGTGTAAGTTGTTCTTACAAAATGTATCAACAAAAATAAAGTTTAAGATATTTTGGTGAAATGTTCAACTTTCAGCTGCTGTAACTCGTTACATATTACACTTACAACAAAAATGAATATACAAAAAATGTCAACAATCTTGTCTCCTTTAACTTTATATTGAACTTTTTTGACGTTTGATCAACCGCTGCGGAGCTATTTGGATAACACCAGTTTTTAGCACCTTTAATCCAAGATGGCTGCTTGCGCGGCGCCCCTCCAAGGTCGAAAACTTGGATTTTTCATCAGGATCCCGACCTGAACAACATATATAAAAACCGTTCATACTCCATTTTTTGTAAGGCAAAGGCCTTTTTTTGTCTCTACAGACTGGACTATTAATTTTCTCTAAAATAATTATAGCTACCACGGTATATATATACAACTGTGATAAGGGTTTTATTTTAATATTAACTATGCTTACGCCGTAGCTCATTAATACTTGCTATAATATCTCTAAAATATAATAGTTTGATAATTTATAAATACATAATCTCAGGATTCTTCTATAATTTGTTTATGAATTTGTAACTTTCCTGAGTACTCTTCTTAGCATTTGTTAGAATTAACTGCGTCAATCCGACTCTTATCTCAGGTTATTATCAGGATCAATCTTCAGAGGAGGGTGACGTTAATTGTATCCCAACGTCGAACAGTCACCCGGCTCAGTAACGATCGAGTGGACTTCGGAAAAGGTTCCGCATATCCATGTCTTTGAACCAAAAACTTTCTTATTGCAAGCCTGACATCCTACCCACTGCGCCACCGCTGTGGTTTTAAAGGTAAGCAGTATTCAACCTTGGGTATACAATTAGCATGATATCGTCCACAACTGCTGCTATACTGCAGTGATTCAGTTTACATCATGAACTAGAAAATTCTATGCTTCATCAGATAATTATCACGCATACGCTTCTACCCGTTTGCCGTTTACATGTATCAATCAGTTTGTCCTTCCATGAGGTATATGTTTATTTCCCTACAGTAATTCTTGAGGGAAATAATAAAGAATCACTTTATATACACAGGGAGCTGTTTAAACGGCGAATTGGACCTCGACCAAGAGATACAGCTAGCTATTAAGATGAGTTTTTAAATAAAGGAAATAACGATGGAAATATATCTTCACTTGGCCGAAATTTTGCATTAAGTACATAAAATCGTATACCGCTAATGGTCAGCTTATTATATAATTCTGAAATTTGGAAATTGAGAATTGCAACAATGAAAAAATAATGATATTCGAGATATGTAGTTATATCGTTAAACATATCGCGGATAACTTACACCAGCAATTGCCAAGTGTTAGGTATATTAAACAAACATCGAGAACTACGCGACAAAATTTTAAAAAACGTAAAGTTGCGTATTTTGGCCATATTGTACAAAGACCTAAGTATCACGTGCTTCGGCTCATTATATAGGAACATTAAGAAGGTAAGAGATCGCCATGATATCCGAGAGTGGATTAATATTCGGGTAAGACCTTTTAGAACAATTTCATGGTACCAACTCTTGATTACTAGCAAGGCACACGACAAAGAAAAACCCTTTGCTGCACCTTGTGTTAAGGAATTATTTTTACTGAAGTTTCGTAAATTTATCGTTATCATTCTATGCCGTTGTTGCTTGGAACTATTCCTCGGCACATTATCCTGGCTTACTATCTATCCTGCGACTTTTTACCGCATTCTTTCACTAACCACTCTATGAAAACGTAGCTTTTGCTCGTCGAGCCAGCAACAGTTTTGGGGTAAGGTTTCTCTAAACATTTTACTCTTCGACTTCTTACGTTTTGTACACACCTTGACCCGTTCCGGACGCTGCACATCTGTCGCTTTTGGGAAAACCCGTAGAGCCTCTTATCAATCGCCGCAGAGCTGGCTGCTCACTAGATATGTGCCATCGAAGACCATAATTAATTACTGCATTTATAAATCGATCAACGTTTCTTTATTTACCTTAATTACGATGAAGCCTTAATAAGCATTGTTCTTTTCCGTGGAGAAATGTATTTTTAGTTACTGGATTACTTCTTACTTATCACTATGTTCATTGTACGTTCACTAGAACGTTTAGTTGTGTGCATAAAATAATTCAAATTAACACTATCCACCTCGATCCTTATAACCCTATAGAGCAATGTTCTAAAAATGTGGACTTCTTTGTAAGCTTCAAATTATATATGCATTGCATGTACTCAGTAAATCAAGGCTTGCCTAATTAGCTTAGCGGATGCAGTGGAGTAATTATTATTTCTCGATTTACATAATTTTTTTTTTGTTTCCAATTCTATATTTTCTAGAAAATTGTAGATCGACACTGATCGGAATTTGTTGGTGGCCGCCTGAGCAACGCGATAAAGCTACAGCTGAACCACATTTTTAACAATATTACGTGATTTGCTCAATCTTTCTCTTTTCTTTAATTTTACCTTTTCTATTCTGCGTAAAAAGTGCTTTTTTGCAAGTATGATCAAATATGTTCACGATGCACATGCTTTTAGATTAACTCGATGTCCTTCATGTTCCTCCTTGTTTCAGTGCCTAGGATGTCGAACTACAACAATACAATACAATGTGTCCATTTTAAGATTCAGATTGATATTGATATATATATCAGTACTAAGCCGAAACAAGATGTGTATTCTTTAAAATGAATACATTTAGTTGTAGCAAAAAATTATTAGATTAGTGATTTTCTCAGATAAAAATTATAAGATGATTTCAATAAATACGTCAGCAATTGTTAGATTAATGCGCAGTACGAAACATCGTAAGATTCCGTTCATAATAAGCGCCTGATTTTGTGTTACTCGTCCTTATTAAACACGTTCTGGATAGAGTGCTTTGAAATATCTAATAACTGTCAACAAATGTCAAATGCTACTTAATAACAATTTCAATGAACATTTTGCTTTCCACTACAGTTAGAACGTATTTTACTCTCATTCCAAATCATAATTTTGATTTTCCCTGTATATCATCCAATGTTTTAAAAATTCTGTACTTGATTATGGATCTACAAGTCATGCAGAGCTTTTTATCAAGAATTTTTTTTTTGTGAAATGTAAGATAAACTTTTTCTCCATTTGTATAAAACTTTTTGGGACACACTGTATAACAATTGTTTTCAATAGTAATATGAAAACATATCATAAATATCTCTTTTTGCCTCATTTTCAATGGTTATGGTATAAAAAAAAATTTTTCTACATAATTATCATACATATTGTATAAACAATATAAATAATTTCGTCCCCGCTCCAAAAGGTTTCTGATTTCAAATAATATAAAAAAACAAAATTTTAAAAAATCATCAAAATCGGAGCTGTTTCTGAGGACTTACGAGAAAAAGGCTTTATTGATGCGACTAATAAGAAATCATCCGCATTGAGAGCTATCGGCACGGGCTATCAGGTCAGAATTTATGGTATTTATTAACAAACTTAATGTGGGGTTGTTCTATGTATATCTTGCCTTCCAGGGTATAATTATGTTATTAATTTAGCGTAACTGGAGACGACCGCGTGGCGCAGTGGTAGAGCATCAGGCTTGCACTAAGCAAGTCCTCGGTTCGAATCCATGGATAGGTGGAAATTTTCCGCAGTCCATTGAATCGGTATCGGGCTCGGTCACCATTCGCCGTTGGGATAGAATTAACGGCGCTCTTCCCGGAAGACTGGTCTATGGGAAAGAGTAACCTGACCACACACAACACATGCTACATACAATTTACACATGATATACATACATATCATATAGTCGGCGGATGAACATCCCGGGTCGCAGACCCGGGACTCCCGGCCAAACAAGCCATACGCTAAATAAATAAATAAATAGCGTAACTGGTCAATCATTTTTATGAAGCTTACTACGTAAATAGTCAGTAAGCCCATGGGGTTAAAACCACTGCAATTGTTCATAATTTTTGGATTTTCTATAATATACGTCTAATTAACCTTCATCGCTGTTTTATTTACTCAATAACCAGTAGCTTAAGGGCTACATTACAGTATTCTCAACTTCAAGATCTCAACTTTATTTTATCTTTAAACATCTAAAATGCTTAAACTTCAAAAATTCACAAAAATGCACTAAGCTACACAAATGAAAGTCAACTAGTAATCTAAAACCTCTGTTTTGACATCTTGTACACACGATTACAGTTCAGCGGACCCAGCTCAGACTTGGATAGTATACACAGTAATTGTTATCCTATTTGAACTACCTTTGTGGTATTCTTATTCGTATTCGTTTGGGAGCAACTAATATTTTTGATTAGTATTCTGTATTCAGTATTTTAATTGCCGTTTCTGGCTGTTCAAGTATTCGTCCTCGTATTCGAATACTGTTTTCTGGTATTCGACCCAAGTCGGGGCCAGCTATAGGTCAAACCCGCAACAGACATTGAATTCCTTTTCCTAAGAGGGTTTTATATCTGGTCACAGTGGTATCACACATTCTGTAATGGAAAACAGTAATCTCATCCAAAGGTTTTTCAGTTCTCTGCATTAATATTACACAACCATATGGTGCAAAAAGCATCTTCACAAGTTATGTCGTTCTCGAGTTATCATATTTACAGCCATCCGGAATGACATCCTGGTCCTTTATTAATTGTTCCACTTTCCTTTAAGTTCAAAGCGATTGCTGTGTTCACAAAAGTTATGTAGTTTCATGAGACCTTTTATATAATTTTGCGTTGGTCACGATTGATTGAGCGGTTACGACAAAAATTGTAAATTTGTGAAAATGGTCGTGGCCGAAAGCAATATAATAATAACAATAATAATAATAACAATAATGTCTTTTATTGGCACCTAAAAGAAAATCAAATAATGAAAAAATACACAACAAAAAAATATTTACTTTTACACAGTCATAACTAAAATTTTGAGTGGATTTGCAAATTTTGGTAACGCCACTCGATTTTTTAATATTTAGAACGTCGCTGGATCCCTGGGAATCCGCTACACTTCCTTGTCAAGGTTTGTTCTCGCGTTATACTGCGTTGCCCGGCTCTTAGACTTAAATTTGCACCCACCCTACCTTATAAAACTTCGGCTCGCTGTGCAACGTAGATGCCCGTAGGTGATCCTGCACGGATTTCCTGCTGGGGGCGGTCCCCTCGTTGCGAATGTTGACGGTGGCCCTCTTGCAGACTCTGTAGACGTCTTGGAGTACTAGCCTGCTTCCTTTTACCGGGAACGAAGCTGGAAAATCTCAGTTGAAACAGCTGCCGATGGGTTCGGAATGGGATCGTAGAATTTTCAAATTTATTTGTGGTGTAAAGCTTTACAAACACTCTCATATGAGCACTGACACCTAGGCATTAAAATGCAACACTTTTTACTTGTTAATATGCTCGTTTATTATTAAAAATTCGTTATTAAAGGTGGAGCAAATTTCTTACAAACTTCAAGTTTAGTTAATTTCAATTGTTCTCTAGTTTCAAACAAACCAGCATCAGATTGCTAAGTTACAGAAATAAGTTTTGATACAAAAAGGTTACAAAAGGAATAAAGTTTGATACATAAAATTAGCATTTCTTAAATCTAAATTATTATCTTTACCCTTATAATTAAAATTGTCTCTTTGCGATTGCACACACAAACATTATTTTAGAAGTCACTGTTCTGCTCTGTTTCACCTTGTTTTTTTAAAATGCACCAATTATTGAGTTCCGCACTTTCATGTCTCTCGCAACAATCTGTTGCCAATATTTAGCAATTGCTCTCTTGCAAATTCTTTCTTTTCTGCTTCATATCGGTTTACGTTTCTGCTATGCTCACAGTTTTCATCATCTTATGCTTTGACTTAATAAACTTAAGCTCTGTTAAAATTGCAGCTAACAAACCATTTGTGTTAAATAAATTTTATGCGGTTTGGCTTTGCATGTGCACAAACCTTTCATTTTAAATTATTAATTCACGAGCTAATTTAAAACCCCCTGAACATGCTTTGTCTTAGCGTGCCTTTCTCTACTAATTATCGCATCTTATTATCATTGCATTTACTATTTTACTTTTGTTTAATATTGCAGTTATTTAAAATACCTCAACTCTGCACTGAAGTCAGAGCCAAGTCGTGGGCTTAATACCACTTCAATAAATCCATTTGAGTTAGATACAGGTATTTCTAAAATGTACATTCACCTTATAGGCAAATGAAGTAGTTTCTGGTCTAGTTTTCAATTCTAGGTTCATGAATTATGTTCTACAGCCCATTCTTCGAAGGATATCTATATTGCTAACCCAATCTACACAGGAAATGTGTCGGTAGATCCACATTTCAAATACCTGCAAATTCTACGTAACTTCCGACATGATCTAAGCTTCCACACAGTATAACAATGTAGTGTAGATATAGCTTCTTTTAATTCGACACTATCTTTTCAGAGTGATCTCAAGCCTTATTTGGACATCCATGGTAAGACTTTTTGGCCAGCAGCACCCCTTCTTGGCGAACTGGATTTTTACTATTCAAAATTACCACATATTTGGTATTTTCTATATTCAAAAGCAAACATTTCTCACTCCCGCAAGAATTTCATTAATCAGCTCCTGTAGTTTCACTAAATCCTAAGCTATCGAAAATGTGCATAATGTCGTCGACTTTCCTTGTCTGGCGTTTTTCAGTTTCTTGAAGTATAATCATTATAATCTTTTTAGTTTTTCTACATAGTAACCTAATACCAATTTATTAAAATGGATTTCAGAAGAAAATAACTTGCATTTTTGTGTCAGCTTCGTCGAGAGCTATAGTTAAATAGTAGGGAAGACAACCTAAACACTGAGTCAAAAGTGAACTATATAAATGATCACAGTGATCCGCTTGGGTCAGTTTTTTCTAATCGACTGCTGTAAGTGCCCCAAGGTGTGAAAAATAGCTGAAGAAACTCAATTTAGAGTTCGAGATAATTCTCAATGTACCAGTATGATACGTTAATAATCTGTAAATAGTATATAATTTTTTTTTTATTTATTGAGAATTTTTTTTTCTAGTTTAAAAGTTGTCTGCTCAGTTATTATTTCAATGTATCTTTAATAAAAGCAAATTTTCTCTTTGAAAGCTTGCTTTGCAACCTAGTATAGAGTATCTGAATACACAACCTTAAAAGAAAGCCCATCCATGCATAATGACCTTTTCAATATGGCTTGTAAAGAAGCAATCATTCTTTCACGCTAATGCCAAAGTTGAGTTGATGTTCCGTGGATATTAAAACGAAATTAGAGCAGCGCCCCCGAATGTTATAATTCCAACAAGATTGCCATGTTAATGTAAATTCTGAGGGGCTTCGTTTGATTGACGTGTGTCTGTTCTGCGACGAGTTTTAACACGTACTCGGGAGGTAAGCTCCTTTGAAGGCAATATTAAATTAAATGTATCAATCAGCTCCCCAGCAGTCGCACACAAAGCGCTTCGAAACATCACCGGGGCGATTCTCAAAGACGGCGCCGACGAGCTCGTTTTGCATACATTACCGAACCATTTCATAAATTGGCTCAGAATTAACAGTCGGGCCATGGAGAGGCCCTACACGGCGCATACATGTAAATTGACACCGCCGAACAAGTGGGTGTGAGGTTTTTCTCACCTCCTCAAGCCCCTGCCAGCTCTTGATTATCGGTTAATTATTGTGCGCGCACCGATGGCTATCTTCGCAGCTTAATGAAAGGCGCATTAATTATTATCTTTACAGCTTGTCTCATAATGCTCATTGGATATTTATGCTATTCCTAGATAATTGAAAAACTTGTTTGTGCGCGCATTGTATTCATAATTAGCTGCAGTCCTGCAACCTGCACCAGCGAGGATGTCGCTGTCTGCATCTGATAGGTTTTTCAATTTCCGAGATTAGTGCAAGAACACCTCTGCTTGAAGAAGTGGGTTTGTTGCGAAAATATCTTTGTATGAAATTCTGCCTCTCCATCGATCACCTGTAATGAGTATCGTGATTTCATGAATCAGCAACCACTTCTGTTGTTGTTCTCCATTTGTCTCTATCTTCCGTCACTCTCATGATCTGTGTGTTAGTTGTTTTTGTGATGAGGTCAGTATATCGAGTGGGCGATCTTCCCCTTCCCCTGGAGCCAATAACCTTGCCTTGTAGCATCAATTTTTCTAGGCCGTCTTTTCTTATTTGTGTCCACAGTATTTTAGTATTCGTCGCTTTATTGTTGTGCTCAATCTTTCTTGAATTTTTAGTTATTTAAATATGGAGGCTATCAAAATTCTTTGAGAAGCTAATACTGAAGAGATTCAAACTAATCATAGAGAGAAAAAATAAACACACTACTATAAATCAAGTCCATAGTATCACAGATATAATAAAGAAAGCATATGAAGAAAAAGAGATGTGCTTTAAACTATTTCTATATGTTGCACAAGCATTTGACAACGTGTAGTATGAAGGGCTCATAAACAAATACTCCCAAGGCAGAATGTGCAACTACTAGAATCCTATATATCAGATAGATTCTTCGGAGGAAAACAAGAAGAAGAATGCTTTGAACTCAAACAGATCAAATCAGAAGTACCTCAAGCTAGTGCTTGGCCCTGTTTTACCCCTCTTGTTCACCTATGACATCTCTTAAATAGATAATGTCAATATCATATCACCACTTTTGCTGACGATACTGCTCTATTAGCAGTAGCAGTAAGTGTGGAAGAAGTTGCTTAAAAGTTACAACATGCCACTGATGAATACAGCGATTGAACCATAAACATAAACTTGACCAACAAGAATATCTAGAAGAACGTGTATATTACAATAATTGGATCGCAGGAGCAATATAGTAACACAACCAAGTATCTAGGAATGAACCTAGATGCAAAGCTCAGGTGGAAGGAACACATTAAAAAGAAAAGAAAAAAGCTAGATGCAAACTATAATAAATTGAGTTGGTTGATTGGCAGGAAGCCACAGCTATCAATATATAATAAATTGGTTATATATATAAGCAAGTTTTTAAACCTAAATATATGGACCTATGGCATACAGCTCTGGGGCTGTGCCAAACCAACTGACTTAGACGCCATATCATGGTATGTTCGGAATGTAGAATTGCACAGAGACCTCAAGATTGAGACCTTTAAAGAAGAAATCCGGGGATCTGTCCAAAAGCACGCAGCTAGACTTCACAACCATGTGAACATAGAAATTCCCCAGCCCCTCGATCAACATGACATCGAAATAAAGCTGAAGAGGACAAAACCTATGGACCTAGTGTAACAGTGAAAGTGTTCAAAAGCAGAGAATAGTGTAAAGTGTATAACACAAAATCAAGAAGAAGAACAAGTAAGTCAGAAAAACAGTTGGAACCTGAGAGACAACAATGGGTGATATCTTAGTCTTAAATTTCTGATTGGTCGTATACGACCAGGTGTAATATATCATCATAAATTTTTTAAAAAATGTTTAGGCATTTGTCAACTCTTACTTTGTCGTTGTTGTTTGTAGATAGGTTTTTGATCAGACTTATCAGGTGATTTGGTGTACCCATTTCAACCAATATCGTCCAAATTTTTTATATTTCACACACTCGAAGACCTTGCTAAAGTCCAAGAAACAGATGTACGCCGTGACATTACATTATCTACATTTCTCAATAAGCTGTCGTATGTTCAATATTTGCTTCCTTGTGTCCCTTCCTGACATGAAGCCGGCCAGTTATTGTGGTATTTGGGGTAGAAGATATGGTTTTATCCGTTCCAAGATAATTTGCAGCATTACTTTTTACTGGTATCCGAAATGAGTTATATTGTTCTATAATTTTGGGATTGGTCTTTAAGCCCTTTCTTATGAAATGGAATATATACTCACGACGTCCAGTCGTTAGACTGTTTGCAAGTTTGCCATATTGGTTGACATATTTTGTACATTATAAGACGATGGCCGCAAAATTTCACCTCCCAGTTGGCCCTGCAATATTTTAAACATGTCTTTGCTAATGTCATACACATTGGTCATTAGAACTATCACGTCTAAAAGTATGCTTACCATATGAAAATTATAATCGGACTATTTCTAAAGTGTGCCCAAGATAAGGAGGGCCAGTATGGGGATCTCGGTAATTGTAAGAGATACAAATTAGGTTAAATAGGAAGAAAATTGCGCAATTAAAGGACTAACAAAATGACGCCTAGAAATCCTTGATATGATGTTTCGTTTTTTAATTATCCAAAAAAAAACCAATTTTTGGATTTTTTCTGGCGTTAATATTAAAGTTAGAGTGCAACTGTCAGTAAACTTAATGATTACGTTATCAAATTTTTTATCCGACGTTTCGTCTTCGAGAAACCATCATCAACTTAATTTTTTTAAATACGATCCTGGTCTTTTTATGCCAAATTTGTGAAGCCCTTTTTATTCTGAATTCAACAATGTACCATATATTATGATTTAATTACGTTTCGATCTTTTTTTGATCATCATAAAAAAAATTAAGATACGGACCTGCATTTCTGATAATTTTGTAAAAATAAGTTCACACAGTAAGTTAGGCGTTTATAGTTGCCGTTAAAATATTGAAATGCACATCATAATTCTGATACATTAATTTAATAGCCAACCAATAACTATTAACGATAAACAACAAATAAATGAACAAAATATAGGATAGAATAACAAAACGAACACCGAAACAATTTAATAGGTATTAAATATACAGAAGGTATTCAAAAAGGTTGCCATCATTCTCTAAGCATAATATCTTTTAACTGCAGATTCTAAAACATTATTCAGCATACTGGCGTTATACTTGCAAAGGCTTTAAGAACCAATCTTCTAAGTTCTTCTGTTTCAAAGTTTGAATGCCTATTACATTGTATCGATGCTCGTTTTGTTATTCTTTCTGTCTATGTTTTGTTCATTTATTTGTTGCTTTTCTATCTTCTATATACAGGGTGTAGAAATGCTTTACGCACCATAGGGATTTCAATGGTAATTTCTTCATATGAAAATATTTGCTTCCCTAATTATTTTAGAGCAAACTTGTATGGAAGTTTTTTGTAGAGAAAAATTATCTCAAGCATCAACAAATTAGTTTGCTGTTTATTTGTTTGCATCTGTCAAATGTAACGGCAACCAAATAAACAGCAAACTAATTTGTTGATGCTTTGAGATGATTTAGTAATTTCAAGGCACCACTGATTTGTCTAAAAATGGTATTTTATTTCTTTAAATTTTCGGTTTTCCCAAATGTAAAATGACAAATTCTGGCTTAAATGGATACAGAATTTTTTTCTCTACAAAAAACTTCAATACAAGTTTGCTCTAAAATAATTAGGGAAGCAAATATTTTCATATGAAGAAATTACCATTGAAATCCCTATGGTGCGTAAAGCATTTCTACACCCTGTATATAAAACTCAATCGCCATGTGTTAGTAACGCAAAAACTCGAAAACCACTTAACTGATTTAGATGATTTTTTTTTTGTTCGTCTTACTCCCGAGGTGGTTTAGCAAAAAAGAAAATTTGGAAAAATCCAAAGGGAAAGTCGGAAAATTGGAAATTATCGAAAGTGTGTTTTTCTATACACTGATCTGATGATCAAAAAAAGCTTGAAACGTAATTAAACCATAATATGTGGTACATTGTTCAATTCAGAATAAAAAGGGCTTTACAAATTTGGAATAAAAAACCAGGACCGTATTTAAAAATACTAAGTTGATGATGGTTTCTCGAAGACGAAACGCCGGATAAAAAATTTGATAACGTAATTATTAAGTCCACTAAAAGTTTAGACAGTTTCGTTCTAACTTTAATATTAACGGCAGAAAAAATAAAATAGAAAATCCAAAAATTCGGATTTTTTGAGATAATTCAAAAATGAAAAATCATATCAAGGCTTTCTAGGCGTCATTTTGTTAGTACTTTAATTGCGCAACTGTCTTCCCATTTAACCAAATTCCTATCTCTTACAATTACCGAGATCCCCATACTGGCCTTCCTTATCTTGGACACACTGTATATAGTACCGGATGAGTTTTTTAAAGCGTTACAAGGCGATATCTCGAAAACCATTCACAATATTTTTATGAAACTTTTGTGAGGTAATAGGGAGATGGGGGGACATGTTTAATCATATTTTTCACAATTACCTTCTATCTGTGTTTTGAGGGGTGGGGGGAACTTTGGAATTTTAAATAGGATAATGTCCTTTTGTTTATAAAATTCGAATTTACGTAACAAACTGCGTATGTCTACAAAAGATTTTTTTTTTTCTATAGCACATGTTAAAGTGTGCTTATATGAACTCAAAACAAAAGGTCAAGTTTTACTTTAACAGCAAGGGTAGATAAAGTAGCACTTTAACATCAAGGATAGATAATAGTAATTTACGATACAAGTGCGTAAAGCTACTATTTTTAGGCACGAGTGGGGTAGAGTTAAAACGCGAGTGAGCGAGCGTTTTAAGCCCCACGAGTGACTAAAGATGCTTTACGCATGTGTATCGTACAATATTTTATCTACGACAGAATCTAAAAAATACGGTAAATATAAAAAATATTTTACAGGTAAATTAGAATTACTAGCAACCGGTCCTAATTTTGAGTGTTTTAAAAATTTTAAAACACGTTGCTACTAACTACGTGCCTAATGAAATTTTTTAAGCACGTTGCTATTAACGACGTAAACTAATGAAAACATGTTATTAAACAGTCGTTTTACAAACTTAAAACTGCCAACTAAAAGGCAATTTTACACACTGTCGTAGATAAAGTAATTTAATTTTCTAAGTTTTGTTTAAATTAAATATGACAGCTTCGTACTATCGTAGCAACCCAATCTAGCTACTGACATTGTGAAATGTGATTGAATGTCATTATTTTCTTTTGAAATTGTTAAAGTTCTTGCTATAGAAAAAAATATTGTATTATACAAGACGATAAAGTTAAATTTTATCCACGAGTGAATCGTTTAACGTCGAGACGAAGTCTTGCATAATAAATTACTATTAATAATAATAATGGTGAGGCACTAACACCCCATGAAGGAGCTTATTATTCGCCTCTATTTATGGAATTATGATTTATTAGGTTATAAAATTCAAAAAACCTGAAATTTTCGTTAAAACGTCAAAATTCTCAACTTACTTAAGTAGAACTAACGCATTTCTATGGAAACGAATTCTAATTTTGAAATAAGTTGTTACGATACTTTTGGAGCGTCCCCCGTAGTATTGAACTTTTGCTAGCTGAATTTTTGAACCTGAATATTTATGGTTGGCTTTTACCAATTTTTGCATGCTTTAAACTAGTTATAATTGGCTGTATCTTATTTTCAATTACTCTCCTATAATTATCATGCAGTTTCGTAACTAACCCCTCGTTTAAGTACTCATATCTTGCAAATTAGGTTTATTCCTGCTATATTTTTACAAATATTTGGGTACGACCGCTAGGCAACCGGTGTTACAATTATTTTAAACTATTCCATTTGTTGCTAGAGCAATGTTATCTTTTCCTGCAGTCAAACTTGCCTGACTGGTTTTTTTGGCATCTTCTGGTCCAAATTTTGTTATTATATGTCCTGTAAGCTGGGTTTTTGATTCTTTCGGCTTTCTTTTCAAGCTAAACTGTCGTGCTAGTAGGTTTTCCTCTGCAGCTAAGTGCTTCATAGCCCTATGGTAGGGCTCGCCTCTTCGAATAGATTGTTTGAGGGATCGGGAAGCATTTCTGCGTTATCGTGGGCGTTCGTAATTATTGGTTAGCTACTTACTTGCGTCCTTTCGCTTTTGGCGGATCTCCTGGAACCGACTTTAGCACGCTTCTTTCGGCTCCACCCCCAGCTTGAGGTAAGATTAGGTCAGTTTCTTCTTAATCGGGAATACATTTGGGTTCTGTGCGTTTTTAGCCATTTCTGGTGGGAGTTAAAACACTCCCCATCTGGTTGAAATCCTTCCTGTCTGGAGTAGACCTTCCCCGTTCGACTGCACCCTGCTGGAATCCAGTCCGATGCACTGACCCCTAAGATGGTCGCATCGCCTGTGAATTTTGCAACTCTTGTGGGCAACTCTGAAGATTGAGCAACTGCTTTACACCCACTTGCAAGCCATTTGCAGCCTCCATAGCTGGCACTGCAACCCGCAGCTGCGGCCGTCCTCGTTGCTTCGCTAGCTACGTCCAACCACAGGGGAGCAAACGGAGAGGTTAGGTTCTGGTGAACTTTCCTGCAGGCAAGACGTTATTGTAGTTAATATGCATTGCGCCTGTTGTAACTTATAATTGAATCATACTGTTTCATGCCGGTAGTACTTAGGGCATGTGTGTTTTCATCAGCACGGATCGTGCGATAGTAGGTTTCGTGCATCGTTAGCTTATTAATATTTGTAATTGTGTTATTCTTGTTAGGGCCGCCGCGCAATGATATGCGGTTGCCCTCTGCTACTTGCTAAATTGAGGTCATACGGTTTACCTGTGTACTGCTCTGGAGTTGTTGCTTCGGTGGGCACCCGTTTTGTTTGGGCCTTTGAGCCTCCCAACCCACTGACCTCTGCGTTATCTGAAAAATTTATAGAGTAGAACTTGTAGGGCTTTGAGCTGCAATTGTATCCTATCTGGACGTCGCTTTTACTCACCCGCTTGCATAAGACACCCGGGTTTGGTAGCATAACACAGTTCGGTCGCCTTAAGCTTCGCCATTTTCATGTCAAACGTTCAGCGTGAAGATAGGCACACCACGGTGACGGTGCCGCGTGAACTCGCTACGAGTGCATTGTGATTATTTGCAGATCTCCGCTAATCGATTAAGGGGCAAATCCAAGCCTTCGCTATCATTAGCATGTAAATATACATACTTATACTTTAATGCATTTTTAATATGGACACCGTCGTTCATGTGTGGCCACGCAAACGCACGTTGATTCCGATCATTAGAAAATTTTAGATATAGATATAGCGTCATTTAGGGCTAACCTTCGGGGTTAAAACGTTAGCCTAGGTGGACTTGTATTGCTCTGAACCGGTGCACCCGCAATTTTAGACCCGTTCCGCGACTCGCGCTTACTCAACTTACATTATTTTAATTGTCTCCGCGACGCCCTGCGTACCCTCGTTTCTTTTTAGAGTGTTTGTATTGTCCAATGTTTCGCGGCCTAAATTTAGCTTTACGACTATTTGCGTGGTAATATTTATTTTTGGCTCGAAACTTCATCTCTCCTTTTTGCATGCATTTGTTGTAATTTACCTATATATATATATATATATATTTACATTAAATTTATAATTGTTACAACGTATGGATACGTATATGTATTTGAACGCCTGCCCGATTTATTATATAACTGTGTTTGTATTTGCACTATAGTACATATCCACCATTTAACAATAAAGCTGTGATATTTTCATTGGTGGTTGGTTTGATTATTTTTCTTTGTTCTGCTGGAAATTGTCCTTACCTTGTGTACGGCCCGGCACAAGGATTAGATCTGAGTCGAGGACCTGGCGCCCTCTCCTATTTTTTTCATTATTCTCTTTCAGCATAGCTGGAACCCTGCGATCCTAGCGGCGAGCTAGCCCAACTAGGCCGATAATTACCAGCCGGCAAAATAACAAATACAACTTTCGCCAAAAGGTAAGGCCGACCGTTTATCCCCTCTTTACAAAAATATTTTGACGCCCTTGCGTGGGGCTTGATCGACGCTTGACTACGTCGTTATTAGGGTACTTGGTGGTACTATAGTGCAAATCGAATTGTTAGGGTGTTAGAATTTATTATTGGGTAGGTGATTTACATTTGGTACTATTTATTGTCGATATTTGTTGGGTATTTACAATTGATTATTGCTAGTTATAGGCTTGTTTATGGCATGCTTAATTACAGGTTCTTGCTTGGATAGTTATAAGTCTAGCTTAAATAAGTTTTTTTTTATCATCTTGTCCTGTTGGAACAGCAAGATGGTATTTCGTTTAGATGTTAATCGACTGCTCGTCAATAAGCTCGATTATGAGCTTCGAGTTAGAGACATTGTCATACAGGCCAATGCCCAAAACAAACGTAAATTACTTCGTGCCCGTCTGAAGTTGGATCTTCTTATGAATGTCACTTTCACTCCCGTGTCTTTGGACGCTACTGAAGAACTTGCGATCTGCGAAGACAAACTTTCTATTTTAGCTGCCGAAATTGACAGTTGCACCTCTAGGAACTTGGGCAATGATGCACAACGTTTAGGTACTCGCCTTCTTCATGTACAAAGTCGTTTAGGTCCTATTACTGCAGAACCAGATTCCACTTCTAGATTGGAGTCCTTGAAGGAACAACTAATTGCCGCCTTGGAAGCGAAACTTCAGCTTTACGTTGGTACCCAAGCTCGCAACGACATGACAGCTGCACCGAGTGATTCAAGCTCGGAGGATGGTTCGTTAGTTTTATCTTCGGAAACCCAAATTCGCCCCCATAGCTCTGCTGTCACTACGTCTCAGGAAGATGCTGCCTTGCCTGTTCGTTCGACTGCTAATTCGGTTACGTGGAGTCACCCTTTGTTCACTTCACAGTTTTCTGCCCCTGAGTCTATTCCCTCTAGCTCAGCCATTCAGCCTGGCATGTACTTGGATTATCCACCCTTTGCTGATGCCGTCAATCGACGCTCGTCTGCTGCTGAAGAGGTCAATCATTCTGCGTCGTATAGACACACTTCAGCCAATTATTTAGCCATCAATAAATGGAGGATTACCTTCGATGGAGGAAATGGTCTGACTAGCTTCTTGGAGGAGATAGAAGAGACTCGTGTAGCTCGAAATGTGTCCAAGGATCAACTTTTTGCTGCTGCCATCGAATTGTTCACTGGCAACGCTCGAATTTGGTTTCGTTCCATTCGCAACACTATTCGTTCATGGGATGAATTGACCATCGCCTTGAAATCCGCTTTTTTGCCTTGCGACTACGAAACTAGCTTATGGGATAAAATCCGTAGTAGAACCCAAAGACCCGATGAGCCCGTAACGGTCTACGTCGCTGTCATGGAGAACCTTTTTAGTCGCCTTTCTCGTTTACCTGTAGAAATGGAGCGCATAGAGATTATGCGTAGAAACTTGCAACCATACTTACAGGCTCAACTGGCTCTCTACTCTCCCACGAGTATCTCGCAACTCAGACAACTTGGAAAATTAATTGAAGATGGTAAGGTGCGTGCTTCGAGGTTCAAGAACCCACCTCCGCCTTATCAAGCCCTCGAACCTGACTTGGCCTATCGCAAGCCCCGTTTTGGAGCGAGAGCTGCTGCCATTGAGGAAACTAGTTCCACTCCTAGTCCCTCTACCGGAAAACAAGTCTGAGATGTTGCAGCCGCTCGACCCTATGGTTTGTGCTGGAACTGTGGGAAGCCCGACCATCGCGTAGCTCAGTGTCCATTGCCGCGCAAATTGAAATGCTATCGCTGCGGTAAAGTCGACGTCACAACTCGTACCTGCCCTTCCTGTTCGGGAAACGAGAACGGAAGGCATTAAGAGGCCGACTAGCGTCTTCTCCTGTCACCATTTCTGAGGCCAATGTCGTCTCCCAATCTTGAGAAACGGATCACATACCTACCGAACATCGCATTCTGCTCGATTTCATCTTAAGTCACGCCAACAAAGATGATAGGCTCTATCTTCGAGTGTCTATTTTTGGAAACGAACTTCTTGGTTTGTTAGACTCCGGCGCGAGCCGTACCATTTTAGGTCGCCAAGGTTGGAACGTATTGAAGAACTTCTGCAAATTAAGCTCCGATAAACCCACTACCTGCAGTGTTGCCAACGGCGAGAAATGTCAGAGCATTGGTACACTTACCGTCCCCATCGTCTTGAGGGACCGGGTGAGAACCTTTGAAGTCCTGGTTATCCCCTCGTTACCACATACACTCATTTTGGGCACCGACTTCTGGAAGAGGATGGCCCTTGTGCCAGATCTTCGCCATGGGGAATGGACCTTCTCCACAGTCTCGGCTGATGAGCAAATCGCTGCGATCCGTTCGACTGAACACCTCACGAACGATGAACAAGCTGTGCTCGAACAGACTATCAGCGAAGCTTTTTCCTTGATAGGAGATGGTGTAGGATGTACCCATTTAGTGGAACACGTAATAAAGACGGATGCTGAACCAATTAAGCAGCGCTACTATCCAATCTCGCCTGCTTTACAAAAGCACGTGAATCAAGAGCTCGACGATATGTTAGAAAAGGGCATTGCGGAACTCTCAACATCCGCATGGTCATCGCCCATCGTTATGATAAAGAAGAAGGATGGTTCTTACTGCTTCTGCGTAGACTATCGGAAGCTCAAGAAGGTGAGCCAACCGGATGCCTATCCACTTCCGTACATCAGCAACATATTGGACAAGTTACGTGATGCACAATACCTGACCACGTTAGATGTCAAGTCAGCTTACTTTCAGGTGCCGGTTTCCGTCGCTAGCCGCCCGCTAACTGCTTTCACTGTCCTTAATCGTGGGTTGTATCAATTTTGTCGCCTCCCGTTCGGTCTTCATACCGCCTCGGCGACTTGGCAACGTCTTATCGACCGAGTTATTGGTGCCGATCTAGAACCTTACGCCTTCACATACTTGGATGACGTTATTATCTGCACTCCTACCTTCGAAAAACACCTGGAGGTCTTGTAGGAAGTCATATCTAGGATCGCCAAGGCCGGCCTAACTTTGAACCGGGAGAAGTGTCACTTTTGTAAGCCTGAACTGAAGTACCTGGGGTACGTCGTCAACTCCAAAGGTCTGCTCGTCGACCCGGAAAAGGTCGCAGCCATCTTGAACATCCCTAACCCCAAGACGGTCCCAGAGGTTAGAAGAATATTGGGAATGGCATCTTGGTACCGGCGCTTTGTGCCTAACTTTTCGTCCGTAGTGTCACCTATGACTCGCTTGTTTCGCAAGAACCAGAAGTTTGTTTGGTCTGAGGAATGTCAAACCGCATTTGACACCATTAAAGACTGCCTCGTCTCGGCCCCTGTGCTCTCTTGCCCAGATTTCAGTCGGCTCTTCACTATTCAGACGGACGCCTCTGGTTATGGACTCGGAGCCGTCTTGTCCCAAACGTATCCTGAGGGAGAGAAGGTCGTCTGCTATATAAGCCGATCGCTCACGAAGAATGAGCGGAAGTTCAGCACAACGGAACGTGAATGTCTCGCGGTACTCTTCGCCATCGAAAAACTTCGCCCGTACATTGAGGGAACTAAGTTCGACGTCGTGACCGACCACTGCGCCCTCAAGTGGTTGCATAATATTAAAGATCCCTTAGGACGCATTGCGCGTTGAGCCATACGCCTACAACAATATAATTTCAATGTTATCCATCGCAAAGACAAAGACAATGTCGTACCTGACGCTCTATCCAGGTCCGTGCCTATTGTCGATGAAGTCACTGAGGACGATGATGTTCGAAACCGTTGGTATGCTCGGATGCGCCTAAAAGTCCGCAACGATCCACAGCACTATCCTGCTTGGCGCGAGTCAAACTCGCAACTTTATAAACACGTGAGGAGTCCATACCCGGAACTCGTGCAGGCAGATGAAGACTGGAAAATGGTTCTACCTAAGGACAAACGTTCAGAAATACTACGACGTAATCATGATGATCCTACCTCAGGCCATCTTGGCGTTTCGAAAACCTTAGGTCGTATAACTCAGAGGTACTACTGGCCCACGATGCGAACAGACGTTCTGCGCTACATTCGCAACTGCAAGGTTTGTTCCAGCACGAAGCCTGACCAACGACCACCCGCTGGACATATGGGAGGTCACACAAACATCTCGAAGCCCTTTGAGGTCATCTGTATGGACCTCATAGGGCCTCTACCTTGTTCTTCTCGTGGGTATCAGTATATACTTGTAGTGGCTAATTGTTTCACTAAACTTCCTCTTGTATTTCCCCTTCGTAAGGCTACGGCCGCTTCAGTCGTACGTCACGTTGAAGAGAACGTGTTTCTATTGTTTGGCGCTCTGAAGAGAATTATCTGCGACAATGGTGTCGAGTTCAAGAGTCACGAATTTACTGCCTTGGCTAGGAACTATGGCTGCAGAATAGCGTTTACAGCGTGGTATCACCCTCAGGCAAATCCAACGGAACGCATCAATCGTGTTCTGAAAACAATGCTTACAGCGTACGTGTCCGACAAACAACGTGAGTGGGATAAATACTTACAACAAGTCGCCTGTGCCATAAGAACCTCCAAGCATGATGTTACTGGTCATAGCCCCTCCTTTTTAAATTTTGGCCGAGAAATTACACTCGACGGGAATCCTGAAGAAAGACCTGAAGATGAAGGTTCCGAACTGCGTGTCATAAGGGATGAAAACCCCAACATAAGAGCCAAAGCGGTGCAACTATTGTACAAAGAAATAAAAGTTCGTCTTGCTAGGGCCTACGATCGTTCGACAACCTGCGAAGACGACCTGATGAATATCAGGTAGGCAACTCCGTTTGGAGAAGAAACTTCACACAATCAGATGCTGCTAACCACAATACTGCTAAATTGGCACCCAAGTTCATTGGACCCTTTATAATCCATAAGAAATTGTCTCGCTACATTTATCAACTTAAGGATCCAGACGGACGTTTACGCGGGAATTGGCATGCCAAAGACTTGAAGCTCAACAACGCTGTCAACAATGATGATGATTTGGTTTAGTCTACGTCCTTTTTGGGAACTTGGTTTGGTGGACGTCGGACGGACCTTTAGGACCCAATTCACCTTTCCTTTTTCTTGAATTGGAGTCCCGACCTTAACCATCTGGTCCCTTCATTTCTCGCGTCTTTCTCCTTCTCATTTTTTTTCTTGTTTGATAGGGATGTTCCCTCTTATAGCCGTGTTCCACCGGCTCAGCTCACCTCATCTTGCAGCGACGAAAGAGGTTGGTGTCTCATTGTTTTCGATGGTGTGCTTGGACTCTTACATCCTCTCTTCCTGTCTACTCCTTTAAGTCCTTTGTTTCTTCCCTTTTGTGTTTCCTTAAGGCAGGCATCGTTTTCTTTCTTTAGGGCGATTTGGTTTTGTTGGCATTTGTATGGTCGGGTAAATCTGGGGTGATTTACCCTCCCTTTTGTGGGGGGAGGATTTGTTACAATACTTTTGGAGCGTCCCCCGTAGTATTGAACTTTTGCTAGCTGAATTTTTGAACCTGAATATTTATGATTGGCTTTTACCAATTTTTGCATGCTTTAAACTAGGTAATAGGCTGTATCTTATTTTTAATTACTCTCCTATAGTTATCATGCAGTTTCGTAACTAACTCCTCGTTTAACTACTCATATCTTGCAAATTAGGTTTATTCCTGCTATATTTTTACAAATATTTGGGTACGGCCGCTAGGCAACCGGTGTTACAATTATTTTAAACTATTCCATTTGTTGCTAGAGCAATGTTATCTTTTCCTGCAGTCAAACTTGCCTGACTGTTTTTTTTTTGGCATCTTCTGGCCCAAATTTTGTTATCATATGACCTGTAAGCTGGGTGTTTAAATTTTTCGGCTTTCTTTTCAAGCTAAACTGTCGTGCTAGTAGGTTTTCCTCTGCAGCTAAGTGCTTCATAGCCCTATTGTGGGGCTCGCCTCTTCGAATAGATTGTTTGAGGGATCTGGAAGCATTTCTGCGTTATCGTGGGCGTTCGTAATTATTGGTTAGCTACTTACTTGGGTCCTTTCGCTTTTGGCGGATCTCCTGGAACCGACTTTAGCACGCTTCTTTCGGCTCCACCCCCAGCTTGAGGTAAGATTAGGTCAGTTTCTTCTTAATCGGGAATACATTTGGGTTCTGTGCGTTTTTAGCCATTTCTGGTGGGAGTTAAAACACTCCCCATCTGGTTGAAATCCTTCCTGTCTGGAGTAGACCTTCCCCGTTCGACTGCACCCTGCTGGAATCCAGTCCGATGCACTGGGCCCCTAAGATGGTCGCATCGCCTGTGAATTTTGCAACTCTTGTGGGCAACTCTGAAGATTGAGCAACTGCTTTACACCCACCTCCAAGCCATTTGCAGCCTCCATAGCTGGCACTGCAACCCGCAGCTGCGGCCGTCCTCGTTGCTTCGCTAGCTACGTCCAACCACAGGGGAGCAAACGGAGAGGTTAGGTTCTGGTGAACTTTCCTGCAGGCAAGACGTTATTGTAGTTAATATGCATTGCGCCTGTTGTAACTTATAATTGAATCATACTGTTTCATGCCGTTAGTACTTAGGGCATGTGTGTTTTCATCAGCACGGATCGTGCGATAGTAGGTTTTGTGCATCGTTAGCTTATTAATATTTGTAATTGTGTTAATCTTGTTAGGGCTGCCGCGCAATTATATGCGGTTACCCTCCGCTACTTGCTAAATTGAGGTCATAAGGTTTACCTGTGTACTGCTCTGAAGTTGTTGCTTCGGTGGGCACCCGTTTTGTTTGGGCCTTTGAGCCTCCCAACCCACTGACCTCTGCGTTATCTGAAAAATTTATAGAGTAGAACTTGTAGGGCTCTGAGCTGCAATTGTGTCCTATCTGGACGTCGCTTTTACCCACGCGCTTGCATAAGACACCCGGGTTTGCTAGCATAACACAGTTCGGTCGCCTTAAGCTTCGCCATTTTTATGTCAAACGTTCAGCGTGAAGATAGGCATACCACGGTGGCTGTGCCACGTGAACCCGCTACGGGAGCATTGTGATTATTTGCAGATCTTCGCTAACCGATTAAGGGGCAAATCCAAGCCTTCGCTATCATTAGCATGTAAATATACATACTTATACTTTAATACATTTTTAATATGGACACCGTCGTTCATGTGTGGCCACGCAAACGCACGTTGATTCCGACCATTAGAAGATTTTGGATATAGATATAGCGTCATTTAGGGCTAACCTTCGGGGTTAAAACGTTAGCCAAGGTGGACTTGTATTGCTCTGAACCGGTGCACGCGCAATTTTAGACCCGCTCCGCGACTCGCGCTTACTCAACTTACATTATTTTAATTGTCTCCGCGACGCCCTGCGTACCCTCGTTTCTTTTTAGAGTGTTTGTATTGTCCAACGTTTGGCGGCCTAAATTTAGCTTTACGAATATTTGCGTGGTAATATTTATTTTTGGCTCGAAACTTCATCTCTCCTTTTTGCATGCATTTGTTGTAATTTACCTATATATATATATATATATATATATATATTTACATTGAATTTATAATTGTTACAACGTATGGATACGTATATGTATTTGAACGCCTGCCCGATTTATTATATAACTATGTTTGTATTTGCACTATAGTACATATCCACCATTTAACAATAAAGCTGTGATATTTTCATTGGTGGTTGGTTTGATTATTTTTCTTTGTTCTGCTGGAAATTGTCCTTACCTTGTGTACGGCCCGGCACAAGGATTAGATCTGAGTCGAGGACCTGGCGCCCTCTCCTATTTTTTTCATTATTCTCTTTCAGCATAGCTGGAACCCTGCGATCCTCGCGGCGAGCTAGCCCAACTAGGCCGATAATTACCAGCCGGCAAAATAACAAATACAACTTTCGCCAAAAGGTAAGGCCGACCGTTTATCCCCTCTTTACAAATTGAACTTGATTTATTGGTAAAATCTATTTATTTTTTAATTTCTATTAAAATTTAGTCACCATCATTCCGTAACCGAAAGAGCAAATCAAAAAAATTTTTGTACGTATACGTGCTTTTTTACGTAAATTCGAATTTTCTAAACAAAAGTGCATCAACATATTAAAAATTCCAAAGTTACCCTCCACCCCTCAAAACACAAAAAGAGGTAAATGTCGAAAATATGTTTTTATATGTCCCCCCATCTCCCTATTAGCTCACAAAAATTTCCTGAAAATATTGTAAACCGTTTTCGAAATATCGCCTTGTAACACTTTTAAAAACTCACCTGGTATAATTCTTCTGTACGTCTGTATGTCGACTGAACTCCACGTAAACGGCTGGACCGATTCTGATTAAATTTTTTGTGTGTGTTTGAGTGGGTCCCTGGATGGTTTAGATTCGACTCGGTAGGTGGAGCTGAGAAATCTTTAAAGAAATTAAAAAGAAATTTCATCAAAAAAAATTTAAAAAATCCTAGAACCCGATTGCAGCGATTGCACCCACTCAAACACACACAAAATATTTCATAAAAATCGGTCCAGCCGTTTAGGAGTTCAGTCACATACACACGTACAGAAGAATTATATATATGTCGTAGTCATAATGCAAAATTAGGCTTTTTACAAAATGTCTAGGGATTTTATAAAAAGCCGGCAAAACGTGCTCGAACAATAGAATTTGAGTTATGACTATACCAATTCAGGCAAATTGATAAAATGCCGGCAAAATGTGAGCAGAAGAATATATATCTCGTTATGACTGACTATTTTCAGGCATTTTACAATTTGCCAACAGCAATGTAGTCAAAACCTGAGAACAAAAATAATTAAATTAGGTAGATACCTACTAGGTATTCAGTAAAATTACGCAATGACCAGAAACAATAAATCCCTTTATTACGTAAGTCTAAATAAACACTTATTACTGCATGTCGAACTTCCATGACATTTTGAAAAGCATAAATTGTTATTTTTAAAGCAAGCATACTTCTTCGAATTGCATTGATTGCTACTAAACTTACAGGAACATTTTTGAAACTCCTGACCCCCGAATCGTGAATAATGTTCAACTGCCTCTCTTATGGTTATTAGTTTATCAGAAACTTCATCTTGAAAACCGACTAAGAATTCTTGAATATCATTTCTGGAAAAGTTTTGAGAATTCCTTTAGAGGTACCTAATTTGTAGAGACCATTTTTCAGGTCCATCACTTTTCCAATTAGACTCTTAGAATCTAGAGGTCCTCGATCTACCTTAGGAACTGCTAAATAAACATATGATCCGATTTCAATTGACTTACATTTTTTGTTGGATGCCTGTCATCTTTTCGGCTGCTCTTTTTTTGGCCAGAGTAAGATTTTTGTCTTTCATTTTCAATTCTATTCTCAGTTCTAAAACGACAACAAATCCTTATTTCCGGTTTTGAAGATGGCCCTGAACTTAAAAATGAACAATTCAAATGCACTGTACCATTACATGCCTCATGTGAAATTAGATTTGTCTGTGATTTTCTCACTGCATGCGCAACAATACACAATAGTATCACTAACAGTCTCATTCACATTTTCTTTTCTATTACCCAGTTGTAAGTCTTGTTCAGTGTTATTTGTCTGTGAAGAATGCATTATATCTTCTGCTCGAAGCTCTTTAATTACACAGTCTGGCAGTTTTGTTGATTTTAATCCAAGTTTCGGGTCAGCTCCAAATAATGCACGGTACGGAGTCCTTCCAATAATGAGATGCCTCGAGGAATTTTTCTGCCACTGTACAAACCAGCAGCCATGGACCAATATGTGGAAGAGTTATCGGACATCCAGGAACGAAGCATGTTCTCAGCATCTTGGTTACTTCTTTCACGCTACCCTGGCTTTGAAGGTGACGTGGCCTGTCGTGAACAATTTTGCAGTCAGGCCAGTAGCTGACAATTTCTTCTATTACCGAAGCAGTAAATTTCCGGCCGTTGTCACTTTGCAATATGTGCGGTGCTCCAAACTCCAAAAATATTTTCACGAACTCGATAGGCACCTCCGCGGCACGTTTACTTTGTAAAGGACGTAGATGCAAAAATTTTGTGGAATGGTCTTGATAGTTGAGAAGCCATTTATATTTCCCATCAGGGGCAGATTGGAAATCTATCAAGTCTATTTGCCCGTGAACATTAAAATCTTTAGAAAGAATTGGACGCACAACTAATCCCTTGTGGGGTTCCGATTTTTTAAGTTGACAGTCTTTGCATACTGAAATGAAAATTTCGATTGTTCTTCTCGGAATGTTATATTTATTTTTTAAAGCAAATAGCATTTTATCCCTCCACCAAGTCCTGTATTTCGGTGACATTCTAACAACACATCAAAGTACTGTTCCATGGGTATTATGGACACAATAGGTTGGTCAAGAGAGCTTCGCTTTACGACTAGATGTTCATCAACACCGACAGACAAATCCTCGTATTTTCGCATTGAATGGTACTGGTTATTACTCTTTTTGTTACCTGTTGAAACAGCTAATTTGCCACTCTTGATGTCTTCAATGACTTCTTTGACTCTATCAGCCGTCCAAGGCTTTTTAATTACATCTTTCTCCACTCTTGCACTGTAAAACTTTTGCACCTGTTCGTTAAAATGCACTTCTAAATCTCGTTTGTCATTCTCGATTTGCACTTCTTCGCGATTATCACTCATTTTATAAATTTGAACGGACTTCTAAATTGATTGATAAACAACAAAACAATTCCCACGTTTTAGTTTATCACGTTTTATTTGAGGTTAGGTTTAGGTTGGCGCGAACTGTATCGGGAACGCAATACTGCGCGTTTAGACTACATCGCTGTTGGAAAATTGTAAAATGCCTGAAAATAATCAGCTATAACGAGATATATATTCTTCTGCTCACATTTTGCCGGCATTTTATCAATTTGCCTGAAATGGTATAGTCATAACGAAAATTCTATTGTTCGATCGCGTTTTGCCGGCTTTTTATAAAATCTCTAGACATTTTGTAAAAAGCCTAATTTTGCATTATGACTACGACATATATAAAGATTCACAATTGGACCCGGTGGGTAGCCCTGCAATCGGGTTCTAGGAAATTTCTTTTTTAAATTTTTTGACGAAATTTCTTTTTATTTTTTTTAAGATTTCTCGCTTATCAGAACACATAACCCCAAAATGTCACCCCCTACCAACCCCCAATATTTTTTAAAATGAAAAACTCGAAAATTCGAATATCGAAAAACGTTTACTGAACCCACTAATAGCATGCCAACCAACGTTCGGGTGGGACAACGTTTGTCGGGTCCGCTAGTATGTAATCAATTGTAAAGTTATGAACTCAAAGTCGTGTTCATATTGTTGAAAAAGAGATTAAGTGAAAAAGAGATGAGTTAGTAATTTAGATTAGTCACTTATTGTTAAACCAAATGAGTAATGTGACAACAATTTTCTTGAATGTAAGTTTATATTCTATGTTTAACAGAATTTGTGCCACTTCAAATAATTTGAGGATTATTGTTGATTTCTTCACATTTCTGCGTTGAAATTCCCTCATATCGAAAACCACTCTGAGTCAAATATCTCTAAAATTCGAGCCAACCGACTAATGAACCCACTATATCAAATCTCCGTCTCGGCGGTGCGGATCTTTTGGTGATGATCCCAGCCCACTAGATCAATCCCCCGTATTGGGGGGTACGTAAACGTGCTGTGCGGGGGATGTATGTTCGTATGTGTACACGATTCCGGTCGCCAGGAACCTTGCTGAAGTCTTGGATCGTTTTCATACGATAGGTTCTCCGAAAATAAAGGCAACATCAACTTTTGAGCTATGGTCGTCGGCAAAACAAAAGTTTTTTTGTTTTTTTATAAATAACTGGTTCATAGCATTTCATTGTATTAGCGAAACGGAGTGATGCTGAGTATCGAAGTATTCTTGGAAAGCACGGAAGGGCGCTTTTCTTGGGTGGGGGTACCGTATATTTATCTATTGAACTTCAACCACGTTTTGCAGGGGTGTTTTAAAAATCGAATTATTTATGTAAGGCCATAGAAAAAAATCGCAGGGTGTTAAATCGCACAAACTAGCAGGCCATCCAACAAGCATATTGATGCTTATAATGCGGTCTTCATAGATTTTTTATAGGTGAGTGGAATAAGTCACGAACTTTATTTTCAAAATAGCATCAATTAATATTCAGCAGCCTTCCTATAACGTAGGATTATTTTTGACTTTCTTTTATCGGTATCCTTTAATATATGTATAAATGCGTGTTGTACCTACCTGGGTGCACCTGCCACGTATGTTTCGGCACCTATCGAGCGCACGTCGTCTCCGATCGGACCTGTCACACCCGTGTGCTTCATAATGTAAGTCAAAGTTTACCCACTGCATTTGTATTTTCTTTGCGAATTAATGTAGCTCACGTTGTTCGATATTTCCTTTAACTTTTCAGTATTTTTAGAAACATTAAGATACCGTTACCTATGTTGTACATAATTTTCAACACTATCAATCAATCTGAAAAAAGTTGTTAACTTCCTTCTTTAGTAAATACGTTAAAAACATTTTCTCCTGTACCTTATCATTTACCTACAATTCAATTTAAAAATGCAAATGTTATTTTAATTAAAGTAAGTCCACCTATGAAGTGAGCTAATAAAACTAATATCTACAAATTTTTGAGGATACATTTTATTCTTAAGTCAAAATAAAGTTTCCGCAGCAAAAATAACATCATGTAGCTTTCTCTAAGATGGCGGCTACATCCCACCGCACGAGTGCTACAACACTACATATTCTCATTCAGTAGCGCATAAAGCACATTCACACTCATTTTTAGCTTTATACTTTCTTTTTAGGTTAGTTAGGTTAAATGCCCTGTACTATAGGAGAGTTGCATATGATGTATTACACTACTATTGTTCTTCTTTCACGTTGTATGAAATTTAGAGCCTTGTTTAGTAAAGTTAAAAGTTGATACGGGTTGATATCGTCACTGCCACGAAGAGAAGGGGTTGAGAAGACAGGTAAAGTTAGTGCCAGCTAAACGTGATTTGAAAACTGAAATGATGCAGTGTTAATGTAGCCGCCATTTTGGGTACTTCTTGGGCAAGTTTTGGCATTTTAGATGTCGGCGTCGTCGGATTTAGCTATTCCTAATTCGCCTTTCATATCAACCTCTGTTGGATATTTGAAGCACTCACCAACTTATAGACGAGCAGGCCCGACGCAGCCCTGCAAAACCTCACGCAATATAGTTCG
Source organism: Agriotes lineatus (assembly GCA_940337035.1). NCBI lineage: Eukaryota > Metazoa > Arthropoda > Insecta > Coleoptera > Elateridae > Agriotes > Agriotes lineatus. The sequence continues at coordinate 79,427,744 of OW679203.1, forward strand.
CAGATCAAAGTTAAGTTGCCACCGGGCTCTGTAGGTTAGTGGTTAGCACGCCTACTTAGCATTCGGAAAGTCGTGGGTTCGATTCCTGCGGCCGTCTGCTCTGATTCGGGTTTTTAGGTGGTTTTCCTGAGTCAACAGAGTACCTTCTCTGTGGTGAATTCCGGGGCAGTATCTCTTCCATTTTTCACCCCTTCTTTCTCTCAACCATCCTATAATTTCTGTTCTTGACTGAAGAAGGACGCACGGTCCTTATAGCAGCCCGCCCCCATTTGGGAAAATTGAAATTATCTTGTACTTTTACCCCCCCCCCCCCTCGATAAGTTGCCTGTAGTCAACCTTACAACTGAAGTTCCCCATTCTTTCAACAATCCCAGACTCTGCCTGTGCCCAATTGAATACGTTCTACTAGTTAACAACCGCTTTAGACTACCTTAGCTTTGAGTGCTATCAATACTGTTTTGCCCTATATAGTGGCGTGTTATGGCAGAAGCCGGAGAAGGCCAAACTTGTTTTGTTTCATTTTTCATTTTGTTTCATATTTGTCATAAAATATTAATTCTCAAGTATGTATCTACTGAAAATAGCAACCTTAAAAATCACAGCCAATAATTTCTGGATTTTTCGAATAATACCTAAGTGTAACTTGGGCTCAAAATTTTAAGGTGTTTCTGGAGACAAGTATGGTGAACACACCACTGGCCTTATCGAATTGTACCACAGGCGAACACCTGCTAAGAGTTTTCTTATCGCGTGACGTCATGAGCAGGTAAAATTCTTAGGTTGGTTTGTTGCGGTCTCGGCTTTCAACTGTAACTAGCAATAAATATTTTCTTATGCATGTTATCTTAATATAGTTTTTTTAATGCTGTGCATCTCATTTGCGAAGCGGAATGAAAGTTTTGGGGATTCTTAAAGTAAGAGAAGTATTTGAAAATGTATGAAACGCAGCACATATCCTACAGCCAAAAAGAATCTTCCTTCATTCTATCCCCGGCATGGCTCGTAACTTAAATAACTTGAATTTTTTTCCGTATTTCCAACATACACTTTTGGTTTGACTATTGCGATCGAGCATTTTCTTCCAGCTACAATCCCCCCCCACGTCCATTTTTTTGCGTTATGCGGGCCTGTAAGTTGATTGTTCCAGTAACTTTTACTCCAGTGATTCTCTCGACATCTGCTTTACGGTCTTCCTGGGGGATCTCTATCACAAAACATTACATAGAGAAGGCTTGACGCTTAATTTAATTATGACATTTGTCAACTAAACATGCCTACTAAAATAATTTTTTCGTATGGCCATCTCTTTCTTACTAAAGCATTCTATTTTGTTATTCGTGTTACCTCATTGCTGTTATACAGGGAATTTATTATAATAGTTAACATAAGAGATTCGTTTCTATGCCAGCATTTAATCATACAGGTCACTTCCAAGGTTACAAATTAGACCAGTAGATTAGAGCGTTTATTTTACGAGTTAACATACAAATTATTACTTCTCAAAAAGATAATTAAAAGTTATCCTAATATATACAACACATAAGTTGTACCTTAGTATCTACTTTTTAGTTGCATATCTAATTTCCGGTAACAAAATTAAAGTTTCTTATTAGCAAGTATCTAATTTAAATTCGTATGTTAACTCTTAAAATAAACGCTCTAATCTATTGGTCTCATTTGTAGCCATGGAAGGGATCTGTATGATTAAATGCTGGCATGGAAACCAAACTGCTATGTTAACCATAAATTCAGTGTATATAAGTAGTTATGACCCCATCCGTATATTTATTATCATATGGTTTTAAGCCTTGAATCCCACCTCTGTGAGCACTGCAAAGTAATGAATAATTCATAAAAACTCAGAATGGGAGATGGTATCTAATTGCAATAAGTAAAATAAATCAGACTTGAAGTAGTAATCATATTTGCAAAGCAATGCCAGTAATTTGTAAATTAATTTCATAACATAAGGAAAAAGGCAGAGCTCAAAACCGTAGAGAATGGATTCACACAATATTTAATTAATTTAAAATAATAAAGGGGACGGTGAAATGTCAAAGCCAATCCAATTAAGAATGAATCGATTACGAAAATAATTATTACATGCTTGTCGAGTGTATCTGCAAGTCATGAGTCATTAATAAAAAAATTTCTTTGAGCGTATTATAATATGGTAAGAAAGCAGAATGCTAAGAGAAAAGTGCAACGAGCACAAATTATAACAGATCTAAGGCAATTAATAAAAAAAATGGATCATCAATATTCAAGATTAGTTGGAATCCAAACAGTGAATTGACTTAAAAGTGCAAAATGAAGTGGACATTTATTTGAACACCAAAGTTATTAAAAAAGGAAGTGTGCGAAATGAATAATTAATAAGTGCAACTAATATGCGAAAGGACTGTTAAAAGAGTGCAGTGCGAGAAATATCGAAAGACATTAATTGCAAAATTATAGGACAATTTAGTAAATAAGTTACTATTGTAAAAGTTTTTAGATTTAAGCATTTTAATTGTAAAAAGTACCTAAGTTGAATAAGTTCGAATATCCGTTTTACGAATTTGATGTGCATTTGTTTATAAAGAACTTTTAAAAAATTAACAATTGAATAAATTATTGCTGAGAGCTTGGTTTTTGCATCTCCAATTAATTTAAGATTTTTTCTATTAAATATAAAAATACATTAAAAATAATAGCACCATTGTGACGAGTAAAATTCAGTGCATCCGGGGAAATGAAGGCATAATTTTTCCTGAGTTTGTGAAATTTTCATCATCGGCTTCCGAGCGACCCTCGCACCAGAGATGCAGCTTCGTACCAGCAACTACAGGCATCGTGAGGGGATCCTAGGCAGGAGATCACATCACCGGCAACCCCATCCAGCTCCTGCATGCACGGCACTTCATTCCAGGCGCCCCCGCAAAAGATTTGGCCCAGTTCGACCCTTCCGAGCATCGAGGCGCTGCCTGCGTAAATTATAAGGTCAGTTTATGAAGCCATTTTAAATGCTACGGACGTGAAACTTACCGGACACATAAAGAAAGCTGCTCCGAAGCTGATTCCAGGCATTTCAAACCTTCAGTTAACCTAGATCTGATAATTGGAAAATGTAGAAGTGAGGTTAGGATTCTACAGCGTCGATTTGAGAAACAACGAAGTTGTGTTTTTACTTAAAAACAAACGACGAGCTACTGACGCTTCAATTAAGCGGGAGAATTTAAAATTACCTGTTAGACCTGCTCACTGAGTTGTTGTAATTAATATTGAAAAACACTGAACGACCAGCACTTGATAAATTTCATAACGTAAATTTGTGACAGATTAGATCGAGTGAAGCATATTAGTTTGCATTTGACCTACGCTCCAGTGGCGTACTAATAAATTTCAAAAACTAACTGTGAACCCATACCTTGAGTAAGAGCTCATGTCTGCCGTGAGTTTAACCAACAAAATTTAAATTACAGGTAGATTAAATCACAAGTAGGGGCTTACGATCATTTATTTAAACTTGAGTTACTATACAGCTCATTTTCAATTATTCCTGAGAGACTCAGTTAATTCATTAGTTCTTTGACGAACCCAAACTAAAAATATTTGCTTTGGTAGCTCTAGTTATTTATTTAAAATTAAATTATCGTCATTTAGAGAGCAATAACCACTGCAATTTATCTTGCATGCGTATTTAATCATCAATGCAAATAATTTTAATGGAAATTTGGACACCAACTCCTGCTTTTGAAGTTAATTTTTTTTATCTACGAGTATTATAATAACATAAACAGTACCTAATTTGTCATAATGAGTTTAAGAAAATGTAATTATTAAGTGCGAAATTCGATATAACAAACAACCGATCGAAATTCGATCGCACCCCC